>OZ025300.1:106527089-106994589 GCA_964019185.1 Maratus speculifer
AAATGTATCAAAGTGCCCCATGAGGTGTATCAATCTGCTCCGAGAATGGGGCACATTGATACAAATGACTTTATTATTATTATTATTAGATGCAAAAATACGACGATGGTACAACGATTGTACATTTTAATAGCACACTTATTAAGTTTTGCGGACACTACATGGAAAAGTAACTTGAAATTTCAATTTTCTAGACAACAAAAAAGAATTCTTAGAAAACAAACTGTATCAATGTGCTCCAGTTCCCCTTACTTGAACTTGACTTGAAAATTCGGGTAATTTCTCTAGACTACAATTAGTTATTAAGATATTTGAAGACAAAACTAACAGTTTTAATACATTTACGTTATAAATTTAGAAGATCAACAAATATTTGTCCCATTTCCCCCTATTTATTTTTAAGTTTTAAATTTTGCAGAAGGAAAAACTCCAAAGAATTTATTTTATTGAAAAAAAAAGAATATATATATATATAGATGTGTGTGTGTGTGTGTGTGTGTTTTATCCAATTCTTAAAGAACAGCTGGGTGCTTTTTTTGAAAACTCAAAAGGCTTTGTTAAAAATTATACTTGAGAGTTACAGCACTGTAATTATACTAAATACGCCTCGTAAAATGATGTTATATTAGTAGTACAAAAAAAGAAAATGTTAATGAAGATTTTATGATTTTTTTTTCATTCACACAGAAAATACTTTATTTTCTTTTCGTTTCTTTCAGAGTGGTTACGAAAAAGTTCTCCTGGCAAAATGTTTTTACATTATTAGTAAATTAAGAAACTAGATTAAAGAAATTTTTTTGTAATTTATTTTTCGGATAAATGGAAACCATTTTGTCCTTTTTCATTAATGTTTTGTTGTCTTTTTGAAAAGGATTTTTTTACACTCGAATGTGTGATTAACACACAACTTTTGCATTTAACAATCAATGTCGATTGTGAAATTTTTGAAAATATTTATTTACATCAGATATTATAATTACTACCTATATTTGAGCAGTTCAGTGTGTTCAAAGCTAAAATATTCTACAAGTTGCAATAACGTCTAATCCCATAAATCATTAAGTGTACCATTTCGATAATATGGTGTCGTTTAAACGGAATGTGATTAATAGAAGATGCGATAACGTGCAATATTTAATTATTTACCATTAATTGAGTTACTACTTGTCTGCTACTTTTCTTTTAAGTTAGTAATTAGTGCATAAATTTAAGACTTCTACTAAAAAGAAACTCTTTTTTTTCCTTACCGACTATAGCACTGCAAAGCGCACGCCCTTACGGGCAAGAAAATGTTCATTTTATGCAGTATCTCTACTGTATAAGAGAAAAATGTCCAAAGCACATACATTACTTGAAATTTCAAACTATGTCTCTATGTAAAGCAACGTTATATTATACTTATCAATCTCGTGAATAGAGATTGTAGGAATATTAGAAGTCGTGTCTACCAACAGTCAAATGACTGTATTCTATCATACGAAAGTGGGTGCTATGCTTAAAGTTGCAAACATTGGAAGTTACCAGCCGTATGTCAAAATGTATGAGGAATAGTGAAAAAATCTCAAGAACATAGGTATTGATTTTTCATGATGCAGTTTAAAAATCACTGGACTAGATATGTTGTTAATTGCTTCTTCAAGTTTAGCATTGCAATTAAGATGTATATTTTTTAGTAAAACTAATGCAATGAAATCAAGATACAATTTATTTTTATACGAAATTAAGATTAATTATTCTCAGCGTGTCCACCATTGTCCACAATGGTGGACTAAAAATTGACTAAAGTGCATTTACGTGGGCTATTCAGTAAGTAATAAGACTAAAATTATAAACAATACAGAATACTTTTAATCGTCATCGTTTACATGGTCTTTTTTAATATAGCTATCACGGCACGTAATGCATTTATCCCAACGTTCTATCTACTTCTTTAACCCTCCCACTAACAAGCCCGTCTATAGACGTTCCCTAAGCTCCAGGTTTCACTGTAATGCAAGCAATAATTAAAATGATATAACTCAGTTGATTTAATGGATTTTTAATTCATTGTGCAATGATTAACGCACTCAAGGATAACATTCATATTCGTAAATAAGATTTTTCTATAATTTTGAAAGAATCATATTTTTTTAGCAATTAAAGCAAAATGCTTAGAAAACAACATTACAATTTTGTCCTTTTGCAAGACTGTCAAAGGGTTAAAACATGTAAAAGTCCCTCTGTTGAGATCTTTTTCAAACCTATCTCCACAGCTTTAATACATGCTTTATTCTCTGCAAAGTGGTTACCTGGTAATGGTTTCTTAAGTTGAGGAAACAGCCAGAAATCGCATGAAGTTTGATCAGGACAGTATGGAGGATGTGGTAAAATCTCTACGTTGCTCTGCTGCAAAACATGATAGACGTTGACCTGTCGTTCCTCACGGTCAATATCTTCCATATTTTGTCTTTCTTTATGCCAGCCAAAAATACTTCTCCTCGACATTTCTTCATTGCTGAAAGCTTCACGTATCATGCCATAGGTCTCCGATGCTGAATTTTGCTGACGAACACAAAATTTAATCGTATAACTTTGTTCAATCGACGTTTCCGTTTCGACAACTGTAGGCGGACGCAAACACACTTCAGTTCAATCACGTGATACGCTGGAACGTGAGCCTGTTACACGTCATTTATCGGTAGCTTTTTTAATACAGACAGCAAACTTTTTCTTGCCACAGAAATCAACATTCCAATGAGTGGTTTCGTGGCAGTAAAATTAGTCTTATTATTTACTGTACAGCCGACGTATACACGTAGTTGTAAACATTGGGACCAGTTAGCATACTTAATTCGATTTACAAAATAAAAATATTGCACCTTAATTACGTATAATATAGTTTTTTATTATGCTTTGAACTTATGCTGCTTTTACACTGGCTATTATACCCGTTTTTAAGAGTACAGAGCGACTCGTTAATCTATAATCAAGAACTGAGAGCTCATAATTAGTTTTCAATGTAATGCGTTATTTTATTTTAAACCGTGAATGAATTAAACTTTTATAACTTACATTATTTCGCTATTTCTTGACTTAGACTTGATACTTTATAACAGATCATTCACATGTCATAATAAAGGAAGGCATGTGAAAGGCCAGGATATCATTATATCGCGGAAAAAAAATTGGAAAATATGGTGTTTGCCTTATTACTCATTTTACCGAAAATATGGAATCTGAACAATTGTAAATTCTTAAGTGGGTGAAGAAAATCCAGGCCAGGGTTTGAACCAGGGTATCTTCGCTTAAACAGCCAATGCTATTTAACGCATCTGGAGTAGTAAATCACCCAATTAACCTTTTAACTATCACATCCACATAGTCATATCTAAGTCAGTTCAACAGAATGCATCGAAGGTTATTTGTTGGAACTGTAGTAAACATTACTAGCGTAATTGTATTAGATTATTTTTGACACAAATATTTAATTCAGCTGGCTTATAAATCATTAGTTCTAATCAATGTTCTAGATTTGTAAGTGAGTGAAAAAGTAGAAGCCAGGATTTGAACCAGGATACCTTAGCTGAAGCCACAAATTCTCTTCAGACTCATGATCTGGAGGATTAATTTACCATTCTAACTTACTTACAAATACAACATCTGGTCTGATATCAGAGTCAGCTCAACAAAATAAACAATAGTTATATATTTCTAAACTGTAATAATTATTGCATGATTTTTTTAGATATTAGATTCATTTTTAATCAGTTTTGATCAGTTTTTCAGTTTGTGAATGAAACATTAAAGTTCTTAAATCCCAAACGAAAAAAGTCCAATTCTGTATTCGAACCAGAGATTATATTGGCTAAAGCCCCCGATCGTCTATAATTGAACCGTCCAGGTACAATAAACCAACGAAAAGGGTTAAAAAATTAATCCCATAACTATGGAATGATACTGAACAGTAATTGGTGATCACGGAAATATATTATATTTTAAAATAGAGACATTGTATACGGTTTCAATTGAGAAAAAGTTTTGGACGTTAAAAAGTTAGAGTATATCGGTGCTTTCGACATATATTTCTCAGTTATGCTTGAAATTAATTGCATTCAAAATTTTAACGCATTTTATTTCAAATTTTAATTGCATAAAAGGGGTAAAGCCAACAGAGTGAAAAGGAATATCTAAACCGTTACTCGAGCCTTGGCATCTTTATAACCGCACCAACGTTCTCCAACTAATCACTTAGAACGATTCCCAGCTTGACACTTCTCGCTGTCATATAATGGTAGGGATACAACCTCAGCATAAGTTGGAATATATTTTTCCATGAGGCCCCAAATGAGGGGGTAAACACGAAACTAAAAAGAATCCATCATCGATAAAATTGAATAAATCTACAAAATTATTGGATTTTTTTTTTTATGTGTGTGTAAAATAGCTGTGTGTAACACAAAAAGACATTAGTTCTGAAATGAACTAGCTTTCAATACTAAATTCCAAGAAATATATCTTAGGTTAATATCTTACCTTAGGAAATATATTGTAGGTTAACCCTTGGCTGCACGATTTTTTATATTTTTATGAAAATAAATTACTTGAAATCTACATATTAGAAAATAATGAGAGAAACTGTATACAATAAATAAATGAATTTCACATTTTATGCTAAAATTTGATATTTTATTATGTGTGCCCTGTATACATAATTAGGGTTTTTAAATATTGTATTGCTCTATTTTGAAATTAAACGGGCTTTTAAATTAAGAAATTTTAGGTGCTTAATATACTGCAACTTTCTTTATCTTGATATTTTATGTTCAGTAAAAATAATGAAAGTTAATTTTACATTAATAGTTTGATGGAATATTTGTTTGTTTATGAATTACAAATGATAATTTTCTGTCTAATACGCCAGCTGGCATAGGCAAAATAAGTTTTATTCCATTCTTCAGACTGATTTTGTTCAGTTGCAGCGCTCATAGGCTTCATTCATAACACACAAGAAGAATTATTGCGTTTTTAGTTATATGCCAAATATGGCACACGGTACAGTGAAGGGTTAAATAAAAATTGTGAAAATTACTTTTTGTCGTTAACGTTACATTTTATGCAAATATTTGTAAAAAAGCACATATATATTTTTTTTAAGATTCTGTTTCTAAAATTGGAACTGATGCAATGAAAATGACAAAAACTCATCAAACTAAAAAATAAATAGTATATTTTTATAAAATTAAAAACAGATCTTTATAAGGAAGATTGGGGTATCATTTCTACTCTATAAACTGTTTTACTTTTATCTTTTTTTGTAAAAAAGGTTTACCACCTCCTTTTAAACAAACATTAGTTAAAAATAACATATGTTTTCTCAGCTGTGTCCATAACTGTTCACTTTAATGCAATGATCATGAACCATACGCCTTTCTAAATAGAGGGAAAAAAATCTCCCTTTTAATCATTTCAAAATGTGAAAATATCTGGGATGATAATTTTTCTTTTTGTAAAATCAGTCGGTTAAAGAAATTTGAATATGTTAAAATATGGATTTCTTTCTTTATTTCTTATACTTTGGAAATGTAATTGAACGAAGAAGGTTCTGTTTAAATTGAAAAAGATAATATTTTCATTTTTAATGATAAGAAGACATTGAAAAAACTTATAATCTCATCGCTGTGACTTCTTACTCACTTTTATCCAGAAAAAATAAGTAATTTAATCAATACCATTTAAAATTGACATTTAAAATTACAAATACTTATAATTACATCACTAGTGATATCTCGAAATTGTTTTTGAATTGTTAAATTCTGAGATCTCCTATCTCTGACGTTCAAGAATATTATTTTTGAATCCATGCTGATAACATGTTTATTTTATAGCTATACCCTTCGGTACTATAGGAGAAGCAAAGGAACATACACAAAAAAAATTTTGTATCCTATAAAATTTGAAATAGTTTAATATAATTAAAACGCACCCCAAACAAATGATTTCCCCTATCCCACTATGAAGTAGAATACTTTTATGTTGTCCTGTAAGTTAAGAAAAAAATTGCTTGCATCACAGATAATATAGAAAGTATATTTTAGTATATACTATGGGGCTTTGCCTCCTACAGGCTAAGCTTGTTAACCGCGTTCAGGCACAGCAGCAAAAACATGCTAATTTGACCGAATGTAAAAAGATTATGGAAGATTAAATTATAATTTAACAAGTAAGAAAAATCACAAGCACTAGTTATGACGTTCTTTCCAAAAATTCTTGAAATCTTTAACGAAACTTCGTTATCCAGGGAAATAACGTATTATTATTCATATCCAAGCATGTATTCCAATATTTATGAAAAGCCCTATATTTGATCCTTCGGTTAATAAATAGACTATATAATGGTAAAAATTAGTTTAGCAAGAAAAGGACTAATTTGTTGAACTTTACCTTTCAGCAGTTTATACTAATAGATGGAAACATACTTGAATACTTTTGTTTAGCTCTGTAAAATACATAGTGCCTTTAATACACAAAAGTATTTTGCAAAAGTTTAGTTTAAAAATAAATTCTCTTTAAACTACTTAAATCAAATTTCTAGAAATTATCATCCAAAGCCGATTATGTATCCAGTTCTATGCTTGACCCTGTATATCATTTTTATATTCTACAAATGTTTCTTAGTAAACTAAATGCAGTTCACCGTAAAAAGTCATAAGATATTTAAAAACCACCTGTAAATAAATTACGCTCATATTCAATAACATTTCCAAGATCTTTTGTGTAACCCTGTATATCTAAATGATGTAACAATTAGCATTTATATAAACCATATAATATTCATGCATCTAGTGAAACTTAAAAGCGTATATCATAAATGCATTTCACCCATCTAACAGCCATCTTCTATAATATACGGGACTTCGGATGGAATATACTACTTCTAATCTTTTGTGTATTCCTATAAATCTATGCACTAGTATTATGCATGAAATAATCCATATTAATCCTCAGCTTTGATTATATATGAAATTGTTTACCATAATTAAAATATGTCGCAAACAATTATCCCTTTATTATTTTGAATTGGAATTCTTTTGTATGGCCCTGTAAATGAATAGTACCTATAATTTTCGCTGCATACTTTACAAAATGTATATTCTAGTGCACTTTTGTGATGCATATAAATTTGAAGGTGTTTGACAGGGTGTAACACCTTTAAAATTCATTTGAAACGATTTTTCCCCATAGGCCGTAATGTAATGGAAAACTTTTGACTGTCTCTGTAAATAAACTTATCATGGCAGAACCTTCATTTTCAATAGGGTTCGTGCTCGGCTAAACGTCATTAACGTCCAAAAATTTCATGGCAATCCGAGTATTTTTATTAGAGTGCGGACAGACAGCCAGACCGGAAAGCCATACGGACAGACAGACAGGCAAACCGAATGCATAAGCACTTATCAACTTTGTTGGAAAGTGCTAAAAATTAATGGGGTCCTTCTCGTAAACGGATTTGTATTAATATCCCGTTAAATGGTGATTTTAAGGTGGAATCAGTCTCTGTTTCAGAAATCCAATGACTGTTTTCGTCTTTGATTAAGTAAGGTCAGTTAAATATTGTTAAATAAGTTAATGTAGAATGATTTAAAAAAAAACAGAGTTTTGTGTCTAGGTCATTTCGAACAAGGCTATAAAAAGCTGTTTTTAATTAGACATTTAAAAAATATCGTTTTAAGTCAGACGCAACTATTTAAAAAAATCATCTTAAAATAGAAAGGATATATTATTTGCGCTGTCTTTGAACGCACAATAATTATTAAAAAATACTGTCTCAAAATAGGAAACAAATGTCCCTTTAAAAAATATTTTTAAACATAATTTATTTTGCAATATATCATTTTAAATATGATGTAATTCCTCCTATTTATTTCTTTTAAAGCATAATGATTGTTTTATTTAAAAAAATATATATATTTAGCTTTTAAAATTCATGTAAAAATAATTTTGATGCTAGAAAGGCAATATTTTTGTTTGAACTGCTTTAAAGTTGGCAACAATAGTTTAAAAGATTATGCATAAATGAATAGAAAATGCGTCATGTAAATGTGTTTTTAAATTTAAACTGTTATAAGTCGTAATTTCCTCCTGTTACAGATTTTAACGCATTTTAATGTATTTAATGTTTTAATGTTTTCTTCTTCTTTTAAAAATCACGTGTGCTTTTAATATGTAAACATTTAATTCTATATTGCAAGGCTTTTCAGTTATCACAGTCACGTGTAAATAATTCTTTTATTTGAAAGAAATATTATTCTGTCCGCTGTTTTTACAAATTTGAAACAACTACAACTTAAAATAGTAATCTTTTTTTAAAATATTGAGATATAATTCTTGAAATGGTGAAAATTTTAATTTTAAATGGAAATAACAGTTGAAAAAGTTACTCAAATTGAAAAAAATGCAGTCTGCACACTGGGAACTTCAAATGTATTAATGGAACTTTTTTAATGGAAGGATTTTGACTAAGTTTAGCATTAAATATCCCTTAAAACAATTATTCAATATAAAATCTGTTTTCACCAGATCAGCATAAAAAACAATATAACTATATAAAGATAATGGACTAGCGTTGAAAAAAAGTTTAATGAGCACGGGGCCAAGGATGATCCCTTGGAGAATCGCTGAGAAGAATTTCAAAAATGGCAGAGAGTATGTTATTATTGCGAAAATTGAATTTTCGGTCGCAAAACTAAAAGTATATTAAGTATATGAGTCAGCCAAGAGTTTTTGGCTGAAGTAGTTCATATATGAGACCTTCATGCCAAACTTTGCCGTTAGTCTTTGCGATATTAAGAAAATAACAGCATCTGGGATTTTCGCGTTCCATTTCTCACTAATAAATTCAATATCCCAAAAAAAAAATTGTAGAGTGTTGTATACAGTGTTTAGGGAGGAAGCCTAATTGTTCAGGTATACGAATTGTTGAATGTAATCTTGGAGCTGGGTCCTTTAGGCACGTTCAGGACCCACGTAACTTTTGCACGTAACTTTTATGAGGGAGAGTAGAAGAGAAATCGGTCTATGGTAAAATGGATAATTTGTGGGATCAAAAAGATTAACACCGGAATTTGTGATGGGAGAGATAATGGAGATTTTCCAAGGTGTAGAAAGTAATTATATTAAGAAATAACATTATTCATCATCAAACAATCATCTTAACTAAATATAGCAAAATTTCTAATTTTATTTTTAGTAAATTTTGTCTTTATTTTGCAATACATTTTGGTGTTTTTTTTTTTTTTTCGAAAGCTATGTACTTCTAAGGGCTCATTCAAAATCCGTATCCTATCATTTTTTTAATTATCAGAAGTTAATTTTGAAATTGATTGCCAAATTCAAAATAAAAATACTGAGACTATTTGTGTATCCAAAATATGTCCCTATTAACCATCAGATCAATTTCATTTATCACATGAGAACAACCCCATGAGATCCCACGAGAATCATCTACAGCAAACGAATGTTAAGTCCTTAGTCCCATCTTAATTTTATAAAAGTAATTAACTGGATAAACTTGTAATTAACTGATCAATTCCTTTACATGCGGCAGTGTGTTTTTGAAAGGCTCCATAAAAATATTTATTGCTGAAATTATTACCTGAGATAGCCTTTTTTATTCAGGTGTAAATTGTTGATTACAAATAGGAATTTCTTATAGTGAATTGAATGGGATTAAAATAATAAATTAAACTGCATTAACAAAATAGATAAAATTAACTGTGTTACATTAAACTGAAGTTGGATCTTGGTTTAAATGTAAGTGGTATAATCAAATATAATATTTTAATAAATGAATTTTTATAAACCTTTCTTAAGACTACTATGAGGTCTCATTTTCAGTGAACAACTTATGTTTTTCTTGTTTGATTAAATGCAAGATAATTGCATAAGAATACTTAATGGATGGCGGTTTTTTCCAGACATTCCTTATTTCTTTATTACTTTTCTTTATATATATTTTTGGGAATATTTTCATACTTTATTCACTGCTTATGTGGATGTGATATTTGTCATATACTTGAAAAATTATTTGGGAAAATATTGTTCATATATTGAATGTTACTGATAGTGTTAAAATTATTGATGTATTTTATTGTTAGTTATAATATTAATTACTTGATATTGAAGAACTATTATTACTAACATTATTGATTAATAATAAATGAGATGAATTGAATATTTGAATTTCAATATTGTTAAAATTGAATATTAAGCGAGATAAAATGTGTTGAGATATAAATAATTCTAGAGGTTGATGTTGTTAAAGTGAAAATTTCTGGACCCAATTACATTTTTGTATTTAATGGTTAGTTGAAAGATTATTGCCATTTACTTTGCCATAACACAACGTAAAAAACCATGACACAATATATTTTAAGAGTTTTAAGAAATTTTAATTATTATAACTATACTTAAGAGTATTATACTGATGAAATTACAAGAAATATCATTTGCATATAGATAAAAATTCCCATATAGGCAGTACAGATATAAAGATATACAAATCTCTGGCATGTCTTACAATACAAAGCTGATATAATAAAGATGAATGGTATAAATATGCATGGCGTGACGCGAAATAAATAGGTATTATTGTTTTAATTTTCATTGTTATTCTTATCATTAAATTTCATATCATTAATTAATTATTGTTAATATTATTTATTTATTATTATCTATTAACTCTTATTTTATAAAAAAATGAGACAGAGAGTTGACTAAAACAATAAGTGGCTAGTATAAAGATAAATTATTTTAGATGAACGTTTTATTTTTTAACATTGTGTTTCATAATTAATTTTAAGGATAATTTTTTAATTAATTCCACAAGCAAACTCAATATTAAATTGCTCAGTTCATATCCTTCTTTTATTAAAGTACTCAAAAAAACTTTTTTAAAATTAAGCTATCTTTTATAAAAATAAAAAAAATGAAAACGTAATCTGTATTATTGGTGCTACTGAGTAGATTCACTTAGCAAATGACTACTAGTAAAAGTTAACACAGAACAGGGCTGAATTTGTATAAAATTCCAGCTTCTGCAATTCAAATACAATTTCTTAAAATAAATTAAAATTTTTCTTGAGTTCAAAGTTGTTTCTTAATTTTTAAAATGGCATATCTTTTCCTGTATATAAAATAAAGGCTTGGTTTGATAGTAACTAAGTGTTCCTGTTCCTCCCTTATCATTATTACCTGTTTTTATTAACCCTATTAAAGTTCAAATATGCTCTGAAGTTTTTTTTTTTCTTTTAACAAAGGTGCATTTTATGGATGCAAATAAGTTTATAACTTCAGATGTTTTTCAGTAAAATTTGTTATTTAAAGAGACGAATGAATATAATTAAATAAAAGTAGTTCCAGATTTCGCTATTTAAGTATATTTGATATTTATATTCAAAAAATATAAATTATTTTAAATAACACGGCTTCTTAATTAATGCATCACTTGCTTCAACAGACAAAGAAATAGCGAGAGAAAATAACAAAAAGCATTATTTGATCTAAAAAGGAATTTCACAAAAACATCGAATTCTTCCCTAAGAGTGAGAAACATAATTACCGAAAAAAATTAGGGAAGTCTTTATGTAATTAAGAAAAAAAAAATATATTATGAGTTATGCTTTAGTATTTCTGAATAAGGTAATTCTTGCATTGCATCATTTAATTAGAAATCTGGAAAATAACTTTTTTGCATTCTTTGTACGATTATTATGAAAATACAATTTCTAGAAAGAATTGGAAATATGTTTTTTGCTTTGAGAAAATAAAAGATTTGAGTTATGAAAATATTAAATCATATTTGTTGAAAATTACATTTACTTAAGCATAACAGAATAACGATTTTTCTAGAATGTTTGCAAATTAAAGTGGCATATTGTGATGGTAAATATGCAATTTAAAATCATTGATAAATCCGGAACATGTTCCGAAAATAAAGTAATCGGAAAAGTTTGTTATTTGTATTTTTAAAAAATTTCTTACATTTAGGAAGAAGTTATTTTTTCCCTTTTGTGTATAAACTTTACCCTTTTAATTATTAAAAGTATACTTAATTATTTTGTTTTTGACGAGCTCATGGTTTATTTTTGTTCTGGAAGTATAATACAAATGTCATTTGCATGAAACCTCATTAACCTTTTACAGGCCAAATTCAGATCCAGGCATATTTTAAATAATTTTTTTGCACATTATGCCTTCTAATGCTTTAGTTAAGGGATATTAGTCATTTAATATGATGCAAAATTTTTTATATGTAATTTTCAGAATGTTCCCAATTGGGAACATTGGTCACTTCCGGTGGTCATTTTCCAGTGTTTATTGGTCATCTTTATTATTTTCCGTACATTTCCCCATAAATAATAGGAATATAACTTCTGTTTAAAAAAATCTTGTTATCTAATTCGAAAAATCTGTTTCAAAAAATCATTCTTATGACTGATTATTTTATAGTGGGCATTGGTCATTTTTTATGATTTTCTGTACATTTCCTCATTAATGATAGGAATGTAACGTCTATTTCAAAAAATCAAGGCTTCTTTTTACTCTTTCGGCTAATTTTTTCTAGTCAAGTTTGATTAATTTTAATTTGTAATAAATTTTTAAACTTATGTTCCCAATTGGGAACATTGGCCTGTAAAAGGTTAACTACTTTCTTGCTCTCTCTTACGTACCTTTTTTTTCCCTTTGAACTGATAACTCCTGAACAGGTTCGAAGAATTAAATCCTGAGAAAAGTTTTTTTTAAAAAAAATTGTGTACATTTAGGGGAAGCTATTTTTTCCTTTTGTGTATAAACTTTATCCTTTTAATAATTAAAAGTATACTTAATTTTATTTTGTTCTTTCTTTGAACCTTGACGAACTCATAGTTTATTTTTTTTTTCTGGATGTATAATACAAATGCCATTTGCATGAAACCCCATTAACTACTTTCTTGCTCTCTCTTACTCACCTTTTTTTTCATTTAAACTGACTTTGAGAATTTAATAGGTTCTATGTAAGTATTTGAATCAAGAGGAATTTGCTGTTTTCGTCACAGTTTTTTCTTTGTCGCAGGTTTATTGAAAGTTGTAATAGTCAAAATTTAATTATTTAGCCAAGTGTTTGGAACGTAATATTCCGTCCATTAAGCTACAGGTTTCTGCAAATAAGCGATATTTAAGATAAGATAATTCCATAGATTTAGTGAGTTTTGAATACATTGAAGAATGATTACTATTCTCAAGGATTACAATCATATTTGTAATTGTTATTATTATTATTTATATTAATATTATTATTTGTAATGTTCAAAAAATCATATTTTCTGAGCGTCTAAAACAAAAAGTAGAGAAAATAAAATTACAATTTTACCCTTTTACAAGATGCTCAGAGGGCTAATACAGCAAATAATTAGCAATCTTCAAATGCTCCATGAGTTTTTTTGTTTTTATTCATGCATATCATCCATTTTTTTATTAACTATATTATTACTTATTTTTTCTACTATATTCATTCATCATTTTCTACATTACCACTTATTTCCAAACATATTTTTTTTTTTTTTTTTACATTAAAAATTAATTTAGTAATTTTTTTATTTGTTTAAAGGCTTTTAAAATTAACTTAATTTGAAATCCATGGGTTTTAATAAAATAAAATATCGAAAATTTTATTTCGTTAAGTTACATTTTTTCTTGTTTATCATTCTTAAATGACGCAGCTTTGAGCAGATTTTGTTTGAGCATATAAAAGGGATATTTGTGATGAAATTTAATAGAAATAAAAAACTGAAATATTTATAGAATAATTTAAAATCATAAAATTGATCTAAATCTTTATTTTTTTTACTGTTATGTAAAAAGGAATTATAAATGCTTAATAGCTGTATTTAAAGAAAACAAAGGTGGGTTTATAATAAGATAATGGTTTATAATCTTAATTATGACTCATTTTCAAGATTATTATACATTTAGGATAAATGTGTCCGGTTAATATGTATATTAATAAGAACTGTTAATTGACACATTCGATGCATAAGTTTTGGCTGATGAGAGTGACATAAGGGTTGAAAGTTTTTCTTTAAATAAATGAATGTTTAACATATCCATCAAAATACTTTGTCTATAACGCTGCCTTTTATTAGTTGGATCATTAAGAAAACTGCTGTATAGATGCTTAATATGTAGTCCAATATTATTTTAAACATAATTCAACAACATAAAGCAGACTTCATTTGTTTCCATTTTAACAATACCTTTTTCTTCATGTAAAATATCGAAACACCTGTTTTAAAATATTTATACTAAAAAGTTTAACCAATACTTTTTATAAATTAAAAAAGAAATGTTTGTATTAGTATGTGTAGTAGAGATAGATTTTGCATAAAAGCGAATAATATAGCTGCAACGTCCTGTGGTATTGCATGCAAAAATCCCTTTAGTCACTGACTCTTTTTGTTTAAGCAATTAAAGAAAATTAGAAGGTTTTGTTTGAAATAGAAAAGATACACTGACTGTTGGGGTTCCTACACAAGTCATGACTATACTTTTAAGGAAGTAGCTGCCACGAAAAAGAAGTTATTACGGAAAAACTTGAATTCTGTGGTTTTTGAAATAACCGATTCAAATTGTGTCAAGGATTGTGTCTTAGATAATTTTTAATGTGGTCTAATATGGCCTAATTCATGAGATACCGGAGGTTTGGGTCATACATTTTAGGTACTACAATTTAAAATGAACAGATCGGAATCACTATTTTTTATATTCTGTATCCATATTTAAAGAAAATTTTCTAATTTCAAAATTATTATTGTTATTAGAATTCAGTTCACAGATTATTAACAAACTCTAAATTCCATTTGAGCTGCATTGGTCTTGCAAACATAACGATCTTTTAAGAAAACTAGGGCGTTTTTAAAAGACCAAAGTGACAAATTATAAGATTTAATGACATAGCCAATGAATTTATAAATAAATCATTTTAGAAACGGAATGCCGTGTATTTTTTAATACGCACAACATGGACAAAACATCAAAATACGATCTGCAGATATTAAATAACGACGTATATAAACTCTATTATAAAGAGAAGATTTATAGTATTTTCTATACATCATTTAATATTTAAGTACAAATTAATTGAATTTCTATACAAATCAATACGAAATCTATATTCCATTAATGAGATATTTATTTAACGAAAACTATCTACCGATGGTACTTATAAGTACCATTAAAATTATTTATTATAAAATTTTTATTTATATGTCAATTAGTTGTAATACTGACTGTTTAGAATGAGTTAAAGATACATTACTTTATTTTGTTCCAAAAACATTATTGATTACAAAAAACAAAATATATTTCAAACTATGATTTCTTTTGCCTTTGTATCTTTTGAGCTTTTTTGCCGCTGAGGGAGTGGTATTTTTCAATTGGGAAATATTTCTATATTTATATTAAAATACTATCTTATTTTTATATTTTATAATTCTACAAAATACCAAAAAAAATTTAAAATAAAAGATTTAAGTGGGGTTATAAATATTGCACAAAATCACTGTAAATTCAAATTAAATTAGTCCCTGTAAATCCTTCAATCCTTCAAAAATTTATTAAATGATTATGTAAATCGTTTAATTTAGCCAATACAATTTACGGAAAATGCTTTAGAATGTAAAATTTTCATGAATTCATAATCCGGTAGATAAAGGGTTAAAAAATATTCGAAGATCAAATAAACTTAAAAACATGAAAATAGTAAACACATAAATATACAGTCAAAAATATATTTTTTCAATCATTCTAATGTTAATTTATATATTTTTTTAGTACGAAACATTTTAACATTCCAAAAATACCAGCATTTAAAGAACAAATACATTAAACATTTTTCTGTTTAAAATTAAATATTCAAAACTCAGTTCGAAATCAGAATGACTAAAATGTAGAAAGACCATCACTCAACATTTTCTATAAATTGTTAAAAAAAAAAAAAAAAAAACTTAAAATAATGTAAAATATGAAAAACAAGCTTTTGCTGTAAAATAATAGAAGATATTTCCAATAGAAGTCAGTTTATGAAGCACGTGATTAATAGGATCAAATAGCTTTTGTGATATTGAACATATTTGAATAACATTCATATATGAATATTTGAATATATAACTATAAAATTTGAATGTAATTAATCTTTGAATATTCGAAAAAAAATAGCAAAACAATTTGTTTCAAAATAATCTTAATCGATTATTCCAGACATTCGCATTTTACAAAGTCTGGTTTCGATTTACATATTCATTTATCATTTTCTCAGTCAATATCACATTTTAAATAAAAGTTTCCTTAAACTATTGTTATGAAATATTTGCTGAATAATTCAGAAGCTTAAAAACACAAGTGTTTGAAACTAATACCAAAAAAGTATTGAAAATTTCGACAGAAAAATAAAATCCAATATAACGTTTCATTAGCACATTATATATTCAGGCTTACAACCAAAATTACATGCATATTCAACGTACAATGTTAAAGCTGGATTTTGGTGTAAATTGACACAGCTGCTCCATCTTTTGAATGGGGTTGATAAGTAAATACACGTATTTTGAGGATGACATCATATATGACAGAATATCTACTATCAGCTCATGTTTTACGTATATTTTCTGAATCTTTATTCACTTATAGAAAGTTAATCTTATTTACCAGATTTATTGCGAAATATATTTCTTATAAGCTGTTTTGACTTAGATACATTTAAAAAAAAGTTACAATATTATTTTAATTTCAGGAATAATAATATATATTATATGTCTTTTAATGTTTTTTAATATAAATTAAACTCAAAACACGTAACGAAATTACTCTATTCTTTGTAAAGAGACAAGGGTGATTTTTATCAGAAAAAAAAAAATAAATAAATAATTACAATTTTGCAAATTTTAACTATGTGATGTCCAATTTTTTGCCATTTTAACAAATAACATATAAAATTGCGGTTACTTCTCCCATTTAGCATAGGACGCTTACTTTGTATTCTGCTTTGAATTTGGGTATAACGCCTCAATGTTTGGTTTATTTTTGTCGTCCGATTATCTACACTAATGGGATATAGGACCAGGGGGGAGTGCCCTTCGTGGGGGTCTTTCTAAGGGAACCTAACCCGTATTTACGCAAGGTTCGAAGAAAACCACGAAAACTCCGAACGGTTAGGCCGACAGCCGCGATTTGTTTCGAACCCAGCACCTGCCGTCTACCAGTTGAGAGGTCTGAACCTCTCGGCCACTGGTGGAGCATAACGCCTCAAGGAATCTATCTGGATAAAAAAAAAATAATAATAATAAACTTAACGAGTGAAATTTCATCCTATTTAAAATTTTCTACAAGAAAATGGAAATACTGAAGAATTTCTTGGGCTTAAAATCTTAGAATATGTATGACGCCTTGTATGTTAATTAATATTCGTTTTTTTTTTTTTTTTTTTTTTTTTTTTTTTTTTTTTTTTTTTTTTTTTTTTTTTTACGTTTTACGTAAAAAAAAAATCTAGGACATTTATTTTATGAATACATAAATTTTTAAATTAGATACTTAAAAACAGAAAAGTTTATGCAAATTAAAATATTGAGTAAACTGAAATCCAAGTACTGTGTTTTATTCGTGTAACAACTCCATAATTCCTCTAAAAATCTTTAGGTTTTATCATGCTGTAAAAATTATTGATTATGTGAAAACCTTACACATAAAAAATAAAAATTCATGCTGAAAAAATGTAGCCAATATTGGTAAAATGCAGTTATTTTCCGAATACAACACTAATAAATTCTCTAAGAACTTCATCTTACAACGCATTCAGTTAGAATATATAAAGTGAAAATGTTCTCAAACATTTCCAATATTGATAGTTAAATAAATCAAATATAATGCAAATTCAAATTTTAGAAACAAAAAGCAAATTAAGAAAAAAATGTTCGTAAAAAAAAAAAAAAAAAAAAAAAAAAAAAACTGATTTTGATTTATTTTATTGAACTGAAACATCTATCACACCAGATTATGTAATTTTTAAGGTTATTTCTATATATTTTTTATGTATGAAATATCACTTGCTAGCTAAGCATGGAAACAAACATTGTGAAAAATGTCCCAGCTGGGGATTGAACCCGAAATCCTTGGAATAGCGCTTCAAGTGCTCTACCATTAAAGCTACGAGGACGAGGACCCATTTGGCTCTTCTCACTCCTATATGTTAGTAAGGCAACACTGCAGCACAAGATGGAAATCTTCATGTACAACAATTTTAAGGCACAGCATGAGACACACACACACACACAGAAAAAACTGCATCTGTGAATTTATAATTAATTATAAGCAGTGAAATTACGCTTGAAATTATTGAATATTTTTAATATGTGAATTATCACTTGCTGTCTAAGCGTAGAACCAACATTGTAATTAAAAAATAAGTAAATAAATAAAATTCACTGATGCTGGGTTTATATGTGTCTTATGTTGTGCCTCAAGATTGTGTGTCCTTGAAGACTTCCATCTTCTGCTCCAATGCACCCTTACCAGTATATAGGAGTGCGACTTCTAAACGCGGCACTGTCCTCGCAGCTTAGCCTCACCAGTGGCCGAGAGGTTCTAACCTTTCAACAGGGAAACGGCAGGTGCTGGATTCGAACCCAACCGCTGTCGTCAGCCTAATCGTTCGACGTTTTCGTGGTTTTCTTCGAACTTTGCGTAAATATGGGTTAGGTTCTTTTAGAAAGACCCCCCACAAAGGGCATTCTCCCCAAGGCCTATATCCCTAGATTAGATAATCGGCCATCACAAAATAAACCAAACCTCGCTTCTTAAATGGTAGAGCCCCACCAGTGGCCGAGAGGTTCGGACCTCTCAACTGGTAGACGGCAGGTGCTGGGTTCGAACCCAATCGCGGCTGTCGGCCTAACCGTTTGGAGTTTTCCGTGGTTTTCTTCGAACCTTGCGTAAATACGGGTTAGGTTCCCTTAGAAAGACCCCCACGGAGGGCACACCCCCTGGTCCTATATCCCATTAGCGTAGATAATCGGACGACAAAAATCAACCAACCATCTTAAATGGTAGAATATTTGTAGCTCTGTTCCAAGTGTTCCGGGTTCGATCCCCGGCTCGGAAATTTTTCACTGTGTTGGTTCTATGTTGAGATAGCAAGTGATAATTCACATACTACAAATTTTCAATAGCTTTAGGAGTAATTTCAATGCTCATTATTAATTTAAAAAAAAAGTTACTTCAGTAATTTAGTCCTACAGCATTCGTCTCAGTTGGAAGAACATCCTTGATTCGATTTCTAAGTGAAGAAATCCTGCGTGAAGGAAGCTCCCGGCGGTGCAAAAATATAGGCGCAGATTCAAGGTCTCCAGTTGACTCTTGCCGACTAACTTTCGAAGTCATCACCCTTTGTTGAATTTTGCTTTTTTTCTCGCTATCCTTTGACGAAAATTGCGTTTTTCTACAATCCCCTCACGGTAATCCCAAGTTTTTTCGCGATGCTTTAACCAAAATTTCGCTTTTCAGCGATTCTGCGATGATTGTCCGCAAACTTTTTTGAGATCCTTTATTAAAATTATCTTTTCTTCTGCTATATTTTAAAGTATCTTTAAACTTTTTTCCCCCTCAAACTTTTTTAACTTACAGTGGCATTGTTAACCAAGTTTAAAAAAAAATAAATCTCTTAAAAAGTAGTTTAGTGCAGCAAAAGTCAGAAAGAAAAAGATAATAAACGATTTAAACAATATTATGTAAAAGCTCAGCATAGTTTTTATCAACTATTAGGAAAATAGTTGTTATACTCGGTAGAGAATTGGGAAGTCTGATGTATATCTGATTATTTTTATTGTTTGAATTCCGCAAACTTTTTTTATTTTATTCGTTTTCATATTGGACCAAGTTTAACGTCCAAAAATGGAATACTTCTAGTTTTTTTATTTCATTCGTTTTCTGATTGGTCCAAGTTTAATGTTCAAAAATGAAATACTTCTGTTGCCACAATGACAGAAAGAGTAATAAAGAGTTAATTTTTTTTAATAATTTGAAAACAAAGTGTGATAATGATTTCAAACGAGTTTCATTAAAAAGTGCATTTTTTTCTATACGCAATGGTGTAAAAATTTAAAATGTGCGATAGTTAAAAGTTTAAAAATTTACACTTCTGAAAATTGTAAAACTGAAATTTCATTTAAAATTTGTTTGTGATGTGTCCAGGAATATTAATGTTTAATTCATGTAGTATGTAATAGGAGGCGTTCAGAAGTCAGTCTGATTAACTCCATCAAATAAAAATGCACTTTTTTAAACAGTTAAAATTGCCCATCTGAAAACTACTGTTTTTTGTATTTATTTATCATCTGTCTATGAATATTAATGTTTAATGCACGGCGTACGTAATATATGACTCTTTATAATCATCCTAAAAATGATGTTTATTATTATGAACAATTTAATTTTAGAATTTATTCATAAGTCTATAAATTTAGTCTTTGAAAATATCGTTTTGCAAATAGTCATTGTAATTTGTTAAACTACAGTTATTATTGTTATTATTATTTATAAATATAATATATATAAATAAGTTTTCGAAAAAGGAAAGAACCGTTCTTAAATAAAACATCAGTTGCGCAATTTTTTTTAATTATTTATATTTAACTGTGTTAACTTTATTCTTGAAAAAAATAAAAAAAATAACAAGTAAAATATAAACGTATGATTTTTTATTACAAAAAATAAAAGAAATAAAAAGCTTGTAAAAACAGTTTTCTTTACTAGTAAAAAAAGGGATATTGGTTTCGTATTGCCTGAACAAATATAACAAGAAAAAAATTCTTTTAATCATTTTTTTTTTCGGCTCTTCACATTTTTCATGATGATTTTTAGATAATCATAATATATAATGTTTGTAAAGAGAATTAAGGGCGTTAAAGAATGCCAGAACTGAAAAAAGAGTAACAAAGCAAATAAAAGTAATTACTTCAATAAATAAAAGTAAATTTCGATAAAAGAATTTTATCGTCATTTCTATTTAAACTTTAACAATGGAAATTGTATAAATAAAAAAAAAATGTTTTACGTTAAATTTTACTTATTTTTTGAAAAACTACTTAATTACGAATATACATATGTATAGATATTACAATATTTTTTTTGGGGGGGGAGGCACGTATGTAAATTTTCCTTTTAAACAAAATGGCTGTTAACTTTAAAAGCATGAAAAGTATTGTAACTGCATTCTTGTTTCAGACAAAGTAAAGGGAAAAAAAAGTTATTTATTAACTTGAATAAAGCACGTTTTCTAAAACTTCTCTAAAAAGATTCTGTGATTTGTCTGAAAATAAAATTTATAATCGATATTTATAACTTATTGTTGTCGAGAAATGTACTTTGAATTTAAAACCTTAAAATAATACAAAAGATAAAATACATTTAAAATTTTGTCTAGAATTTTCAGTCGTAAATTTAGAGGTATTTACATCTTTAGTTGCAGTTTTTGAGATATACTGCACGTAATGCCCAAAAATGTTATTTGGAGAAAAATGATTTCAAAGTTACGAAAACACCGCTTTAGCTATAGACTGGGTGTAGTTCTAAAATACTTTACTACTGTTTCAGTGGGAGTTTCAAAGAAAAAGTTGTATTAAATAATCAGAAAAGATAACGGTTTAAAAGGTTGAATTAAATATTCAGTAAAGATAACAGTTTAAAAAGTTGTATTAAATATTCAGTAAAGATAACAGTTTAATATCGTAAAAAATTAAAAAGTGCATTATACATTTTATTTTTTCTAAAGTTTCCATTTTTTTTTTCATTTTGCATGTGTACTAATACTAGTTTTGATTTGCTCGGGAAATTGCTCAAAGAAGTAAAAATGATGCCATATTTTTAAAAATTTTTTCATAGATAATACTACGCATTTTAACGCAAATACGTGGAAAAACATAAATTACCACAATTTTTACTCTTCGGTACTGGGAGTAGTAATTGAAGTTAAGAGTGCGACTGTATATATGCGAAAATGTTACTAAGAATAGTAACTTCAAGTTTTGAGTTAAAATTGGAGTTAAAATGACGAAATAAAAATAAGATTTTTAAATTCATGTTGAATTCGGAAATGTGAAACACCTGTGTACATTTTGAGAATCTGAAGTTGATGTCGGGTTTTGATTTGACGGGGAAAAAATCATATGATAATGACCAAGTGGAATAACTTTTGTACTTTTCAATCGCAAAAAATCAAGCGAAAGGCTTTCAATTGATAATTTCATCATAATAACTGATCTTTTTTTATATTTTACTGATTACATAAGTGATTAAAGTTTAATTTTAATAATTTGGACAACTGAGATTTATAGAAATAGTGCTCTGTTAAATGTATGTTAAAATTATATTTGCTTGTGAGTCAGACAGCCAGTATAAGATGCATTTTTTATAGTAATTTATATTGTATGTTTATTAAACAGTCGTGTGCAAAAGTTTAAGAACACCCATAAAATATTAGGATACTAAATCGAAATTTTTGTTCATACGTATTGAGATAGTGCTCAAATTGACGTCGGTGTCCTTTGGGTTCAATGTATGTTGAATCTTCTTGCAGCAGGCTGTTAGTTCGGATCTTATAATCATAATGATCCTAATGATAGTAATGTTTTCTCTTGGCCGATCACTTTTCTTCAGGTGAGTGTATTTTCTTGAAATATTTTATTTACTAACAGTTTGATAAAGATGGTGTAATATTCAGCTCTGCTGCTAGAATAAAACTTTTATACACGACTGCAGTTCAATGTAACAGTTCCTTCTTAAACTTTTTCTTTAATCGAAATTCGACTGGTTCCATCTCGCATATATAACCGAGATACAAAATGTATTTACATTTGAAAAATGGATTAATATTTCAAAAGATTAATTTCAAAGTAATTACTATGGCTAGTTAATGTATCGGGCTTATTATATTTTCATGACAAATATTATTCTCAAAATCACTTTAAAAGGAAAATCAAAAAGTTCTTAAGTTACAAACTAATTTTATAAATTTTAAATAGTTTTTACTGATAATTTAAAACATTTTAATCAGAATAAACTTTTAATTTTATACATTTTATGTAATACAAAATGCGTTACTTAACGCTATTCCAAACCATTACAGTAATTACAAATCTAGGATAAATGTAATTATTTTACATTTATACCTGAGAATACATCTCTGTTAATTTTGCTACTGTCGTAAATTTTCTGTATATACCTGCTTCCTGACAAAAATTATTAAAATATATTTATAACGCTTTTCAGGCAACTTCATTATCATTCATCTCCGAAAATGAAATGCTAATAAACTGTCATAAAAATTTCTTCGGTACATCCTTTTACACTAATTTTTTAAGTACATAGATTCTCAAGGTAAAAAGAAACTGATTAATTTCTCTTGTCATTTACGACAAGCTTTTTTAAATGAGTAGAAAAATTATTATTATTAGAACATACACTAGAAAAGCAATTATTATTCAGAAACAGTTATAAACATTATAACTCACTGAATTTCCGTAATGTATAAAGTAACAGTAGATAAAATATTGCAGATTAGTGTCTCATATCATGATATTTTAATCCAATTAAATTTCAGAAAGCTAACTGAACACTGTTTACATTAGTTAGTTGATCGAAATTGAATACTTATCTTAAAAATAAAGAATAAATAATACGATAAAAAGGAATACTGTATTGCTCATAGTTTTAAGAACATTTGCCAATCCAATCATAGCATTTTCCTCGAAATTATGCTCACTTTAATTTTCTGTTACACGTTATTACAAACCTATTTTACTTTTTTAAGTTAAAATTTACAATTTTAAAATATTTTAAGTTTAATTTAAGTTTCTTTTCGTTTTCGACTAGCATATGAAATGTTAAATGGATTATAAAATTATATTTAATTTTACAAATTATTATAAGTCTTATAAGTAAAAATGTTAAATTTGTCTAATGTGAATATTGATATTCCATAAAGTACTGTTTATTAATTTATCGCATCATAAAATTTTACACACAGTCTTCTTTGAGTAGGCTTAGTTAATAAACACTTAATAACAGTTGGTTAAATAAAATGGGACTTAAATTGTAATATAAAGTGGGTTCCTGCTTTAAACAATAAATAAAAAAAAAGATTAATCTTGCTTTTATTCATAGATTGCGGGACTGTCCAAGACTAGTAAAGTATTTTCCGAAAAAAGGGACTTTATATGCATGTGATATGCAAGTTATACAGCGTTTTATCATTTTTCACAAGAGTTCAATGAATAAAATTTAATTTACAATGCTTCTTCGTTTTTTTTTTGTCAAAACTTAAACTTTTATTATGCATAAAATTAAATCTAAAATAATTATTTATTAGCTTTTCAAAAACGAACTGATATAGCATAATATTAACTCTAAATCCCAGATGAAATTATTTGCTGGATAAACCATCACAAAAGTACAACAATATTTCATTAAAATATCCCATTGCATATGTTTTAAAATAGGATTTCCCTGAGAAGGATTAGTTTGAGTGATACTGCTGGGAAGATAGATTTAATAACAACTTGCAAAATGTAAAAAAATAAGATGCTATCTTTAATTTATAATGCGATGTTACAGGTTCAAATTACACTGTAAAACCTTTGTGTAATGTTACTCCCTAAAATTGGTGGCAGCTTTGTTGCCTCCAATTTTCTGGAGTACTTTCCGGGACATAACTGATGTAACATTATACTGTTATATCTGTAATATATGTTCCACCAATGTTATACCACTAATAATTACACTATTATACACTCAGGAACATTGAAAAAAGCGACGGAAGAAGAAAGCATCGGTTTGAAATGAAATTTAATACACATAATGATACAGATGAGAGATTCACTTGATCTCAAAATAAAGACAGTTAAACGTGACAGTGTGTGCAACGACACAAATACAGGGCAACTTCAATAGCGCGTTGGACCACCCCCAGCTGCAATACACGCCGCCACACGGTCCGGCATAGAGTTGATTAACACCTGATGTTGTCCTGAGGCAGATGGGTCAACAAATCTTGCACAGCCAACTCCAAACCATGCACCGAATGACACGATGGCATCTGACGTTTTAGCTGATCCCATACATGCTCTATAGGAGACAGGTCGGGAGAGCGGGCCGGCCATGGAAGTGTCTGAAATTGACGTAGGAAGTCTTGAGCAACTCTTGCTGGATGCGGACGAGCATTATCTTGCTGGAAAATTGCCCTTGGGAGACCTTTTAGGAAAGGTACTACATGGGGTCGAAGAACATCATCAACATAACGTTGGCCCGTTGAGTTTCCATCCATCACAATTAGAGTGGAGCGGCTATCATAGGCTATAGCCCCCCAGACCATTACACCAGCTGTGCGGACAGTGTGACGTAGAACAGTGTGGGAGGAATTGTACCGTTCACCAGGGCGCAACCACACACGTACACGGTTGTCATCTGTCCCCAGAAGTAACCGGGATTCATCACTAAACACAACGTTTTGCCAATCTATGACATTCCACATTGATTTGGGTTAGCACCACTGTAGACGCAGTCGCCGATGTTCCGGTGTTAAAAGGAGTGCACGAAAAGGGCGCTTGATTTTTGACATGCTTCTGCAAGGTGTCTGGAAATTGTTTGTGGAACAATTGCTACTCCTGATTGTAGCGCCATCTTGCCGTGTATGAGCATGCTTACTGGCACAAAACTTCGATCATTTGCATATCACATTATGCTGTACTTATTTGCAAAGTTTCGCGATCGTACATAGCTTTCTTCTTGGGTCAATATTTTCAATGTTCCTGAGTACATCAGTGAAAATTTATTCCATAAAACGGAGGAAGCAGCTGCCACATACTTTATGGAGTAGCATTACTTAATTTTTATACAGTGGACAATAATGAGCAAAGTGAACGGCAGATATATAAAATATTATATATAAATTCATATGCATTGTTAAAAATTAGAAAATAAACTCTGCAAAATAGTTATGCATAGGCATAAAATTTGAAGTACGCAATACATGAATAGTAATACAGAAAATTAAATAGTAAAATATCTTAGATCGGAGTTTTAACTCTTTGCAATGTCGTCAACAACGTAAAAAGACGCCCTACACTAATTTGAGTTCCTATAAATGGGAAAAAGCATGAAAGTTGAATAGTAAAAAGGATCATTTTTGATATGATGTGGTCTCCCCAAACAGTTAATATGGAATAGTGAAAACGATTAGTGAACCTCCTGACTGCCGCCGGCTGATTTTTTCACACACTAAGCTGCAGGTTTCACAGCAACACAAGCAATATTTAAATTAGTATAATTCCACAAATAAAACCCAGTTCTGAAAAATTAAGTTAGGATTGATACTATCAAAGGTTATACACCGATACTAATAACATATATTTTGTATCAGGTTGGAAAAAAACATCTTTTTTTTAATATTTTTAATTAATTAAGAGAAAACAACATTACAATATTACCCTTTGGCTGGGCAGTCAGGGGGAATATGTGTAAAAGTATAATCTGCACATCTGTTTTATACGTGTGCGATGAGGTTCCCGATAAGAGTTTTCTCTCTTGAAATTCTCAAATTGAATAAATTCTTAAAATTCTCTCTTCAAAAATTGATGCATCAAAATTCACTAAAAGTCAAGAAAGGAATGCGATAGCGATGCTTCGTACTTATGTGTTACAAATATGATTAATCTGATTTAAAAGGGTAGTGCATTGGATTTAAAAAGGCTACATACGCTTTTTTGTTTTTAAACCTATTCTCATCAAGTTGAGCAGTATTTCGCTTAAGCGTGAAATAAATAGAAGGATTGGCCAATGGCTGCAGTATAAATAACTTGAATATCTCGTCTACATAACTTTTTAATGTTCAAAGTAATTTATATGTCTGAAGGTACTTTTTCAGCAAAACATGGAAGCTCAAAACGCCAATGTGATACCGATTTTGCAGTTTTACCCGAAAAAGTTATTACGTAAAAGATCCGCTAATGACAATTGAGAATTTAACCTTGCACATCCTCATGTTAAGATTCTCGGCAATCGAGAAAAATATCCTGTTAATCCCTTCGGGACGGGAACCTTTTACAAAATTATTAATGTTTTGTCACCGGATTTTAAAAACATAAACTTGTGCCTTCTTAAATCGAGAAATTGCTCCGATTAAATAAGACAAATTTTACAGTATAATTTTACTGGTCGGGATAAACAATTATTTTTAAGCCCTTTTTGTGGCACGTATACGTGTCACTTGTCCCCAAGGGGTTAAAGAACACTTCTACAAGTATGTACTTTGGGGTAACCTATTCGCTATTTCACACCGACATTTATATAATTCCTGGTGAATAGTTACCTTATATGTTGCACTGAATTTTCGTGTTTGCCCGTTTTAATTTGCGTTAAAAGTAATCACCTCAGAAGGTTTAAAATTTCTAGCCCAAACAATATTAAAGGAATTGCAGTTATGGAATTTTCTCTCTTCCCTACACATGAATGTTGTTGCACCAAGATAAAATAATATATTTCGGAACAGAAATGGTTTCTATAATTTTTTTAAATCAGCTATGTATAGTTTACATCCGCAAACACACAACAATTTTCAGCATTAGCATAATAGTATTGTTATAAAAATCTATTAACTGTTATTATAAAAACAAGAAATAATTTATCTAATTCATGTTAGCAGATGTGTTTTTGAAAACACATACGTGAACGTTCATTCAGAAATTTTGTAACAATTAAGTTAAACATCCATAAAAAATCCTAATTATTTTTATAAAATATATAATTAAGACAAAAATTGTTATAACCAGTTAAAAACCACTGTATTCTACTCGTGTAACATGCATCGAATTATGAAATGAAAGCAATTTATTTATCTATATATTGAATCAAAATTTTGTTACTCTTGTGAAACTAGTGAAATGTGACAGCAAAGCATTTTGCTGTCACATTTCAAGTCATTCACTAATTAGTACCGGAGATATAGCCGAACGAGAATCTTTAAATTTATTTCTCATTTCACTTTTTTTTTCAATGAAGAAAGGGATCGAAGCATATTTGAAACGACATAAGTGAAATTTTATAGGGTTTGTTTTTTTATCAGATTTGTGCGTTAAAACGTTGTACTTTTTAACTTGTGAATTGAAATTCTCACTAACAGTTACAATTTTACTTATATTTCTTTACATCATTTGAGACATTATTGTAACTGGAACTATATCACTATGACTATCACTTGAAGAATTAGACATTGACAACTGTACGCCGGTATAGTTAGAACAATACTGTTGTTATTACTTGGACTTTCCTCAGAGGGATTTCTATGAGCGATATTGCTGAGAGCATAAATTTAATAATAACTTGTGACAAGTAAAGAAAATCAGATGCTATCTTTAATGCTATCTTCGTTCAGAGAACAAGTAGTAATTTCCCCATATGGCTAAACTAACTGCATAAAATTAAATATTGCACATTGACACATCTCCATTTTAGATTCCCCACCAGTGGCGGAGAGGTTCTGCGCCAATTACTGGTAGATGGCAGGTCCTGGGGTCGAACCCAATCGCGGACGCCGGCCTAACCGTTCGGAATTTTCAGTGGTTTTCTTTGAACCTTGAATTTCCTTGCATAAATACCAGTTAGGTTCCCTTAGAAGCATCCCCACGGAGGGCAATCCCTCCTTTAGGGCGCATATACCAAGTGTAGATAATTGGCCGTCATAAACACAAATAAACAAACAAACCAATTTAGATAAATTCTGATTAAAAGCCACCATATTATCGAAACGGCAATCTTCGCATGTAATCCAATTACCCAGTATTGTAACTTGTAGAATATTTTAGTTTTAACCAGTTAAAACTGATTAAGTACTACTTGCAATTTTAACTTCTGATGTATATAAATATTTTTAAAATTTTCTTAATTGAGAATAATTGATTAATGTTGAATTAATACGTTAATCATATTTTATAATGTAAATAATCCTTTGGAAAGAAAACTCTTTATTTTGCAGTGAATAGAAAATTGTAAATATATATTTGGATTTTTCTGGATTATAAGTAAAACATAACTTATACAACGATCGATTATTTCCCTACTGTAACATATGTAACACTTTGTGCGGATTCTTAATTACATTGTTATTTATAAGAATCGCTTCAAAAGTTCCTATATAAATCTTTTGACGTAAATAACGGCTTTATATAGCTCCATTGTTAAAGCGCATAAACCAATCTGAAAATGGTAACTTTAATTAAAATGTTAACCTAATGAACGACTAGAAACGAATTTCCTGAAAATTCGAAATATATAAACTAAATAACTTCTATCTTGTTAGCTTCTTATGAAAACAATGCTGAAGAATTTGTCTAAAATACAATTACATTTCGTCTTGAAAATGAAGATGGTATTTATAAATTAACTCACATAGGAAACAAAGGTATAATTTTAATAAAATAATAGTAATTTTCTATATGAATGTGTCTGAAATTCAAAGATCTTTTGTTTTGTAAGAAAAAATTATTTTATTTTATCCGATGGATATAAAAATGTTTTTAAAAGAAGTATAAACATACACTTAAAATAGTAAAAAAGCTGCCATTCTTTTTTTCATCTTCGTTCTTTTTTTTCTTGTAACTAAACTGTCTCAACCGAATATTGCAAGAGTCAGAAAAATGTGAAATATATAATTAAATGTCTATGCAAATCTAGTTAGGTCAGTGGTTTAAGGCACTGATTTATATCTCTGAGCTTTTGTAGAGGACTAGGGTTCGATCCCAACGCTCGGCAAACTATTTTTTTTTATAATGATACATTTTACTACGAGGGGAAGTTATATGATTTTCATTCTTTTGTTATTATTATTATTTTGATGCTTTATAATTAAATAAATTTTAACACTGAACAATGATTTTTTAGTAACAATTTTATTTTTAAAATATCTCAAGTAATTAAAACATAGTAATTATCATATATATTAAAACAGTAGGCTACCTCTTTAAGATAAACTCAAATTGGTCTTTGCGCATGCGCGAAGTTGAGCTTATTAGCCCTTCCAGTTAGTGGTAAGTCGAAGCAAATCTGGTTAGCTCAGTGGTTTAAGGCACGGATTTACAGCTCTGAGCTTTTGTAGAGGACTAGGGTTCGATCCCAACGCTCGGCAAACTTTTTTTTTTAAATAATGATACATTTTACAACGAGGGGAAGTTATACGATTTTTATTCTTTTGTTATTATTATTATTTTGATGCTTTATAATTAAATAAAATGTAACACTCAACAATTATTTTTTAAGTAACAATTTTTATTTTTAAAATATCTGAAGTAATTAAAACATAGTAATTATTAGATATAAACAGCCAATTTCCAATTCAAGGTTTTAGAGATACATTTGTAAGAATAAAATTATTGAAAATCTTTACAAATTGCATTCTTGAAAAAAATATATATAAACAACGATAAATACAACATACACAAATAAAAATTGTAAAAATGTCGTAAAATTTAATTTAACATCTAGCAATATTTAAAAAAATGTATTCCAATTTTCTAAAAAATGTAAATATTTAAACATTATTTTGTTGGTAAGTAGAAGCAGCAATTTTCCACTTTCCTGTCATGTGCGTGGAAGCTTAGGAAAATTAATCCATTTGTAAACTGTAATATACGTGAATTATATAAATAAATAAATGTTATGTATCATTTAGACCATGTATTAAATGATTTTTAACTAAATCCCCGACTGTTGTTATGAAGTAACTCGAAGATAGCCCGTCAAACTGACGTGTTTCTATTTTTGAAATGATGATAAAACATTACAACAACTTTTGTCAATCATAGCCACTTTAGGCTTAAACAATTTTAAAAAATACAAAGATTGAACATGAGGGAAAAATCTAAAAAAAAAATTAATAAAAATCTGCATTTAAAACTATAACAAAAGTATCTGGTGGATGGGGAGGGATTGTAATGAACAAATGGTAAATGCATAAATTTTAAAAGAATAAAGTAAGGTAAAATATCAATTAAAAAAGAATACATTGTGAAACTACAGCCAAAAATATTTTTAAATACTGAGAGAAAATAATAAAAATATCCAAAACGTATAAAATTTTTTCCCATTTTGGCAATTTCCAGACGAATATGAGAGGGTAGCGAAATTATTAATTGAATGGGTAAAATAATGGCATAGAATATGCGGCTAATTAATTTCACTCACAAAATTACAGTAATTATTTCACAAAAACATGCAAATTAACATGCATTAATAATGCAAAACATGTACTAATAATGCTATTTTAAAACATTTGTGAATTAACTATTTTATACCATTAGCTAATACTTTATAAGATCGAAAACAAATGTCAACAATCAAGAGTAAACAATCGTGTTCGTTATGTGACAATAAAGTCGTTCACGGGTATGAAAAAAAATAAAATTAAAAATAAAAATAAATAAATAAATAAAGCAACACGAATAAAAAATTCTAACAATATTGTATTTAAAACGCACCTTCGCTCTTCTTAAATAAAAAGTTTTAATTAAACACTGTTAAAAATTTGCTGCATCGTCATTACACAGCTTTTATAGAAAATGATTACCTTACCGTATTACACTGTTAAAAATTTGACCAATTTGTTGCAGCGTCACTCCACAGCTTTTATTGAATACTAGATGGAACCCGTCAAAACTTGACGGCACCACAGAAATAAAAGGTATTTTCCAGCTATCAAAGGATTTTTTAACGACTAATCTTCAGCAAAAATTTCAATAAATAAAAGAAAAACCTGCATTTTACATCCAGGCAAATGACCCGCAATTGGCAGAGTTACATTCAAACATGCTGCTATAGAATTAGAATCTCTCTCATTTGATAATTTTCCATTTACAAATACAACACCAATAAATTATACATGACATCAATAAATCATAAATTACCGTCATTTCTCATTTCATACAAAACATACATACTTCACTTACTTCGCAGCAAAATAAGACTGAATTTATAGTTTGCCATTTAGCAACAACTGTAACAATAATCCTCTCAGTGGTTAATTTGTTTTTACATTACCCACCCCATTCAACAAATAAATATTTGCATTTTCAAATAACTTTTCTATTACATTTTCATAAATCAAAAATACATGTCGATTTCACATATTAAAAAAATTAATGATATTTATTCTGGCTAGGTGAAACCCGTCAAAACTTGACGGCAACAATATGAAAGAACCAAAGAAAAAAAAGTATTTTGCCGCTATAAAAAAATTAATGTTTCTTAAATATTTCAATATGCTTTTCAATTTACCAATGCAACACCAACATGACATGATCCCAGGCGCAGAATCGGTGCAACGCTGCGACACACGTCACAAACTCTTGAAAATGTTTGAAGATTATTTTTCTACTGTTAAAGTTTTTTTTAAAAAAATGCTAGAAATCATTTACTATGTACAAAAATTTGTCTAGGTACCATAAAAAATGCAAATTTTGGCAAATAATCACCAAAAAAGCTATTTTCGTCAAAATACCCCCCCCCCCAAAAAAAAAAACAAAAAAAAACACCCGGAAATTTTGTAAATGGATGCGAAATAAAAAAAACAGCAAATTTCGTCAACAGATTGCAAAAAACAACAAATTTTATGAAAAGATCTCTAAAAAATTTGTCAAAAAAATGCAAAAAAAAAGAAAAAAGAAAAAATTGTCTAGGTATCCCAAATAAAACAAATTTCGTGAAAGTATTGCAAAAAATCAAATTTTTGCCAAAACGTCTAACAAAATTGGCAATTTTCATGAAAAAATTTCGAAAAATAAACCCAAATTTGACAAAAAAAATCCCTAAAAAATGGCAAATTTGTAAACATATTCTGAAAAAAAAAAATTCAAAATATTGTAAGAAAACAAAAAGTTTTGACAAATGATTGTGAGTAAACAACAAAGTTCGTCAAAGGATTGAAAAAAAAGCAAATTTCATCAAATAATCACAAAAAAAAGTAAATTTAGCAAAAAAACCCAAAAAATTTTGCAAAAAGATCTTCAATAAAACAGCAAATTACATCGAAAGATCGTGACAAAACGACAATTTCATCGAAAGAACTCGAGAAAAACAATAAACTTCTCCGAAACTGTCCAGGTATCATAAAAGACACGAATTTCGTCCAAAGATCTCAAAAGCACATAAATTTTGTCTAGGTAATCGCAAAAAAAGGTAAATTTCGCAAAAATAACAAAAAAAAAAAAAAAAAAAAAAATTCTTAAAAAGATAACAAAAAACGACAATTTCTCAAAAAAATCATGAAAAAAGGATAAATTCGATAAAACGGCAAATTACATCAAAAGATTGTGAGAAAAAAAACAACAAATTTCAAAAAACAACTTTCATTCATTGCAGGGGGAAAAGATGCAACATTTCTTTGTTCATCAGAAAAAAAAAATCACAAAATTTCTCGATCTATCACATGAAAAATAGAAAATTTGTCAATCAGTTGAAGAAAAAATACAAAAATCGACAGTTGGTCATGTGGGGTAAAAATTATAAAATTCATTAATGAATCATGGATAAAAAGTCATTTACTTATGTAAGAAAGCCCACAAAAATCTTGTGATTGATCGAGACATTTCAGAATGTTTTTTCTGGGTAATCATACGATGGGAATAGTGCAGTTCAGTGTACCTATTGAACTGTGTGCTGAGTGACATATGTTTATTCCCTCATTCTGTAGGCAATTAAATATATGTATGGAATTTTTTATCCCAACGTAATAAGTATATTTTCAACATAGGATCAGAGTAAATTAGTCTTTTCAACAAATAACCTGGTAAGTGAGAACTAACATTTTTATTGATAGGCAATGTAACATCGGGTCGATCGAGTTTATTTTGATTTTCTCCTTGTTTTTGAAGGACATAATTTAACCGTTTTTTCTATTGCATAACACTTCTTATTGTGATCTCCATTTCTGTCATATGAAAAATTCATTTCTATTTTGCCTATAGCATTTACATAATGTTGACAAATTTCTGAAAAAAAAAAAAAAAAAAAAAAAAAAAACGAAAAAACAACAACAAATTTCCAAAAAAAGGATAAATTTGATAAAACGGCAAATTACATCGAAAGATGGCAAGAAAATACGACAAATTTCACCGAAAATCCCTGAGAAAACAAATAATTATTTCCTGGTATAATAAAAGACGTGAATTTCGTCAAAAGATTGTGAAAATACTTTAAATTTGTCTAGGTACTTCAAAAAATGCAAATATTGGTAAAGAGATTGTGATAAAACACAACACATTTTGTGAAAAGATGAAAAAAAGAGGTACATTTCATTAAAAGATCACAAAAAAGGTAAATTTTGCAAAAAAAAAAAAAAAAAAAGACAAATTTCTGAAAATAACAAAAAAAAAATTGAAAAATTTTACAAAAAAAAGATAATTTCGATAAAACAGCAAATTACATCGAAAGATCGTGAGAAAATAACAAATTTCACCGAAAATTTCTGAGAAAACAAATAATTTTATCCAAGTATTAAAAAAAACATGAATTTTAGCAAATAATCACAAAAAATAACAAATTTCGTCAAAATACCCCCCCCCCCCAAAAAAAAAGAACATCTGGAAATTTTGTAAATAGATGTGAAAAAAACAGCACATTTCGTCAACAGATTGCAAAAAACAACAAATTTCTTCAAAAGGTCTCTAAAAAATTTGTCAAAAAACTGCAGAAAAAAAAATATCCAGGTATCTCAAATAAAACAAATTTTGTGAAAATATTGCAAAAAATCAAAATTTTGCCAAAACGTTTAAAAAAATTTTGAAAAAAAAGCAAATTTTGACAAAAAAAAAAAAAACTCTAAAAAATGGCAAATTAAACATATTGTGAAAAAAAAATTCAAAATATTGTGAGAAAACAACAAATTTTGACAAATGATTGTGAATAAACAGCAAATTTCATCAAAGGATTGAAAAAAAAGCAAATTTCATCAAATAATCACAAAAAAAGGTAATTTCGCAAAAAAAACAACAAATTTTGCAAATAGATCTTCAATAAAACGGGAAATTACATCGAAAGATCATGACAAAACGACAATTTCATCGAAAGAACTCGAGAAAAACGATAAACTTCTTCGAAACTGTCGAGGTATCATAAAAGACACAAATTTCGTTCAAAGATCTGAAAAGCACAGAAATTTTGTCTAGGTAATCGCAAAAAAATGTAAATTTCACAAAAAATAGCAAAAAAAAAGACAAATTTCTCAAAAAGATAACAAAAAACAACATTTTCTCAAAAAAAAAAAAAAAAAAAATCACGAAAGAAGGATAAATTCAATAAAACGGCAAATTACATCAAAAGATTGCGAGAAAAAAACAACAAATAAAAAAAAAAGCTTCCATTAAGTGCTTGGAGAAAAGATGCAACATTTCTTTGTTCATCAGAAAAAAAACACAAAATTTCTCGATCCATCACATGAAAAATAGAAAATTTGTCAATCAGTTCGACAGTTGGTCATGTGGGGTAAAAATTATAAAATTCATTAATCATTCATGAAAAAAAAGTCATTCAGTTATGTAAAAACCCCACAAAAATTATCAATCAGTATAATTCCCCACAAAAATCTTGTGATTGATTGAGACATTTCAGAATGTTTTTTGCATGTCCAAATTAAAAATATATATATATATATATATATATATATATATATTGTAGCTGCAGATTTAAAAAAGTAAGTTATTTATAAGGCATCTATTTTGATCTCTTATTATTTTGTTTATTTTTTGCAAGACCTACGTTTATTTAGTTGAGTAATACGAATTTAGAATTTGCAATGTTTTGTTTTTTGTTATTTTTTATCAATTTTCAAAATGATAATGCAACAAATGTAAATGCTATAGGCAAAATAGAAATGAAATTTTCATATGACAGAAATGAAGATCACAATAAGGAATTACTTTAGAAAAAAGAAAAAGATTGAAAACAAAATAAGTGTTACGCAATAGAAAAAACGGTTAAATTATGTCCTTCAATAAAAACGGGCAAAATCAATATAAATAATATTATGAAATATAAAATTAAGCATCGATCGAAATAATACTATCTGAGAAAAGTTTTCGCGAACATCGTAAGGGGGATATTTTACTTCAGTGTACCCATGGCAAAATAGAAATTATTTTTCATATGACAGAAATGAAGATCACAATAAGGAATTACTTTAGAAAAAAAAAAGATTGAAAACAAAATAAGAAGTGTTAAGCAATAGAAGAAACGGTTAAATTATGTCCTTCAATAAAAACGGGCAAAATCAAAATAAATAAACTCGATCGACCCGATGTTACATTGCCATTCAAAAAAAAGTTCTCACTTACCAGGTTATATTGTTGAAATCCTATGTTAAAAATATACTAATTACGTTGCGATAAAAAAATCCATACATATATTTAATTGCACATTTTAAAAGCAAACTACATCCATTGGCTCTGCTACAACAAACATCGAACGCGGGCATACCACGCTAACATTTAGAGACAGTAACTATCTCTTCTCTCATCGGTTCTGTTGTCGGATCTGCGCAAGCAGGAATGCGCAGAGAGCAGTTTGATTGTGCTGAATAAAAGAGGCTTTTGCTTTAATATATAAGAAGATTACAATTAGGGAAAAACCGTAAGCAAAAAAGGGTTTATTTTTTTGCAAAAAAAAAAAAAAAAAAAAAAAAAAAAAAAAAATATATATATATATATATATATATATATATATATATATATATTATTACGTTTCATTACTGGTTTGGATATATGAAATTCAATCTCGCCGAATATCCTCCATGGTGCATAGAAAACTCGTCATGTGAATGAATCAAATCCGGCCTTTGTTTACATATATCCAGCGCTCGAACGCCGGAAAAAAATGACTTTATATCTCAGAAGATATTACAATTAGGGAAAAACCGTAAGCAAAAAAAGTGTTTATTTTTGAAAGCTCTTTCTAATGACATAACATTTAGGTTAGTGCAATTAAAAAAAAAAAAAACACCAAAATTTCTAAAACATGGCCGTCAGAATTTCTTCTTTAGCGGATGAGTACAACCCCGGAATCGTTCTACATATAGGGACAGACAGAGAGAGAGAGTCACAACGGCTATTATTATAGAGGATCTCTTTTATGACCAATGAGAATGCTCCATATCACAGTAAAAGTAACCGCTTTATATAAAAGCAGTGGAGTGATGCTGCAGCAAATGGGTTAAATTTTTAACAGTTGCTGCGGCATCACTCCAACGCTCTTATAGAAAACGGTTACTTTGTGTGTGTTACTTACAGTGTATTCTATAAAAGCTGGGGAGTGATGATGCAGCAAAAGGGTCAAATTTTTAACAATGTACTGCTAAAAATTTGACCCATTTACTGCAGCGTCACTACACAACTTTTATAGAATGTCTCTTTTATGACCAATGAGAGTGCTCCATAACACAGCAAAGTAATCGTTTTCTATAAAAGCAGTGGAATGGTGCTGCAGCAAATGAGTCAAATTTTTAACAGTGTGAATATTGTGTTTGAAATAGGGAAAAGAAATCAAAGCACAGTAAAATGTAGTGACGTCATTTACAGCTCAAACTGTAAATCTAACAAATGAGAACTCTCCTAACGTTCTCTGTAACTGTAACGGTAACGTTTACAGTTACCGTTAACGGTAACTGTACCGTTACCGGTAACGGTGACTCTGTAACGTTTGCATTGGACAAAAAATTGATAGCCATTAAAATCGGAGATAACTTTTCACAATGGAATTTGTCATTGGTCACAATAAGTGTTTTTTCTCGTGGATGGGTTGACCCCGGAATCGTTATACATGAAGGGATTTTATGTATATAATATCTGAATCTTTAAAATTGTGAAGTATGCTAAAATGTTTTAAAAATAGTTTAACAGTTTTAACTTAAAATATTTAAGCTAAAGTATTTTTTATCTAATTCTCTTTTAAATATATTAAACTACTCTACAATTTTTGTTATATTTCGTATGAGCATTACAAGGAAGGTATATGTTTGTGTGCATATAAGGAAAAGTATTAATTCTTTTCTGGGGGGGAAAAATTAAAATTAAGAAAAGAAAACAGAGGGAAAGAAAAATAGTCATGTAAGACTTAAAATTGAACTACTTTGTGATACTCATGGTTTAATAAATAAATAATGTATGAAACGTTATGAAAAATTCAAATAATTCAAATATATTATAAATAGTTACTTGGTAGCATGAAATTTTTGGTTTCGGAATTTAAATTGAGACTGATAAAAATAAAACTAATAAAAACCTTTCAACATGATTTTAAAAATTAGAAAATACTAAACATTGAAACTGAGAAAATTCACCAATATAAATATTAGTTCAATTAATTTTAGTTATCCTTCTGCTAAAAAGCAAGCGCTGTTAAAATTCTTAAAATTCTGCTTAAATTGTTTCAGATGATTACTTGAGTAGGTTTAACTGACAGAACCATGAAACGCTTTGAATCTGTTGGAATCACATAGATAACATTCAAATAAATCAAGTTTTCAAAACTTTGTTTACCGGTTCTATTTAATATTTTAACATGTTTATCGTCAAATCTTGACAGTACCATCTAGTATGAAAATAATATGCATAATACAGTCAATTTACCAATGTTAAATAAAGAATATTGATGTTTGGTGACTCTTCCTTTGGCTTTGAGGAATGCTTCGATGCGTCTCTTGATGCTTTCCTTGCGATTCCTGGCACTTTTTTTTATTTTAGGGTTGTGATGCCATACATTTATCATTTTGTCGAAGAGTCTTACCTTTGTTGTAAGCATATCTTTGGCGATTTCTGCCTTAATGATCTTCCATAAGTTTTCTATTTGGTTCATGTGACGAGAATTGCCATGCCAAAGTACAACAGGGAAATTCTTGTCTGCCAAAAACTTTGTAAAGCTTCTGATTGTATGTCAAAGCGCTAAATCATGGATAAACATAAACTCTTTACCACCTGGGAAACATTCTTCAATTTTCGGCAGCAGTCGAGTTTGCAGAACTTGCTGTATTGGTCTTGTCTCAAGGTTCTTTGGACAATCTAGAGTCATCCAACCACTTTAGCATTTATGACATAGCCACCATTATATTATCAGAAGGTTTAACACCCTCCATGATGTAGTCAGGGCGGTATTTTTTCGCCTGGACGAAGCTGCTTTTATCGGCTAAAATCTTAAAGGTTCTGAAAAAAAATGGCAAAAATTTAAACACAAATAATTTTAAATGATATAAATAATAATTATCTGAACAACTGACTTTACACCAGTCATCAACTCTCTTGTGGTGGAGTTCACGAGCCCAGGCAAGGAGCTCCTTTTTCATCATTTCTGTCAACCAATGTTTCTTGCCTGGATAATGACCTATGAACCCTTCCTCCGCTAATCTACTCCGCTGTAGAGTTCGCTTAAAAATTGGTTTCCAGATTCTTAAAATTCCATATTCTTAAACAATCTGAGTATGGAATCCAACACTTTTCATTCTGTTTCCTAAAAAGAAAACTCAGATTTTCGTGTCGGTATGTGGAGTTGTTATGCGTTTTCTTTCACTTTTACCTTTTCGTTTGGGCGAAAGTGGCTGGTTTTTGTCCAGATTTAATTTTCTCCTGTTGACTACTGACTTCGAAAATCTAGCAAGTTCTGTTATCTTCTATCGGGAATGACTCATATATAGAAGAAGGGTTTTTACCTCAGATGTTTTCTAGAGAAAAATCAACCGCTCGACCCATACTGAAATCAATAAAAAGAAAAAGAGATAAATTAAAATCGCAAATAGTCTTGTAAAAAACAAATATTTAATCGATAAAAGAAAGCGAATACTCCCATATAACTCTTAAATAAAAAAAAAAGGCAAAAGAATTTCTTTTTTTATTATTAAAGAAAAGCATCTTCCACTATTGCATGCGTAAAAGATTCGGCGTCTCTACCGTTATTAATTTATTTATAGAAAGCAAAGAAGCCTTTTAACACATCAAAAATACTTAGAAGTTAAATTATAGAGACATTTACAACGGGAAAATATATTCCTGTAACACCTAAACCCCTTAGAGTCGCAGACAAGTGCACTCGAAGTATAAAACTAGCAAAAAATATCACTGTCCCTAATAATTTGGCAACCCACTGTACATTTTTAGCTCACAGGCTATCATAGCCTGAGAGCTTATGTGCCCGTCCGTTCTGTATGTACGTGCGTTCGTGCGTAACGCGATAACTCATGATAAAATATCGGATCCATTTGAAATTTTGTATGTAGGTATATCCTGACAAGGTGCTTCCCTGATTAGTTTTTGGAGTTCATTCGATATGTATAAGGGGGGAACGGGGGGCTCATGCCCCTCCCCTTAATTGATATGAATGGGTTTTTCATGCAGAATTAACAGTTTTCGTTCAAAATTTAGATTAGGATCATTCTGATGAGGCGATTCCGTGACTGTTATTAGGTGTTCATTGAATAAGTATAAACAGGGGGAACGGAGGTTCTAATGCCCCCCCCCCTTAATTTATATAAATGGGTTTTTCAAGCAGAATTTTCAGATTTCGTTCAAATCTCTGAATAGTTTTGGAAGTTTAATGGTTAAGTATAAAAGATGGGAATAACTCCTTTTAAATTATATAAATGCTAAATGGATTTTTATTAAGAATTATCCGATTTGCTCTGAATTTTGGATATAGATTTTTTATATGATAAAGCATGTCTTTGAGAGTATAGGAGGTTCACTGATTAAGTATAAAAAAAGAGGAAAGGGGAGAGCTGTTTCCCCTTCTTAATTTTTTTTCGAACGGAATTAACCCTTGAAAATATAAGGCTTTAATGTACAATTAGTATTTGTAGCCTGTGAGCTCAATGCCATCAGTTTAACTGGGCAGTATTCTTTATTTTGTTTTGTTTTTGTATAAAATTACCATTTCAATTATTAAGTTTAATACAGAATGCTTTTCCGTTTTTTATAAACACATGTATGTTTGAAACCTCATTATTTTGAAATTTATAATTAAAGCAATTTTTTTGTCAATATATAAATATATAGCGAATAACCACTCCTCAGAATATATGTATGGGTCATTTTCTCTTAACAGAAAAATTTTAACATTATACATGAAAAAAAAAATATTTTTTTTCTCTTTAAAATAGGTTTCTGTTGTATTTAGGCAATGTCTCTAAGTAATAAAATAGAGTCAGCAAAAACCTTTTGCAATACTAAATGCATAAAAAGAAATATTTTAATTTCAAGTAGGCAGGGGAATGACACCAGAAGCAAGGGTGACAACCAAACAGTGACAGTGGAATGACACTTAGACAGAGAAATGACAAAATATTATAACTACAAATTATTTCTTTTATTTCACAAAATTTTATAGTAAATAAGAAAATATTATTATAAATATATTATAATATATAACTATATAATAAATATATTATGAGCTGGTGATATTGATTACAAACATCCTACATAAATTTTGGCGACTTTTTTTTTCAAATTCTTGTACCAACACCCTCCTGACTGCCGCCAGCTGATTTTTTCACACACTAAGCTGCAGGTTTCACTGCAACATAAGCAATATTTAAATTAGTATAATTCCACAAATAAAACCCAGTTCTGAAAAATTAAGTTAGGATTGATGCTATCAAAGATTATACACCGATACTAATAACGTATTTTGCATCAGGTTGGAAAAAACATCTTTTTTTAAAATTTTTAATAAATTACAGAGAAAACAACATTACAATATTACCCTTTGGCTGGGCAGTTAGGGGGTTAAGGTGTAGTTATTTGGTTTAAATTTAATGTCACTTAACTTTATCGTTTTTGTGGTAAACTTTTTTTCTATTTTTTTATCTGTATAAAAATGTAAGTCAATTTTCCATTGCGTGAAGGAACATTCCAAGTTTCCACCAAACTCATGATGTTGAATGCTAAGATTTCTGTAATTTGTACAGCTCCGTTGTAAACATTCTCGCTTTTGTTTACAGCAAATGAGATCGACCAACTTATCAACTCTCTTATGTGGTACAATCCCCAATTGGAATAATTTTGTTAAAAGCATATCTATATTAGAATGAATAACACATAAACAAGTATCTCTTTCTGAAAATTTAGGTGCTACTAGTCTGGTTTTAGTCTGGTAAAAGAGGTATAATTAATGTTATGTTCTGGATATAAATTAATAAATTTGTTAATAAAGTATCATTTAAATCATTTAAATATTTTTTTCTTTTGTTTTAGACCTGGTTAATCAGTTCTTTTACCAGGGCATATTCTGGAATTATGTTTAAAAAATTCTATAACTTTATTCCTTAACAGACTTGTATCAACAAATCCATTTCATTGTTTCTGCCCATATTTCAAAGCATAAAAATCTTCTCGTGTGTTACGTGTATTTTGAGAATTAGGAATTTCTTTGCTTCACTTAATAACTTATATTAAGGTCTCCTTGAATAATTTCCTTAAAAATTTGTTTTGATTTTTCTTTTTCAGATTGCTATATCCGTTTGCCAATTCCTTTGTCAATATTTCTAAAAAAAACTTTTGTTTTTTGACTGGAATATTTTTCTCTAAGTTTATAAAACTTTTTCTTCTACTTTTCAAAAGTTCCACGAGTCTTTAATAATTCCCTTTTTAACTTTTCTAGCTCTCTAGCTAATTTTGCTCGATCCTTTCTTACTTGCCTACTACCAAATTTTTTTCTTTCATCTGAATTTGCTTTGGAATTCTTTTTTTTTTTTTTTTTTTTTGAATAATTTAGATTTAAGTAAGCTAGTTTTTAATAACCTTATTATCTGTTCCTAAGTTTTGCCTGGTAGAAAGACTGTTCTTGTGATTTTTTGGCTGGAGTACGTTTTAGTTGTTGATGGCTGTAACCACCAGATTTCTTCATGTTCCACTGAGAAAATCGCTTCGGTAAAATAGGAATCACTGTGTTCAGTGATTTTTCTTTTTTTTCATGGCTATTTCTTTGATTTATCTTCCATCATTTACTTTAAATTCTCTTATCTCTAATCTCTAATAATTTGGATACTGTTTTAATGTTCTCAGCTGCTTTCTTCTTTAGATATTTCAGAAGATCTTACTTTTTTAATTCAACTGTTAAACGCAGATAGGATTTTATCTTCTCAAGTGTTTTTCTTTCATGTTCTCGTGGTCTAATCAGATCATGCAATCTTTTCCAATCACATGTACATTTCTTTGAGGCCATTATAAATCTGAAAAATATTTTTATTAAGAACACTCATAAAAACCATAATATATATATATATATATATATATATATATATATATTAATGACGTAACGATGCTTTTAATTAATCTACTGAATAACTTACTGAAACTAAACTGAAAAATTATAATATCACAGACTATCCTACTGATTTTATGCTTGACAACTATGTAAGTAACCTTTTTTTGTTTCATTTATCTGTTTTTTAAAGCTGTGCATGTTTATTTTTACTCATATACGTAAAATAATAGCTTCTTTAAGAGCAGTGTTTTACGTTTTGATGAATAGAGTTAACAAAAACATGCATATTAATCTCTCAAAGCAATAAATATTCTGTTACAATTACATAAAATATTTGAATAATAAAATTTTCTAATAAATATTCATAATTTGTTAAATTAGAAACTACAGTCATTCCCCTGCTTTACATATGGTAAAAGAATGACCACAGGGGAATGACAAAAAATAAGGTTAGCTTATAAACTATCATAACAATATACGCAAAAATTAATTGCACTTAAATAAAATTTTAAAAATTTAATACAAATAAGGTTTAATCATTTATTCAGCTTTCATTAGAAAATTTTGGTAAATAAGAAAGACAGGGTAATGAAAGTCAATAAAAATACTTACCAAAATGCAACCGGAAATCACTAAGTTTTACTTCTCCAGGCATAATACAACAAAAAAGAACAATTCGAGACGGCTTCTCGGGTGATGTGATTGTTTACAGATGAAACTGACAAGTAATAAAGAGCTGCCACAGTTGAAAACCATTACTTTCATTTTAATAACTTCTTACGCGTTAATCCATGTATTTAACATCAATATAAACAAAATACACATTGCAAAAATAGACGAATGTTTCTTAATATAGAAAATACAAACTGAGAACAGATGAAAAATACAGTGGTGGTCAGAATTAAAAGAACAATTGTTAATTGTGCAGAAAAAATTTATTTTTGAGTTAAATAAAGTGAAATTTATACACAAGATTCTTTTTTATATTAGAAATCATCGTAGAATGCAAAGCATTGGAAAATTCAAAATTTGAATGTTTTGTCACAATTAACAAAATATGTCATTGTAAAAATTGAACAAAATTATAAAGACCATGCCTGATTTTTGCCTGAAACGCACTGATAATTAGTAATCTGACCGCTTCTTCTCAATCACTTTTACCAGTCTTGACGTCATGGAGTTTGACAATTCCTTAAGAACATTCTTGGAAAATTTTGAGTGACCTTTTCCGATGGAAGACACGAGATCGTGCTTGTTTTGAGATTATATACAGTTTTTGCATATTTGTGTGCCAGAATACCCACCAGCTTTCCCATTAGATTCAGATCAGGACTTTTGGCCGGCCAATCAAGTAGTTTCGTGATATTAGCATCTAACAACGAGTTTGAAATTTGGGAAACATGAACCGAGGCATTATCCTGCTGGAAAAATTAGCCTCCAATCGTTATTAACGATGCTTCTGGTAAAAGATTATCACCCAATGCATCAATGTAACTCTCAGAATTCCTCCTACCCTGCACAAAAACTGTTGGAGTAGTTCTACCAGTTGTGAAACCTCCCCAGATCATTACTGAGTCACTTCTAAATACATACTTTGCGAAAATTGACTTTTTCTCTACAAAGATCACACTAGAAGGTGCAAAAACAATCTAGTCTATCCAAATCAATCTTTTTCTCATCGGAAAAGACAGAATTCCACTTTAGTTTCTATAGTATTGCAGTTTTTTGCAAACTCCATCCTCAGTCTTACATGAACTTTTGTAAGAGGCGGTCTTGTCACATGTTTACTATAGCGAACCTTTTTCTTTATTTTTGTAAAACACATCGAACAGTTCGAGCAGTTGCATTCTAAGTTGATTTCACAGTTGTTTTTTTTTTTTTTTTTTTTTTGAGCAAACTCCCCTTATTATCATTTCCCCCCCAATATAGAAACAAAACATAGCCTGCTGGAATGTCTTTGCTGTCCATATTTACCAGTATTTTAAGGATAATTGTAAAAAACCGTTCTTGATTATCAAACTTTGTAACAATTTAGCATAAAGAAAGTCCTGAAATTTGAAATGCATCCATTTTTTCTTTCTGAAATTCCAAAAACTTTGCATTTTGCGGCATAATTGAGAAAACGGAATAATACTATCTAAAACGCTTACTACGCATTTATATCATCTAGAAAATCCGAGTGCAGAGCAAAAAACATGCAAATTTTACTTTTTAGAACACACAATACAGTTGTTCTTATAATTTGTTTATATATCAAATAGCTGTATAAATTTATAATACATTTAATCAATTTGCCACATATTTCCGTAAAAATATACAAAAATAATCTTCATCTTTCATTGGTTTCCAACCATTAAATTTGCATAAGTTTCCGCCAAATATAAAGTTTTGGCAATTTTTGCCTTGTCCTTATAATTGTGATCACCACTGTATATAGTAATATCTACCGCATTATCCATTGCTTTGAAAAGCTTACTAAATTCATAAAGCTCGAAAAAACGCTTTGAAAAAACATTTTTAAAAAAGTTTCCTTTGACGTTTTTTATTTTATTTTGAAAAACAAACTTTTTTTCGATGTATTTTTTAAACTATCCGAGCATTAATTAATTTTCCCAATCCACAATATGTCTCCTATCAATTTTAAAATAAAAAGTTTTATGTCCAAGGTACATACTGCATAGATAAATACGATAAACGAACAAAATAAACATAAATATCAATATCATTTCGTTGTTCTTGTATGTATATTGCGAAGATTAAATTATTTAATTGACAACTAATAGCATTCTAAGGCTCTATATTCTGGATTGAGAAAATTGATTGATACACCATGGAAATTACTCTGTAGCTTTTCCGAGAGGCAGTGGCAGCAAAATAAACTTTATATTTTATAAATATCTTTTTAACTTTCTCAAAAGTGTTGATTCGTGACTGATGTTTATAATGATAGTGAATGCACTCGTGTGTAACTCGAAACAAGTTGTATGTTTTTGTACGTAATGCCATTATATTTTCAAATTTTAATAAACATTTGTGTTTTTTTTTCTACGGTGTACGTTATGATAACATTATTTAATTTGTGATGTTTTAAATAATATCATGGATAATATCATCTCTAAATATGTATCATTAAAATGTTGCAAAAAAGTACACTGATAAATTATTATAAAACATGTAATACATATAATAAAAACATGGGCACATTGAATTATTCATTAGTTTGTTTTATTAAGTTATCTATTCACTGAGTGAGACAAACTAATAAACAAAAATCAATGAAAATCTCAAATTGAATTTTATTTTATTGGAAAAAATATTTTCTTGATTTTTTTTTTTTTTTTTTTTTTTTTTTCATTTCGCAAAAAACAGTTGGATGATATTTAAAAACGCAGATTCTTTCGAAAACATTATGTTCCACTCTTACAGCACTCGGGATTATAAAAAAAAAAAAAAAAAAAAAAAAAAAAAAAAAAAAAAAAACTTTAGCGAAATAATGTTATATTAGTTGAAAAGAAAAGAAAATAAGATAAATGAAAGTGTTTAAATATTTTTTTTTGACATGCAAAACCCACTTTCGCTTAAAAAAAAAAATCCAGGTTTCATTGTAATTACGAATAAATTTTCTGATACTTTTTTACATGCTTGATTTTTTTTGAAGAATCATATGTTTTAAGTTCTACTAACAAATCCATAAGAATTTCAAAAGTATTAAAATCCTTTAAATGAATAATATTCCCTCATTATACATTTTAAAAAATTACATGTATTTTTTAATTAAAAATAATTTAAATGTCTACTTTTAAATTTAATGCTTTTGTTCTTTTTTATGCATGAATATATATATATATATACCTATTTTTTATTATTTTTAATTTTAATCTACTCATTCATATTGTTTATCTACTTATATAATTATCTTTAGTATTAATCTTGCTGCGCTTCTGTTAAGTGAGGAACAATATATTAAATTTATTTAGTGTTTTTATTATTTAAAGTTAAAAAATGTATTATAAATACCAAGAGTTTCGATGTAAACTTAGGTTTTTGTATTTAAAATAAGTAAAATAAATATATAAATATGCCTACAAAATAGCATAACAAAATCATTCATAATATAGCGATATTAAAGCACACTTTTCAGATTCGATATTTTTCGGAAATATTGTTTGGAATAAATTTAAAATTTTTGGATGATTCGGTGTAAAATTGTTGTAGTCATTTTTTATTAATAAAGAGTTTTTGGTAGAAAAAAATCTCAAAACATTTTGTGCTATTCAACGTTGAGCATTGTTTATCTCTCGCCCTTTCATTATTAGGAGTTGTAGTTGCATACAAAATTTTTTGACGGAGTGTTATGTCTAATATTATTCATCATAGAGCTTTTCTCAATAGTTTTTCTGTCTTGGTTGAAGAGTTCAATTGTTCGAAAGTTTATTTTATTAATATTTTACTCAACTCAAAATTAAATACGCATCTCTCATTTTAAACAGTTTATTCTGATGAGTAAACTCAACTCAGGTTCTTTCGAACATTAATAATTTAACAAAACACAACTCCAATAAAAACCGTAACATTTTTACACATATTCTCATAAAAAAACATTCTAATCAAACTCAAAAACAAAAAAATATTGTTTCACACAGCTTAGGTAAAAGCTGAAGAAATAAAACAGATAATGTATTTATCACAAAAAATCGTTTGCACAGAAAACTTTTTACATTTTGAAATAATTAGGTATATCTTGGTTGCTAGGTGACAAAGTCAGTAGAAAATTAAATAGCCTTTTATCAAACATACTGCCCCTCTTGAAACCTCTGAGGGGGGTTTCAAACTAAAACACTGCAATTACAACCATTGTAAAAAATATACAGAACAATACAATTAAATACAATATAAATGAGTCACAGTTAAGTTAAATTTAAGCAAATATTTAAACAATTTTACATAATACATAATAAATAAAGAAATTTTACAATAATGTACACTTTCTTATAAAAACTGAATTACTTTTCAAGAGGTAATACAGCAATTTTGGATACTGCTCTTTTATATATTCCATTTGGGGTTTTTATATTTACAACTCTTATTCTATTATCATTACCAAAAAATACTTCTACAATTCTCCCTAATAACCATTTAGACACTGGAAGATCATCTTCCTTTATTACAACCATATCTCCTATTTTGAGGTTGTTTTTTGATATCATCCACTTATGCCTTTGCTGCAATGTACTTAAATAACTATTTTTCCACTTTTTCCAGATGGTCTGAACCATTTTAGTGGTCTTTTGCCATAAGTTTAGTATATTATCTTCAATATTACTCAGGTCAGATTCAGCAATGGCATTAAGTGGGCGACCAATAAGAAAATGTCCCGGGGTCAAGACCTCCAAGTCATCAATATCTGTACTCAAGAGAGTAAGCGGACGCGAATTTAAGATACCTTCAATTTGGACAATTATAGTTAACATTTCTTCATAAGTTAATTTAGAGTTGCCCACAACACGTTTAAAGTGATACTTGAAGGACTTGACTCCCGATTCCCATAAACCTCCAAAATTTGGAGCTTTAGGGGGAATAAATTCCCAAGCAATACCTTCAGATATCAAGTAATTAGTAAGGTTATGGTCTGGTTTGTTTACCAATTCATGCAACCTTTTAAGCTCTACATTAGTCTTCACAAAATTGCCTGCATTATCACTGAAAATTTTTCGAGGTTTGCCTCGTCTGGCAAAAAACCTCTTTAATGTGGCAATAAAAGCCTCAGACGTTAAATCAGTAACTAATTCCAAATGCACTGCCTTTGTTACCATACAAATAAAAATACAAACATAAACTTTATGATAAATACCTTTACGTTGACCTCTATATCTAATCAAAAATGGACCACAGAAATCAGTTCCTGTGCAATTAAAAACAAAGTCTACATTTATTCTTTCTTTTGGGAGCTCGCCCATAATTTGCTCTAACAATTTAGGTTTGGCCCTAAAGCATGTAATACATTTATGTACAATTTTTTTACAAATAGCCCTACCGTTTAAAGGCCAAAATTCTCTTCGAACACAATAAAGTAAATGTTGTGGTCCTATATGTAGATATTTTTTGTGATAAAACTCGATAATTAATTCTGTTAATTTGTGTTTAGAGGGCAGTACAATTGGGTGTTTTGGGGCATAATTTACCGTGCTATTTTGGAGACGACCTCCAACTCTGATTAAATTATTTTTATCCAAGAAAGGATTTAATGAAAGTAATCTACTATTTTTTGTTAACTCCTTACCCTTAGATAACAATGTGAATTCAGAACTGAACTCTTTTTCTTGAATAGATTTTATGATAAACTGCTCAGCCTTCTTCAATTCAGCAGATGTTAGCTTACCTGAATACCTTTCTTTTGGCTTCTTGACATTCTGAATGAACCTGAAAACATAGCTAAGAATTCTTATTAATTTAGCATAATTATTACTCAATTGCAAAAAATAGTCAATAAAAAATGAACAGTCTGATATTAAAAGTGAAGTCTCTGAAAAAGTCTTTTTAAGTTCACTTCTGTATAGATCCTTATCATTTTGCTCAAGTTCGACAGTATTTAAAGAAGGTTCAGTTTGTTGTGTTAGGAATAGTGGACCCTTCCACCATAAGTTACTCTGGAGAAGTTTGTCTGGATCTACACCTCGTGACACAAGATCAGCAGGATTATCAGAAGAAGCCACATGTCCCCAATGACTGATATCAGAAAGATTCTGAATCGTAGCCACACGTGATGACACAAAGGTTTTTAAGTCACACGGCTGTTTTCGAATCCAACATAATACAATAGTACTATCTGAATAATAGTAAACAGATTCTTTAGGAACTTTTAGGGTTTTGGCAACCTTATTCATCAATTTGGCTAATAAAACTGCACCACAGAGCTCCAAGCGAGGAATAGTGATTGTTTTGATTGGTGCAACTCGACTTTTACTGCAAAGCAACTGAGAAATTTGCTCTCCTGAAGAATTTGAAGACACAGCATACAATGCCACACCGTAGGCTTTCTCCGAAGCATCTGAAAAGCCACAAATTTTAATTTGCACTGGATTATTTGTAAAAATGTATCTAACAGCACTTATATTATTGATGGCTCTTAATGATTCTAAAAACTGCAACCAATCATCAAGCTCAGCTGTAGGGAGATTTTCATCCCAATCAATTTGCAGTCTCCACAGTCTTTGTAGGAAAATTTTTGCTTTCGTCACAACTGGTCCAAGTAGACCCAAGGGGTCGAAAATGCGAGCAATATTTGACAGCACACTTCTTTTAGTTACCTTGGTTTGCTCACTGAATGATACACTAAAAGTAAAAGTATCATCATTGGCATTCCAGCAAAGTCCTAGTGCCTTAGTTTCACTCATATTTTCAAAAGTGTAATTCTCATTTTTAAAGGCTGGCTCCATTAATTCTGGATGGTTACTAAACCATTTATGTAAGTTCATGCCACACGTATTTAATAGTTGAATAAGCTCAATTTGCAGTCTCTTAGCCGATTTTAGGTCAGCTGCTCCAGTCAGGACATCGTCCATGTAAAAGTCTGATTGTACCACACCAGAAGCATACGGAAATTGAGATTCACCATCTATACCAAGCTGTTTAAGGCAGCGCATGGCTAAATAAGGGGCACTAGTTGTGCCATATGTGATTGTACATAGTCTGTAATATTTCATCTCACCATTTACAGAATCTTTCCAAACTATGCGCTGTAAATCACGTTGAATTTTATCGATAAGTATCATGCGATACATCATTTTTACATCTGCTGTAAATGCATAGCGGTGTGTACGAAATCTAAGTATTATGCTAAACAAATCATCTTGAATGACACCTCCATTCAGCTGTATGGAATTTAGGGATTCTCCTGATGAAGTTGCATGTGAACCATTAAAGACAACTCTCAATTTTGTAGAACTTTTATCTGGGCGATAAACAGCATGATGAGGTAGATAATTCGCATGTATTGGCTCATCTCTTTTCTCTACTTCCTCCATATGGCCTAACTCTCTATACTCTCCCATAAATGCGCAATATAACTCTAAAAGATTTGGATTTTTGACTAGCCTATTCCAAAGTGAATTTAATCTATTTTCCGCAAATTGCTTTGATTCTCCCAAAGAACTAGGATCTTTTTTCAACGGCATTTGTACTATGAATTTGCCCGTTATATCTCTCTGATGTGTGTTTATAAAGTGGGTGTCGCATGCTAATTCTTCTGTATTTCTCAATGGTGTACTTTCTTCTACTCTTTCAATTTCCCAAAATTTTTTCATTTCGAAATTTAAATCTGTTTCAGTAATTAACCCACAATGTATTTGTTCTTGATCGTTACAATCGTAAACACTCCCACTTACTATGCAACCGAACACCGTATTTTGCAGTATTAATTTAGAATTTGGTAGCTTCATACGACCCACCTTTATCAATTCTAGAAATACTTCAGCTCCTAGCAAAAGAACTATTTTCCCTGGTCTATTAAATTCAGGATCAGCAAGAATAATAGACTCTGGAATTCCTAGCTCTGAAATATTAATATATTTCGAGGGCATAATTTGCGAAATCTTTGGTATGATAAGGAAATCTAACTCTCGGCTATAATCTCCCGAATTATTACTGATCAAGGCAGTAGTTTTATTTTTTACCGCTACAGAGGATCCAGTTAAACACGATACCGAAATATTACTTTTTTCTTTTCGAATTCCTAATCTTTCAACTAACTGCAATGTTAAAAAATTGCTCATTGAACCATTGTCCAATAAAGCACGCACCGGCACTTTATTTCCGAATTTATCTCTCATATAAACAATAGCAGTGGAAAGAAGAACTGTTTTAACATTATTCGATGTCACATTTGAAGTACCAGTGAAATTTTGAATTTGGTTATTTAACTCAAATGGTATGGCTTCAACATTTAATGTTGGTTTACTTTCATTCGTCGACAATGCATTTGGCACTTCCTTATCACTATAATATTTTGTGTTTCCCACCGCATTGGAATTTCTCTCACGCCTATCAAAACAAAGAAGTATATTGTGGCGTTTATGGCATTTTGAACACGAGAATGTTGAGTTACATTTTTTGACGCAGTGGAATTCTGAAAGACAGTTAAAGCACATATTGTTTTTTTTCACAAAATCTACTCTTTCCTGTACATTAAATTTTTGAAATTTGGGACATTTAAAAACACTGTGATTTTCCTGGTTACATACAACACATTTGCGCATATTTTTCTCATTTAAACTCGCAACCATGGATGTTACCTTTGAAAAGCTATGCTTTGTTTGGCTTTCGTTTTGAAAATTTCGCTTTGTATTTACTTGTTTGGACGCACTTAGTGTACGCGCGTGGTCTCTCAAGAATTCTAGCAATTCAGTTAAACTCGGTAAATTATCCCGCTTAAGATGACTTTCCCACCACATTTTTGTATTTACATCTAATTTTTGAGCCAAAATATAAGCAAACATAGTAGTAGAAAACCCCTCAACTTTTTGTTCTAAAATCTCTAACGACCTAATACATTCATTTGTTATATCTATTAGATTTAATAATGCTTCTGGGGACTCATTCTGAATAACAGGAATATTTTTTATCACAAAAAATCGTTTGCACAGAAAACTTTTTACATTTTGAAATAATTAGGTATATCTTGGTTGCTAGGTGACAAAGTCAGTAGAAAATTAAATAGCCTTTTATCAAACATTGGTAAGGGTTAAGTTGTAGCGAAAATTTTCTCTGTGAGCTTTATATACATTTAATATCTATGATTTTTAATTTTTGAATATATAAGCCTAGAAAGAATTGAGAGCTGCAATAACTTGACATTTTTATGCTATTTGACGCTTTCTGTAAATTTCTTTCACTGTAAAACCATTGACAATTGGGGTCTTGTGGGATGAACAAATAAAATCTGTAACAGAGAGCAATTGAAACAGCGGGTACTCGAATTTACTGGAAATTGAAGCTGAACTATGCATGTCATGGCACTATGAAAGGAAAACTGTAGATAGAAAATATTCTACTTGGGTTGTTCTTATTCCTCCCTTTATTGTGTTTGCTGTATTTAACCTCGTCTTACACTGAAAAAATGTCTAATTAAACAGCTATCCGTCAAAGTCAAATATGGCGGACGCAGGATGGGAAAATAAACTCTTTTTTTTTTTTTTTTTACTTTCAGAAGTTATGCCAGGAGGAGACTGATATATCTATTCCCATCCTTCATAGCACCGTGACTTTTGATCCTACATGGAATTTGAAATACTGATACCTTTCTGATTTAATAGACGGCTTTACAAACAGCGGTGCGATTTCGAACCATAGCTTCCAGAAGTCAATATTGTAGTTCGACAACGCTGGCCGCAACAGTGGATTAGTAAAGGCACGGCCAGCAGCCATTTCGCCTAAAAAAACCCGTGCCACAAATGCATAAGAGAATCAAGCAATCAGGAAAGCAGCCACGTCTATACCAACGATCGCTCTATCAACTGTACAATCACATTTGCCAATTATTATGGATGCATTGATATCAAGGCATAATGTCTCCACATGACCAGCCGTCTCCAGGCTCAGTTGTTGCCATCAATTTGACAATTGCTTCTAACTCTTCCACATAAGCGGTATTATCCTGATTGATGATGATCTCGAGTAAGCTTGGAAATGTGTGATTAGAGAAATGTAAAGTTCAATGGTGAATCCCCCTCTTCCTCAGTGCTGGTTACTAGTGTATGTGTGTAGACAGGGAGGTCAGCGAGACAGTCCTGTATTTGTTACTGAGAACACACAGCCATAACAGTTGTGCTGGCATTCTTGGGAGCGATCTCTTGTAGCAGCTGACCCTTTTTACTCCCATGGCAAGGTACTCTAAAGGCTCGCAAGACGTAGTTCACATTTTTAAGCTTGTGGTACGACCTATGACATTGGGAAGATTTGGTGCCATTAAATGAGCAAAATAACGCTCGATAATATACGGTATGACTCTCGCACCAATATCTACAACAATATAGTATCCTTCCAGGGCATGCCCAGGCTTCCATGGCCTTCCAGGTCACCAGATCTGTCTACAACATTGACTGTTTGGGACACGCTGAATAGGCGACGTCAGCGGTCTCATAATAACCCTAACTAGATTATTATTTATTTACTACTCTTATGACAGAATCTGCTTTAGAAAACCATGGGTTACTTCTAAAACTCTATTTCCCACCATGTACCCGCTTTTATAGCTGACACAAGTGGCTTTACAATCTACTAAAATTAATATTTTTTTTACTGCTACTAGTTGAAAAAATGCTTTTTAGTTCTAAATTTAACTTATTTGTTTCATGATCGTGGCTCTATTTTTCTGTGTGCATACATTTTTTGCAAATGTTTTATAAAAGGAGTTTATTATATATGACTTAGTGAAAGCGCGAAATATTGCAGCGATGAAAAATAAACGTTAATGGATTTGAGGTAACGAGTACAGGTTTAAAAAAATGAGATTTGAATCAGATAAGAGTCTGCGCATCAAGTCTATTTTATTTTGTCAGAAATTTAAAATTTTATTTTTTATATTTTTGCATACCATTGTTTGAGTATCCATTGAAATTCCTTTGAATTTCATTTTCACTCACTTAGATTACCTTATTTTTTAAACCTATTTTTCAGTATCAGTACTTTTTTTAATAAAGGTTTTATTATGTACATTGTGTTAAAAAAATTCAAAGTTACTAAACTTGTTCTTGGAAGCTGGGATTTTTAGAACTTTTTATGTAAGGGTAAAAGCAAAAGTTCATGCAATCGATTTTGCTATATGAATTTTTACTGCTACCGTTACATAAAAAGTTCTAATCACAGCATATTAGAAAAAGTTTAATAACTTTATAGATTTTTATTTATTTAGTTATTTTTTACTCTGTTGATATAAAAAGTACGTAAAGTTTATTTATTTTTTACTCTGTTGGTATAAAAAGTACGCAAATTTATTTATTTATTACTCTGTTGGTATAAAAAATACGCAAGTTCAGATATGTTCTTCATTTAATTAGTTCTTTAAAGAGAGGGAAAAAAAGTATTACCCTCTAGTAGTTAAAGCGTTAACAGTTCAAACACAAGTTTTACATTTTATTAAAAATATATTAAAGTGTTTTAAATGCCTTTATTCTTTTTCATATTTATGCGATATTTTCCGCATAAAAATGACAAAAAGAAAGAAAGTAAAATATTATTTGAATTGAAATTAATTTCATAAAACATTTTCAAACAAAATTCAAATTATTACCGAATAACAAGAAATATCATTATAGAAAAGAGTTAAAAAAGTCATTGCACAATTAAGAAAAAATATTATGGATAAATTAATAGTGTACCTGAATAAAAAATGCCATGCATTACATTATTTAATTAGAAATAAAAAAACTGACTTTTATAGATTCTTTTTTCTATTATCAAAAAACAGTAATAATTTCCCGAAGGCTTTGGAAATATTATTTTTTTCTTTTTTAATTAAAAAAATATATTCTTGTTCAAACAAATATTAATCCTGATTTGTGGAAAATTAAGATAAATTAAGCATAAAAAATAATGATATTTGAAAAAAAAAATAATCCACGATTTTAGGACTGTAAAGAGCTCCATTGGGAATCATAGTTAAATTTATTGGTAAATCGGCAGCACATTTTATGGATTAGCCAACATTTTTTTTTAATTCCTCACTTCCAGTATGCAATATTTTTTTCTTCTTTTTATCTCCATATTTTTTTAATAATTTATCTTTCACAAACAGGAACGTCATTATCACTTTATTACATACTCATCATTCGTAGTATAGGGTAAGTCTTGCAATCGTTTTGAAAATCGAAAAAAAAAATTTTTACGGATTTACACGTTTTAGACAGTGGAGATTCCGAAAAACATATTTTTAGAAAAAAAATTGCCGTCCGTCTGTTTGTCTGTAAACGCTCTATCTCACGAACAAATTAATATAGAGACTTGAAATTTTGTATGTTCTTAGTATGTCAGAATGGGACGAAGCCTATTGAATATCAGCAACCTCGATTATCCGGAACTATATTTTCCGAATTCTCGAAAAATTCGTTCTGATGAAAGGTACATAAAGATTTTCGAATTTTTTTATTTTAAGGAATGCATGTAAAAGGCAATAAAAGAACACAAATTTTGCATAAAGAATGAAGCCGATCGGATTATTAGTTGTCGAGATATTTGTAATCCTGTTTTCCACATCTTTGATTTTTCATGATCCTGTATTTCATTCAAATTTCAATTCAGAGGTATATTTTAATTGAAAATGAGACGCTTAATCCGACGCAGCAAACTGTTAGTTAATATGATTATTATTTTTGGAGTTATAAGGATGTTTCTTTTACGTAGTTTGGTACTTCTTGAGTAGTTTGGCGTTTTATATAACTTGTTGAAATTGGTGCATCAGCAATTCATTAATAGAGTATTACTATGTGTATTAACAACATTTAAATTTAATTTTGGAATTGAAATACATTGTATAAATAGTTTTCACATATTTTATTTTCATATGCATATAAATGATGGGTAAGTATTACGGTGGCCTCCAACGATTAGTTACTATATGAAATCATTATATAATTCACTATATAAAATCTATAATGTAAAATTCTGGCTATAAAATTCATACAAAACTCATGTTTCAAATTACTCTAAATCGATACTTCTAAAAGTAAGAAGGCTTTCAAATATTTGAAAATCTTAAAAATTATTTTTAAGCAGATGTAAACTATTATTAAAACAAGGATAATGTAACACAGAAACAAATATAGTTGAATAAGAACTATTAAAATGGACTGTTAAATTGAAGAATCTTGAAATAAGCATTATACTGTCAATTATTTATTGGCTGAATAAATTGTAAATATTCTTGGGTAATTTTTAAAACGGAATTTTTACTAAGGTTTTGCATCACGGTGCTCTTTAAAAAATAATAATAAATGTTAGGACAATAGAATTAAAGTGCTAAAAGTACGTAGCAGCAAATGAATCTTCTAGCTACTGCTCTTTTCTCCTCTCTTTGATTTCAGTTATATTTTAAGGCACATGAATTCATATGACACTATTAAACAAATCAGTTCTGATTTTATTCTAATTATAATAAAACACATAAAAAAATCTAAATTCCATTTTTTAAATATATATAAAATATATCACAGAATGAAATTTTCGCCTTGCTTTTAACATAAAATGTATAATATTTTCTTTTATAAATACAAATATATGTTTTCGTTTCGAAAATATTCCGTTTCGATTCGTGGCTTGAAGATTGAATTAGTAGCATTTTAGGTGGACAGTAAATATATATATATATATATAATTGTTGTACAATAAAATTTAATACGCCGTTTTCTCAAACTGTCAGGGTTTTTTTTTTTTTTTCAGGATGTTAAATATTAAACTCGATATATTATACTATAGGGCATCTTTACACACTTCATTGTTTTCGCATAGGATTTCTATGGTTTCTTCCATTTTTTATTATATATTTTATTATAGTTATATATATATATATATATATATATATATATATATATATATATATATATATATATATATATATATATATTTCAGTTATAAATCCGCTATTCTTATTATATGCATATATATTCTGGTTGATTGTGTTTTTGTTAGCTCAATTTGTGTAGGACATATATTTAATAATAGACAAGTAATAAAACGTATTATTAACTTATGAATAACACTTGTTAGAAACTCTTCGCTGAAAAGTAACCTGAATGTGCCAATGTAATAAATTCATTTAAAGAACATTCGATTATATTTAAAATAGATATAAAAACATCAACATAATGGACATACAAATATGCATTCAAAAATATAAAACATAATCAATCCATTATAATGTTTATTTATGTTTTTTACTGCAAAACATTTTGTCAGTTAAAAAACAATCCACATTGAAAGAACAAATATATATTAGAAAGCCGTTTTTATGTCTATATTTAAATATTCATACCGCAATTGGAAATCAGAATGACTAAAATATAGAAATAGAAGTGAACACTCAAAATTTTCTAAAAAGTATTTAAAATACTCAAAATAATGTACGAATCCCTACACGCTTCTATTTTAAAATTATAGAAGAAATTTCTATTTAAAGTCAGTTTAAGCAACACATGATTAATAGTATCAAGCAGCTATTTTCTGCTGTTGAATGCATTTGCGTAACATTCATATCTGAATATTTGACTATCTAACAATAAAATATGAATTTAATTAATCTTTGAACGTTCGGAAAAGTTTCGCCAAGAAAATTTGTTTCGTTATCGAATAAACTCCATCGATTGTCTCAAACATTTGCATTTAACAAAGGAAATTCTAGTTTCAATTTACATAATAATCCATCATTTTCCAGGTCAATATCATAATTTCAAATAAAATTTTCTTAAAACTTAAAAAAAAAAAAGATAAATAATCTTAAAACTTAAAAAAAAAAAAAAAAAAAAAAAAAAAAAAAAAAAAAAAAAAAAGATGAATAATTGACAAGTTTAAAAGCAGAAATGTTCGAATGTAATTCCTAAAATTTATTTACAATTTGAACAAAGACAATTTTTTTTTTTAATTTTCAAATCCAATTATAACGTTCCATTGGCACACCGTTCCATTTGTATTACCGTTCGTGCTTTTATGTTTTACGTAAGAAATTTCTAAGACATTTATTTTTCAAGATATATTTATTTGTAAATTAGATACCGTCAGTTAGGATAACTTTGGCTAAAAAAAGAAGATTAGTCTGCTACAGTTTTTACATCGTTTATTTTTTCGAAGAAGTTTTGTTCTCAAATGAAGATGGCAGCATTGTGATTGGAAGCATACTGAATGTAATTCGTCAATGTTCCCCCGTGATAGCACCAGGCTAACAAAACATGTATGAAGACGGTGAGAACAGATATTTTACAACTTTTTTTGCCAAGCTGTAAATGAATTTATTTGGAACTTGAGAAGTACATGCATTATAACCTCATTAGTGTCAATCAAGCCCTAATATGGGATTTTACGGTTAGTTTGTAAAAATAAAAAATAAAAACATTTTTCGATACTTCTAACATTTGCCCACTAATTTTAATTTTAATTTTTTATACATACTTTGTGCATTTTTACTATATATTTTTAAAGATACTGTCAGTGCATAAAAATGTTATATTTGAAGGGGAGAGAAAAAAGATTTCTAGAGAATATTTTTCTGAAGATGGCGTCCTAGTATCACTTAAATCAGATGGAGATAGTGAAAGTTCTTCTAAAAACAATGATCCATTGTCAATAGTATCAGAGGGAGTTAGTAAAACTTCTTCTGAAGACTATCATCCAGTGTCACTAGAATCAGGTGGAATTAATCAAAGCTGTTCTGAAAGCCATGATCACTAGAATCGGGCAGAGTTAGTGAAAAATTCTCTGGTTTAGAAGAAAAATCATCCAGCGCATTCGTTCCAATTGCAATAAACAGAAAGTCATTGAAAAAGCTGACTGTGTATTGATAAATGTGTATTTATATTGTGTATTTACATACAAAATGTGTATTTATATTGTTTAATGGCGATCTTTACCCAGAAAGAATTACTTTGAAACTAAATTAGGGCTATGTTTTCGACTGCATGGAAAAGAAATCAACATTTTACTGCACGATATTTTCTATTTTTATGAAAAAAATATTCGAAATATATATATCGATATAATAATTTGGAAAATAGTAAAAAAAAATTACCTTCAAATTTTTAGCTAAAATTCATATTCTATGGCGTACACTCTAAAAAAAAATCTGTGAAGGTACTAAACATTTTCTAGGAAACTGGGATTCCAAGAACTGTTCATCTAAAATTCATGTAATCGATTCTGAAATTTGAATTTTTGCTGAAAAGTTCTTGGAATCCCAGTTTCTTAAAAAAGGTTTAGTACCTTTGCAGATTTTTTTTTACAATGTATGCCATATATGAACATTTAGGGTTTTAAAATATGCTTTTGCTATATATTGCAACTAAACGAGATTAAATTATTTTTATCTGCTTAACACTCACCAAATTCTTACATTTTAATATTTTTAAGTGTTTAGAGAAAAATAATGAAAGTTGATTTTACATTAAGAGCTTATCAAAATTTGTTTTGTTTCCATTTTTTTCGGTATATGTAATTATGTAAAAATGTAGCACCTATAGTTGTCGTTCAATACATCCGTCTGGCCGTCCGTCCGCATATAACAACTCAAAAACTACCCAACCGAAAAAAAGTAGATGAAACTTACATAAACACAGAAAAGATTTTGACCACAATACTGTATCCGAAGTACTGTATACTATAACAGCAAGATCTGAATATTTTTTATTTTCATTGAAGTACGGACGCACATCATTTGCTACGTTTCACTTGCAATTTCCAACTTTTTTTACTTTTTTTTTTTTTTTTTTTTTTTTTTCATGAGCAGCTATTTTATATGGAAAAATAACCTTTATATCTTTCTTTAATTTCTTTCTCGTCAGGTACAGAGATCATATTGATAAAATTCAAGACACATAATGGAAATTTTATTTTTTAGATATATGCCAGATATGGTACGTAGTGCAACAGATGGATAAAGTGTTAGCGTTGTCCACAGCGACTGGATTCGATTTTGTATGAACGGAACGGTTTTGAAAATTATATTACTCCGCTTAAACATCTGTCCGAAACAGATCAGTACGCAGTTACAGACCTGAACAATCTAAGAAAACCATATTTATTAGTTTTGCAATTTTTAAAAATTAAAATACACGCCATTTTACTGAATTTTTTAAAACAATTTTACGCTCTCTCATCATTTTAAATTAGATAACATTGGCACTAATGATACTGTAGGTTCTATAGGACTCGTTTCAAAACATAAATTACGGTTATAGCGATTCAATGTAACATTAGTCAAAATTATCATAAACATTTTTCTGTGGGATATATTTTGATGTCGATAAATGTGATAATGTTATACCCAATCTGTTATAACCATTACAAGCAATTAACAGTATATTCATTTTTAAAAGATGAAATAAGAGAGTTGACATGTTAAACAGACTATGAAACAGAGAAATTTGAGCCTAAATTATCCCAATTAACGGTATTTATAAACAAAAAAATGCAAATTAAAATATTGAGAAAACTCAAATCTATTATGCTTTATTATTGTAATACTACTCCACATCGAATAAAAAAATTTGTTCAATTTCATTATGTTGTGATAATTATTGACTGTTTAAAAATCGTATACATAAAGAGATGAAATTCTTGCTGAAAATTTATAGCCAATTTTGGCAGAAAGGGACTTTTTACAAATATAACTTTAATAAAAAAAAAAATTTCGTATTTTATTTTATAATGCCTTTAGTTAGTATACGTAAAGGAAAAATCTGTAAATTCTTTTCAGCATTAATAAATGGTGTTAAATAAAACAAAGCAAATATACTACATTTGCATATTTTAGAAATAATAAAGAAAAACAAAAAACAAAATGGCATTGATGTAAAGCGTTTATGAATACACTTTAAGAAATGATAAACAGAAAAATCTATAAAATACATTACAATAATTTTCAAATCTCGATGTTTTAACATGTAATAATGAAACGTTAATTCCATTAATACTCCAATGTTTGGAAGATTTCAGAATAAATTTATTTTTGAATGTTAAGTTATCTGCATGAAATATTTTAGACATTTACATTTAAGAAAGACAACGCTTGTTTAAATTTACATATTCATGTAGGAATTTTCAAGTCATATCATACTATAAATAATAAGTTTTCTTATGAAAGAAAATGTTTTAATAATTCATAATCCTAAAAAATAACCCAGGCATCTAAATTTATGTCAAATATGAAATTGATAATTGAAGATGAAACATAATTTTTTTTGCGAATAAAAATACAACTTTACACTAACAATTTAACATATTATTTCAGTTTCTAATTTAAGTAAAATGTTGTAAAAAGAGTTTTTATACAGGACAAAAGTTAAATAACGCAGAAATTCAAAAATGTAAATATGTGTACTTTAACCTTTTTATTGATAAAACATTGATTTTTTGGATATTTTAGGTGTGACTAAATTGTCTATTAAATTCGTTTCGAATGTATTGATTTAATTATTTAAAACAAATATTTTTTATGTTCATCTGTAAAGGACAAAAGTTAAATATATCAGAAGTTCAAAAATGTAAATATGTGCACTTTAGCCACTTTATTGATAAAACATTGATTACCATTATACACATGACGTTATTTAATGTTTGGATATTTTAGATATGATTTATTGTTTGGCAGGTAGGCTAAATGAGCCGATTATTTGGCTACGGCTGAATAATCTTTGCATCGCTACTTAGTAGTGATTCAAAAGTGATTAAACCTTTATCTACCAACGGTACTTATACGTTCCATAAAAGTTACTTATTATAAAATTCTTTTAATATGTCATTTAGTTGTAATATGTTTAGAAAGAGTTACAGATGCACTACCTCATCTTGATTCAAAAGCATTATTCGTTACACAAAACAAAACTATTTTTAAAAGGATGATTTCTTTTGCCTTTGTATCTTTTTCATCTTTCTTGGTGTTGAAAGAGGGAGAATGAGGATTTTCCAATTCGGAAATATGCTTTAAATTGTCTATTAAATGCGTTTCGAAATTATTAATTTAATAATTTAAAAAATATATGTTTTATGTTCATCTGTAAATTTAATTTTTCTGAATTAATTTTCCTCATTTTCTGCACTTAAAATGCACGCATAACAACAAAAAAAAAAACTAAAATTTACCAACTTTTATAAAATGTAATGTTCAACTCAGATGAAAATCATTTTGTACTTTTCAAAAAGTACTTTCTTAGCATGATATATATTTTATTTGGGAAGTATATTTATTTCGTAGAAGAAAGCAATTATTTTTTCGAATTTTATGTGTAGTAAATAAAACTTCCATGTAAAAAAAAAATATATATATATATATTAGTAAAAGTGGAAGTAGTTAACTTACTTGTTATAAACTGGTCAGTTTTTTGACAAATTAAATGACAAAATTTCAATTAATCATCCGAAAACATCATTACATCGTTATGTAACAACTTTCTTCTGATGTCTACAATATGTAAATATTTTCTGTCAGAAAGTAAAAGATTTTCCATATAAAATTGCTAAATCTTTAAAAACATACATAATCAGTTAATTTTTTATGTAATTATATATCATTTTTTGGCACATGTATGCCCGGATAATGACAACTGGGATGATGAAAATTTCATTCTAAACCCTTTTTTACATTCTTGTTTTTTTCTTTTTTAGATCTGACATTTTAATTTTGTTTAAAGGAACATGTTTGCAAAATACTAGCTAAAATTTACTGTAATATAGCTTTTTTATTAATTGATGGAAACCAGGAAAATGACACTATAAAAGTCTACTTAATTTTTAAAAAGACATATGCTTTAGCTCCAAGAATCATATAAAACAGCGGTTCCCAATCTATGGGTCGCGACTCATTGGTTTTCCGTGGCAGTTGTTTTGGTGGATCGCAAAACAATCGAGGTTTGTCATGAAAATATATCTTTTATTTCATCTGTTTAAAAAGATATGACAATTTCAACAGGAAATAATATTTTGAGGGGAAATCCGAAATTACCTTTTACGAACAAGATATCCAGAAATATTTAAATCAGCTTTGAGGGCCTTGATGAAATTCAACACTTTGTGCTTATGAGAATATGCTTTTTCTACTTTGCTGTTTTTGAAAGACAAGTACTGAGACAAACTGCGTGTAAATATCTAATCCCATATTGGTAACCAGTAACAGATATCTCATTGATTATAAAGTTATGTTTTCATAATAATTAAACGTATTTTTAACTATCTATGTAGTTTGTGCATTGTTTTAATTAATATTCACTTAAACACATTGAGATTACCGATTCTTGTTTTTGTTCATAATGTATCTTCATAATGTATGAAAATTTGCGTTTTTCGTACTCTAGGATAGCCGAGCGTAAAGAGATCGTACAAGAATTGCTATATTGATGCACAACTTTACCTTGAATAGGTTCCAATTTTTTTTTTTTTTTTTTTTTTTTTTTTTTTTTTTTTTTTTTTTCACTGAAAGGTGGGTCGCGTACCAAGAAATTTTGGGAACCGCTGATCTAAAATGTCTGGCTGTTATCTATGATTTAAATAATTCTGATTTGAACTACCTCAAAAATAATATAAATTACTCTGCAGTACCATTCTTATACCTCATAATGAACTGAAATGAGAATGCCAGGAAAATGCCATGTATTTCAATGACAATCATATTTAATAATAGAAAATTATTTCTAAAGTACAGAATTTACTTCTTTCCTCATATGTTTTTTTTTTTTTTTTTTTTTTTTTGAATAAGGTATAAATATTATTTAAAGAAAACAGAGCAAACAAAACAAAGCATAATTTATTCATACAGTATATATTTATACAATACAAAACAAGCCCTTTACTTTGCACATATCACATTGTTACATGCCAGGAAGATGACAATCTCAAATTCTAAGTCTTGTAATTCACTTATTTATGTTATTAGACATGTAATATCTCTTGAAAATAATTCTAAGGATAATTTTTATTAGAATGTATCAAAAGAAATTGCATCATACAACATATAATAGGACTTTTACTGCGCAGACTACAATTTCTGAATTTTTGGATATTCATTCCTATATGCACGGAAAAAAATGGGTTCTCAAAATTGAGTAAAAACTACTCAATTTTATGTACTTTATATACTCAAAATAGATCCGACCCCTATATTCTCATAACTGAGAAATACATGTACTCATTTTTAATCCCATGGTTGTGTTCAAATATTAATCATTATGAACTGCCCTTTTTAACTTACAAAAAGAAAAAAGTAAAAATATACCAGTAATTATTTTTTGATCAAAATTATAAAGAATAAATGTTTTATTTATTGTTTATTTAAAGAAAAATAGCAAAAGTATTAACAAAATACTCAAAACAAATATTTTTATGACAAGAGCATTATTAGCAAGAATTTTAAATTATTTCAAAATACTGTTCATAATTAAATATTTACATTAATGAGTATCTTTTATGCCATCATGAGTGAAACAAAAAAAACAAAGTAGAAAATTATCGTTTGTTTGGATTTGATAACACATGATGCTTCAAGATTGAGAAAGCAATGTGTTCATTTTTGAATCAAAGATACTCAATTTTATATGAGTACATCGATGTAATTATTTCTGAATATTTCATTTTTTTCCGTGGGCTACAATTGGAAAGTACTAAATTCTGTTGGATATATTTATAACAGAATACGGGGAAACTGAAAGCAAATGCAAACTTTAACATTTAAAAACTCCATAAAAATAAATTAATATAAATTAAAACGCAATTCTTTTATTTTTCAAAGAGAGATTTATCCATATCAAGTGTTTTGTATTATGTTTTCAAAGTGTCAGACTAGGATATTTATGTTACAATATGTACAGGATAATGTGCATGGATAATCACATAGAACAAAACAATTAATTTTGAAATGTTTTGGAAGTTAACAGCCAAATGTGTATAAACTAAACAATTTATATTTGACAAAAGTGGACGTAGATAACTTATCTTTGACAACAAGTCTTTGTTTTCTCACACTAAACGACAAAACCTGGATTAATTACCTGGAATGTTTTGCTATATCGACAATGAATGTCAGTTCTAATTTGCTGTCTCGGTATCTTATTTGCCTTTTGTGTATATGAAAATGTCAAAATAAATGTTCGAAATTAGTGATAGAGGGATCGATGAAAGAGGAAAAAAGTTATTTTGGTACAATAAAAATAAAGTTTTGTAATTACAAGAATATCATTTTTCCCGAAATATAAATAGAAAATTTATATTTCGTTAGTAATGATGCCAATTTCATTAAAAAAATAGAAATGTTGGATTTTAAATTCCATTTTATCATAAATGGTCCCAATTAAACATACATACACTCTTAAAATGAAAGAATGGATTTGGCTTCGTAGGAAAGAGCTGTAATTAAATGGATCGTAAATGAGTTGTTTTTTAAACTTTTTACTCAGCTTTATTTAAATTGCCTATTTAATTAAATCAACTTGATTAAAATTGCTTATTTAAATCACTCCTCTTGATTTAAATTGCTTAAAACAAATCGTTCACTCGAGTTGTTTCAAATCTTTATGAGACGCTGATTTTCAAATCGTGAGTACACATTTAAATTGTGTACTTGACATAAAAATCCGCTTATAATTCATCATCAATATACGAGTGCGCAATAGCACAAGGAAATTTACCATATTAGAGAAATACATCCGGGAAGTTGCTGGCGTGTGCATCAGGATGGATTAATAAAAAAAACTCCTTTCTTACTTTCAATGATTGGTTTTGCAAAAAAGTTGCCACCGATGGCTCTAAGCTCATACAGATTAGTTCAGGTTCTTTGAAGAATTATTTCATTAAAATTTTGCTAAGATTTTGATTTTTTTATTTTTTTAGCAAAGGTTTTAAAGTTAAATTTATTACAGGATTTATCATTTTAAGTATACGGCATCCTTAAATAAGCTCTTATTATATATTACATAGCTGTTAACTTTTATACATTTTTCCTACCATAAAAATTTTATAGTAAATATTGTCTTATTTAATCGTCAAAATCTTGTGATTAAACAAATGGAAAATCTCTGTACAATTTTAGCGGTAGCAAAAATGCGTACAAGTTGGCAGCTATGACATTATTTAATAATACTTTGAATAAGTTGACATTTTCAGCCTTTTCACGTGTAAGTGAGCATGATGAGAATGATGTCACCATGAAGATGCTGAGAAACTAGGTGATAGTAGAAATTGCTAGATAAGATTTTTATTATTTTTATGCTCTCAACTTCAGATATTGTCAGAAGATTCAAACAGTGGGAATTTTGAAGGAGATACTTTCTTCGAATCGGAAGTTGCACCAATGTTTCAAAAGAGACTTTCTCAAATGTATATCTCTTTCAAACACAACGTTATAGCATTTAGAACTGGTTTATCCTATGGTGGAAATGTAAGACTTTCATCTGTGCATTAGGATATAGGAATTGTGACAACATTGAATAAAGGTCTCGTAACTGATAGTGACAATTTCAGGAGAGTTTTAAAAAAAATTAGAAAGGAGTTACAGGAGGGGAATACCTTTGCGGAAGAAAAATAACAAGCATATATTTTTTGATAGTACAAAAATAAGCGTATAAAAAATAAATTTCTAAAAAAAAAGAACAAGCTATGAAGTACTGAAAGGTGAAACAAATACCATCATAATGTCTGAACATAATCCGAAGTATTGACTTGACACTTCCTTCTGTTCACTGCGGAGGAACAGCAAAATTATTATATAATTTTCTAAGGTAGAATAAAGTCTGCTTGTGAAAACAAATAAGAAGAGAACTTTATCATTCAATATGTATTCTTCATACGAACGAGCTTTCACACCAACACGGGTATTAAATAATAATCTAGATAGTAAAAACACATGACCTAAAACGTTTACAAATTAAGCTGAAGGTATATTAATAGAGTACATTTATATTCAGCCTTTCACATTTTTTATGGCGTTGAAACAAAAATATATTCATAGAAAACGACAGTTAAATTTTCGCACGCCACTAGTGATGTATGTTTTGTCTTTCTCTCAAGATTATCGCTTTTATATGAAGATGTTTAAATTTTTTCTACTATTAAAAATATGCTTGCAGTTTTTCTTCCTCCTCCTCAATATTCTTTAAACGTTCATTTTTATGTATCCCGACCATGTCTTTATTGATGGCGAGATTCTTATACCCTTTTGTCCCAATTTCCGCATCATGAAACGCAGATGACGCTCTTAGATATATGACATAATAGCTCTAAATGCGGCGTACGCTGTCTGAGAAAAGGACATGCGTTTGCGAATGTATGCTATTAAAGATCTTAGTTAAAATTCTGATTCAGAGCTGCCTTTTTCCATGTTTCTACTATTTCAATCTTCTGAGAATATCTGTTTCTTTGCGCAGAAAAATATTTAATATCCGATTTCACAGTTACTTCCGTATTCTGTTTTCTCTCTCGTCTTCATGATGACGAATTCCGTTGTCATTGGTTCCTGCTCCAAATTCTCCTTTTCTTCCGAATTTGTTGTTAGGACCTCCAGTTAGTCCAAGAGCTGACCACTCAAAACCTTAAGTCATCGAACACAAGAAAAAATCCTTTTTTATGGAAGAGTAGTCATAGGAAAATCTCATGATCCATGTCTGCAGGAAGCAAAGTGGTGCATAAGCAAAAAATTATACCACTAGTGGTTGACTCGTAGGATTGGCATTATGTTTTCCTGCACCCAATTTTCCGTGTTTTCATACTTTTGATTGTAAGGCAAATACAATGATAGACCTACGAGTGAGCAATTAGTAGTATTAATTTTTGGCTTATGCACCACTTCACTTCCGGCAGACATGGATCATGAGATTCCTCTATGACTACTCTTCCATAATATAAAGGACTTTTTCTTGTGCTAGATGACTTGGGATTTTATGCAGTCGGCTTTTGGACTAAGTGGTCCGTCATTCAAATATGTGAACCTGAACGCATCGAAAAAAGAAGAAAGATCGAGGAGAACAAAAACACCGAAGCGAGAAACTGAAATCAAATCCAAACAATGCTTACAATTTTTGCTCTTTTATGCTTGAAAAGGCTTTTAATTCAAAATACAAATAACTGTGAAACTCTACATAATGAGATCTCATTTAAATATTTCGTACACTAAACGTGACAATTCAAGTATATTCATTTAAAATTATTTTAATTTAACATTTTTAACAATTTGGCTAAAAATGTTAAAAAATTAGCATTTAAATAAATCTTAGAGCTATTTCAAATATTTTGTTTCTTAACGCAGTAAATATTAACGCAGTCACCGCCTCTGACAATGAATTTCTTGTGTCTTTCGGTATTTCTTCGGAAATATTAAACAAAAAAAAAAAAAAAAAAAAAAAAAAAAAACTACTGAACACAAAAATATGAAAAATATGGGTATTATAGAGAAATGGTGTATAAACACACTAATGCTGGCAGTTTTAAAATCGAATAATCATGTTAAAATTTATTTAATGATAATTTTGTCAAAATTGTTCCATTAAAAAAGGAGCAAAAAGTATGCATAGAAATTCAAACATTTTTAGATAATTTTCTGCAATTAAAAGTTCAGGTGTGCAGATTGCATATATATATATATATATATATATATTTATATTATTTGAGGACTTTTTTTTTCGTTTTATTTTAAAATTTTTAACATTTTAAGAGACAATTTTTTGCATATTTTGGAAGAGGTCTTTATTTTTAATTGCTGCAAAATGATCAAAAGTTAACATTTCTTTCGAATTAAAAAAATACTTATATGCGTTTATCACAAACAGAAAGAAAAACATTTTATATGAAAATTAAATAATTAACCCTAAAAGTGGGAAAATATTGAAAATTATGTAATATATTTTTTTAATATATGAATATTAAAAAAGAAAGAAAATATTAAAATAATAAATTCATTAAATTGCGTTAACCATCATAAAGGAAAAAAAAATATGTCATATTAAAAATAGCCAAATAGTAACATTGCAAACAGTTTAAATTTAAAAATATATTTACGTGAGATGTATCACATTTCTAAATGATCAAAACTATTGTTAAAAATTCTAAATCAGCTGAAATAAAAATATTTTCTTTCTCGCAATAAAAGTATTTTCACCCAAATATCAGAAAAAGAAACAATACTTTTAAATAATACAAACATTAATTTGCGTTAAAGCAGCAAGTAAAATAAATTACGTCATATTTAAAATGGCCAAGTAATATGTAAAACTGTTCAAAATTTAAAGTTTGTGTAAACGAGACGTTTATATCATATTTTTATATGATATTTTTAACTATGGTTGGTAATTTCAAGAAGTTACAAATAATATTTCCTTTTAAACAACGATAGTATTTTCACATGAATATTAAAAAGAGAAAGAAAAAGTTTGTGGAAAATTACATGAGATATAAACGATACATTTAAATTGCCTTACTTAAAAATTTATCTTTATACTGCATTTAAAAAAATACCATCACTCAAAGACTCTGTATATCTCACTGTTTAACGAATATATATAGAGAGAGATCAATCTTTCGCAATCTTTTAAAAGCCGATAAAATTAACGCGTTTTTGAGTTTGTGGTGTACAAACTGTAGTTGACGAGCGTAGCTCGTAGGTACCTAAATTGTTCAAAAAAACTCTTTTTTTTTTTTTTTTTTTTTTTTTTTTTTTTTTTTTTTTTGAGGGGGAAGATTTATTTTTTCTCTCTGCTCATTGTCTAGAATCGAAAAAAAAATTTTTTTCAGCCCATCCCACTGTGCAATTTAGCCAGCGGAAGTTGGACCCACAGCCCAAATACTTGCGTATTTTATTTTTATTACGAAATGTGTGTAAAAAAACACAATAAAGTATTGACATTTTAGCGACAACAAAGCAATTTACTTTCGACAAAATTATGCATAGTTAACTCAACTCTTATCAAATATACGGCAATTGACAAAAGCTGAATTAATCACAAGAAAAGCTTTTTCGTACTAAAAATGATAATTTTTACTAATTCTATCCAGTGTGCAATTTATTTTATTTTTCTTCGTATTTAAATTAGCTGAATGTCCGAAGAAATGCAAGAAAATACTTGTAAGTCGTAAGATTAAACAAACGTTTTTCTATAGACTAAAGTTCAAAAGAATTTAAATGATATAAATTTTTACAATTTTAAATAACAGCTTCATAATATTCGAATTACTAAACCACTTTATTTGAAAATTTTTATTCGTTGACATTTATTTTGAATATTCTGTATTTAATGTTAATTACAAAATTACTCATATAAAAAAGCAATTAATTTTTAGAAGTTATATGTAAAACGCAAATTTCACATAAAGGCAAGAAAAACACAAGATAAGAATTAATATCTCACTTTGTTTGAAAATGTTTACATGTTGACATTTATTTGGAAGAATGTGTATTTAATGTTAATCATAAAATTACTCATATAACAAAGCAATTAATTTTTAGAAATTCTGGATGTTAACCGCAAATTTCGCGTAAAGACAACAAAACACATGATTCATGAAAGAGGACATAACTCATCTTGACGACCTTGGCAGCAGATTTCTTATTCACATATTAAACGACAAATGACCCGAGCACATTCCAGACAAGAATAATAAATATTCATTCTAATTTTCTACTTTGCTGTCCAGTTTAAACTATTTTCTTGTATGTTTATATGAGCTAATTCTAAACAGCTATCAACTACGATGCGTATTAACCGCGTAAAAACCGTGAGAATATGACAGGTTATCTTAACAGTTTAAGAATATTTTGTTAAAACATTTTGTTAAAAGAATATTAATACAAAATCAGAAATAATTACAGTTATAATAAAGATAGAGGAAAAAGTGTTGTAAATTATTTAAAAAATTGCTTTCAATCTTCATTTTTAAAGAGCTTAATGTTATGTAATAGATTTAATTTTCAAAAGTTTTGGCGGTTAATTAAAATTTTGTGCAAACAAAGTTATTATTTTTGATAAAATTAGACACAGTTGTTGAATCTCTACACAACAGTTGTTTCTCTCAACACATTAATCTACAAGCGGTATATTAATCCTTTACTACAAGATTTTTTCTACTTTTATAGAAAAAATTATTTGAAAACTACATATCAGTTTAATGATGAAAAAATATATTAAAAAAATTAAATTTCAAAGTTTTACTTAAACTTTGATATTTTATAGTGTGCATTATGTACACAATAAGGGTTTTAAAATATTACATTACTCTATTTTGCAACTAAATTTGCTTAAAATAATTAATTTTATGTGTTTAACAATCTCAAACGTTTTTTATATTAATATGTTTAAGTGTTCATTAAAATTAATAAATTAAATATTACCTTAAAGCATAGTCATTTTTTTTCTTTTTTTAATCAAGTTAATCCATTTAACACGGACAAAACAGGTGTTATTAAATTATTTGTATTTTTTCTGATCAGGACAGACATTATAATCTCCAAATTCGTGGTTCATAGTGTAAAATATGTTTTTAGGCATGTGCCAGATATTTCATGTAGTTTAGTAAACAGTTAATTGCTAAAAAAATGCATTAAATTATTAATTTTCTGCTTTGTAATCCAAAGCACAGTATATATTCTTTAAATAAGTAAATTAAAAATAAAAAACTCATGAATTATTTACATAATTACTCACAGAAGAATACTATGAAAGAATACTCATATCAGACATTTATAACGAAACGTGTTCCAGGTCTAATATAGCAATGTCAATAAATTCCATCTTCTCACACTGAATTCAGATACCTTAATACACAAAATACAACACCCACAACAAAGTAATAATTCATTTACAGCAAGTCATGATTGCAGCTGTGTATGTAAACTCTATCTTTTAGAATTGTACAGTTATGAAAACAATTACATCCTGTTATGTCTTCAACTAATTTTAATAGAAGTAATTTACTGTCACCGAACGATAAAAAATAAAATCTTTTTTAAAAGATTTATAATAAATTTACTTACGGAACGATCTACAAATCATAAACAGACGAATATCTTTGTTTTGTTTTGAATATCAACAGCTAATTTTGGAAATATACACTGCTCAAAACAATTAAAGGATATTTGAAGTTTTATATAAAATAAAGATATAAACGAATTTTTTTTGCCGAAAATAGGAGAAGGGAATCACAAATGCAAATTTTTCTGCTTTTCAAACTGTGAAGTATGCAAATTTTGAGTTCGACGTCAAAAACGTCGCTTCAGCGGCAGCGAATGAAATTTGACTTTCAACTGGATAAAAGAGAATGAAGACAAGGATGATCGGCATTCAGTGATTGCTTTATTTCGATGAGTACGATGTCTCAGCAAAGTCATTTGACAGATTCAGAAGCTTGGAGAATTGTTGGTATGTTAGAAGGGAGCCAAACTCAAGCCGAAGTAGCGCAAGCCGTTGGAGTGTCACAAAGTGTCATTTCCAGGATCTGGAACCGTTTTTTGGAGAGTGGATGTGCAGGCCGAAGACCATGGCAAGGTCGTAGACGGGCAACAACGCCCAATGAAGATCGGTATTTAGCGTTAACAGCTCGGAGACACCGAAACATGAACGCTACTCTTCTCCAACAACACCTTCGCTCGGCTACCAGGCACCACGATTTCAACTCAGACTGTCCGAAACCGGCTCCATGCTGTAGGCCTGTATGCTCGCTGACCGATGGTATGTGTTAGATTAACATCAAGGCATCGTCGTGATCGCAGGGAGTGGGACAACCGAGCATGTCAACTGGAGGAGAAATGAATGGAGGAATATTCTGTTTTCTGACGAGTCCCGTTTTTCTGTGCACTCAGATAATAGGCGTATTTTCATCTGGAGGGACCGTGGCAGTAGGAATAATCCTGCGTTCGTGCACGAAAGTGTCAGATTTGGCGGTGGAGGAGTGTTGGTGTATGGTGGCATCTCCATTGACGGGCGCACTGACCTCTGCATCATTCGAGAAGGAGCTCTGACTAGTCGCCGATATAGGGATGAGATTCTCAGACCTATTGTAGTCCCTTACGCTGCAGCAATCGGAGATAACTTTATTTTAATGGACGATAACTGCAGGCCACATCGTGCAAACCAGGTGGAGGATTTCCTTTTCGAGGAAGGAATCGTTCGAATGGAATGGCCAGCGTGTTCTTCAGACATGAATCCAATCGAGCACGTTTGGGACGCTCTAGGAAGACGTGTTTCTGGCCGCCAACAACCCCCAGAAACTCTCCAAGAACTGGAAAGAGCTCTTCTGGAAGAGTGGGGCAGAATACCCCAACTCGTCATTAATAGCCTCATTGAGTCCATGCCTCAAAGGTGTTCAACGTTGCTGGCCGCCCGTGAAAACCATACCCCCTACTGAAAATGATTTTCTTTGAAGAAAACACCTTTTCTTATTCTTTTTTTCTCATATGCACAAATTGTGTTTTTTTTTTCCTTTTGTACACAAATGCGCAATAAAATGCATTTTTTCTGCCAAACATGTGTAATTTATTCTCATATAACCTACTATGTCTGTCGACCATGTATAAATCAGCTAAAAAGTTTTCCAGATACAAAATCCACCTAAAACTGATATATCCTTTAATTGTTTTGAGCAGTGTATTTTAAATCTTTGATTCAACGTACACGCTGCAAAAAAAGCCGTCTTAAGTTTAGTCAAAAATGCCATTGAAAAAGAACTTCAGACACTTAAGTATCTCAATCTGAAAAATAAAGATTTATAAATCTCTTAATTATGACAAATAAGTGTCTTACTATGATCATGAAGTGAAAAAGCTGAGATTAATGTCTAAAATATTTGCAAACGTCTTATTTTAAGGTACTTATTTGCTTAAAACTAACCTTAATTTGAAATAGTAGTAAAGAACATCTTGAATGAAATGCAATTAGATTCGAAACTGTTTGCGAAATAAACCACTAATTCGAAGTATATATGTTTCGTCTTACGACGTTTTATTGTATTACAGATTATATATTCTAAATTTTCATATTTTTTCTTAAATTAAACTTACAGTACTTTTTAAGTTAAATCTATTATGTTGTTTTGCTAATTCTAATATGCCACTAACAGACAATATATTTAACAAAAAAACCTTAAAAGCTTTTCTAATTCTGTCTTTGTTTTCATGTAGCAAACACACATTTCAGCTATAGTTTCATCTAGCCCAAACCTCAGGTTAAAACTACATAAATAAATTACATGTAAATATATGACGTTCCCATAAGACTCATATATTATATGATGTTAATCGAGTATTTTTAAAACTTTTAGTGAAAATATGCATGCATTATTTATTTGAAAACAACTCTAATACATATTTTCTTATTAATTTTAGTAAAAAAAAAACAATTTCAGATATAAAATGGGAAATAAGTAAGAAAGCTATAACTAGATTTTGCACTTAAAATTGTTGTTTTTATAACTTTTTTATATAGAATTACACAGAAATACAAAAATGAAAATGTGACATTAACATATATATTTTAGACAAAAGAAGATTGTAAACTAGTAATTTTTCTTTACAGTTTTTTCTTGATAGTTAAGAAGAAGCTTTTCTGATATCCTCTGATCTGTATAAAAACTTGTCCTTGTGACAATCTAAATTTATAAAATCTAAATTTTTAATAATAAGATTTTTTTTCTTTTTTTTTCTAAGAGAGAGGATTTTGTAAAATGCGAAAAATGCCTTAATAGCGGATACGTTGGGATACCGAATTTGTTTTTTATTTGGAGGTGACTATTTCTGTGAGATAAAAATAAAAAAAATATGTAAGCGTTTTGGATTAAAAAGAGTTTTGTTAGATAGAATTATCCGGTAATGCTCATTTACCTTTATCATTGACACTTCCGTATGGTGGACAATTCTATTTAGTAAATATGAAGCAGGGCTGGACTATTTGCAGAAAAAAGATTTGATTGAAGCGTGGATAAACTGGACACAGCCCTTTCCTCTTTCCCTACCATTTTAGTGACACCAAATTAGCTATGCAATTTTTGTAAAGCTTGTTTTGTAATTGATTTCTTTATAATCCATATTTTGAACTTCTAAAGTAGAATAAGGGTAAAAATAAATAAGTAAAAAATACTGCAAAACATCTCAAAAACAGACACTTCAGAAATGCTGAATTTGTTTGTAACCGAAGGTGTTCACTTTTCTGAGGTAAAAGCATATTTGTATGTTTAGATATTTAAAAATTAGCAATACCGAATATTGTTAAACTGAAATTTCATTTAATGTTTGTTTCTGATTGGTCCAGGAACATTAACGTGAATCTAAATGACCAGGCATATTAATATGATTCTGACTCTGTTATTACGTCAGCTACGTTTTGATCATCATAAAATGCTGTTATTATTGTTTTTTTACAGATACAAATCATTTATAAGACTAAAATTATAGACTTTTTGAAAATATTATTTTCCAAATACTCGTTGTAATTTGTTAGATTACAAATTTTTAAAAGTAAAAATAAGATAGATTGGGTTTTTTTTCTTTATTAATTAGAAAATATAAAGAAAATCATTATAACATTACTCGTGTGTCCGCCTATCCGCCTGTCATAACCGATTTTTTTCGTAAACTATGGAACAACGAAAGATTAAACTTATCATATTTTAAATACTATTGTCCCATATATTTTTAGATTATTATTTGCTTAGAGGTAGTTTCAGGATATATTTAGGGGAGAAGATAATAAACTTACCTGTGGAAGAAAATACATGTTTTAAGATCCTTGGAGAAAAAAAACACCCTTTTTTAAATACTCCTAATTTTTGAGAAAATCGCATTTTTATTTATTCAGAAAGTTTTAGTTTTAGGCACTCAGAGAGCACGTTGATGGGCGCTTGGAATATCCATCGAAGAAGAATTATCAAGGAATTATTAAACAAGATTTTCAGAAAGAATTGTTTTTAGTTATGTCGGATTCCTCTCTAAGTCCACAAAACTTTGAAGAATAATCCTTTACTTTAGTATATTATATAATTACGTGATATCGGACACGCATGAGAGATGCATAGTGAAGGAGACTAAATCTTTAATTAAAAATAATAAACAGTTTGTTTACACAATATTTACAAATAATATGTAAATATTTACAATTACGAACTCGGATATAGGTGATCTGGTTCAACATTATGTTAAATACAGAACTCGCTTTCTGTGCACTGATGAGCTACTCTATTCCTCTCTTAAGCACGTTAATTAGCTCAGAGATAACTCTTAATCTACCCACACACTCAAGCTCAGTCTTCTTTGAGCATCGCTCAACGCATGCTTTACTTTGGACCAGAGCTCTTATCTCAACCACTTCACTATTCTCTCGACAGGTCAAGACTAAAATCTCAGCTCTTACCCTCCAAACAGCCATCAGTAAACGGGGTTCATTTCTCTTACTCCAAGGTCTCCGTCCTGTAAAATGAAGGTCACTCTTTCAAAGCATATTTTTCTTTGCGGTCTTACCTATCAACTTTGATTGACAAGCGAAATATTACCTATTGTATGCTACATTGTTTCAACCAGAACTATGTCCCCTCTCTACTCCGATTAAGACTCCAGATAAAGAAGAAATGCTATTTTAGAGCTTGCAGTACACAGAATACATTAGAAAATAAAAGAATAGTATAATATAAACATACTTTTAGATAGTGATCGCTTATCCAAACCTGACAAATTATTTACCGATATATTAATAAAACCCTATCTAGGCATAATGCGAAATTTGAACTTTGTATGAAGTCATTGATTTAAAGAGGCGAATTACAGTAATATATCATCAACTTAGGAACACTTTGTGTGCTTGTAAGAATCATACTTGACCGATTATTAAAACAAAGTTTGAAATTTATTAAAAGGTAAATTTTCGTATTAAATAAATAAAAGGAAATAATCGGATAGTTCGGAAGCGATTTTACTTCTTAAAAAAAAACCTTTTTTTATATTTAGAATTTCAGAGCGCAGTTTGATTATTTGTGTAAAATTTGTGTTTTACTTAATTATTTATTTATTTATTTACAGTTTATTTAATTTTTTGTGAAATATTAACTTACAATAAATGCTGAACTACTAATCTCGTATTGTTTTAATTGAAAACTGGTTATTTTTTTGTAAATGGGCTGCGATAAAGATCGATTAAGAAAGAAAATATGCTTAAAAACTATTATTACCATCAATATGACGTCAGCGTTATTCATGAACATGTTTTTTCATTATACATACGTAATTTTTCCACTTACTTTATTAACAAATGAAATGAATTTTAAATTTTTTATGGAAATCATAGTACAGCAATAAGTAAGAAAAGAAAAATTTAAATAAATGGTTAAATAATATTTCGTAAAAAACATAAATATTTTTAAAGAAATGCACCCAATAGGTTTTTTAAAAAAATAAAAGAACAGTTTTTAAAAGAAATATCACACAATTCATTTTTTGAGTTATTTATTTTTAAATACGTGAGTCATACTCTCAGTAAAAAAATAGAAACATAAGAAACAAATTACTTCAAACATGTGATTTTTTGTTTAAAAAAAGGTAAAAAAAAAAGACCTTATAAAAATAGTTTTCTTCAGAAGTAAAAGAACGGAAATTGGTTTCCTTTTGTCTGAACAAATTTTATGGAAAAAAATCCCTTTAATCTTGTTTTCGCTTCTTTGCAATTAATATAACACTTCCCGGCTTAATGATTTTTGGATAACCACAATATACAATGTTTAGGAAGAATTACGGTTTTTAAACAATGTCAGAAATGAAAAAAGGGAAATAATGCTTGAAAAAGTATAAAATAATTACTTCTTTAAATAAAAGTTTATTTCTATGAAAGAATGTTATCGACATTTTTATTTAAGCATCTGCGGATGACTTTTTTATAAATAAAGAAATATATTTTAAATTATATTTTACTTGTTTTAGAAAACGTACTTATAAAGTATATATATGTATATATATATATAGACATATAATATCGTTATTTTTTATTCAAACGTCTATGTATTCATATTTCACTTTAAAAAATATTTGTTAATATTAAAAACAGAAAAAATAGTATAATATATATTCTTTTTTTAATTAGCTAAACAATGCGTCTAAATTAATTTGAATAGAATAGATTTTATATAACTTACGATTCTCTGCATTGCCTTTATCTAGATTTTATAGTTGTCATTTGTAATTAATCTGTATAGAGATTTTTATTGATACATTTTTTATAAATTTTAAATAAATAATATCTTGATTAATATCAATTTATTTTTTAAACATATCTGAATCATACATTGATTTTAAAATGCTCAAAAATAATTTCAAACTTAAAAATATGTTTAAAATTTGAACTATATTCTTCAGTAGAAAATGTAGCAGTATTTGCATGTTTAGTTACATATTTAACCTTCCGTCTACCGGACGGGTCCATTGGACCCGACAGCAATATTTCTGGTGTCAATGGTAAAATGAGAAATTGTCGATTGACACCGGAATTTATAAAGGACTTGTCTAGATATTACGAATTCCTTAATTTAAGCTTTCATTGTAAAAGCAAAATTATATTAAAATATTACTGGTGCCATTTGCAAGTTTCGAATTAAAATTAGGTGTTGCCGTAGATAAATGGGTGTTTTGTCTGATAGACGGAAGGTTAAGAAATTAGCCAATAAAAATAAATACGTTAAATAAATTTGAAGGAATAAGAATCGTCAACGTACATAAATACATTATCGCATGATATTATATGCTGTAATATTACGTGATACTATTTAGTTCAGGGCACTACACGGCTTTAGTATAGCAATATAGTGCAGCTATTGAGAACTCTATTGCATTATTGGAAATAAAGAATCTTTACTTATCTAATACAGAATATGTTTTTTGCATTAAAAGTGCAAATGTGTATCTATGTAATCGCAAATTATTGATAAAATTACGCTCTTAATGAAAAAACTCATGATATTGAGACTAAGGTAAAAAAAATAATATACAGGGTGATTCCGAATTTTTTTTACAATAAAAGAGGGGTGATAGTACACATCAAGACAAACAATATTAAATAGGCGACCAAGGGTCCAAAACGTTTTCCTAAGGAAATAGCCGCCATTAAAGTTTAGTGGCCAAAATTTCAAATAAACATAAAAAACGTAAAAATCGGTCGATTGATTTGCGGTTTTCACTAAAATTATTCTTTATGTCGGCATTTTCTTGAAATTAAATTATAAAGATAAATTTAAAAAAATGCCGATAGAGGGCGTTTTAGACTTTGGAGTAACGAACAACTATTTTTTGCCGGTATTTTTTGCATATCATTAAATGGTTTCGTAAGCTTAGACTCAAACTTAAATTTTGAGCTCAAAATCTGTAGTTGGGAGTGGTCAAGTAACACAAACTGAGCTGTGTTCAGAGGGTTCAAATTTCAAATGATTATAAAAAACGGAAAAATTGGTCGATTGATTTGCGGTTTTCACTAAAACTATTCTTTATTTAGGTATTTTCGTGAAAATAAATTATAAAGATAAATTTCAAAAAATGCCGATAGAGGGCGCTTTAGACTTTGGAGTAACGAAACACTCTTTTTTGGCATTAATTTTTGCATCTTATTAAATGCTTTCGTAAGCTTAGACTTGAACTTAAATTTTGAGCTCAAAATTTGAATAGCTGGGAGTGGTTAAGTAGACAAACTTAGCTGTGTTTAGAGGGTTCAAATTTTAAAAAATTGTAAAAAACGAAAAAATTGGTCGATTCGTTTGCGGTTTTTGATAAAACTAATTTTTAAATCAGCAGTTTTCTTGATCAATCAGTATTTTCTTGAAAATAATTTTTAAAGGTAAATTTCACGAAATGCCGATAGAGGGCGCCTTAGACTTTGGAGTAGCGTACAACTATTTTTAACTGTTATTTTTTTAATCTCATTAAATGCTTTCAAATGCATAGACTTAAATTTTGGGCTGAAATTCTGAATCTTTGGAAGTGTTTAAGTAGCGAAAAATTGAATTGTGCTCGAGGATGAAAGAGGGTTAAATTTTAATTCCTGAACACACTTCAGTTTGCGCTTCTTAACTCCTCATAACGATTCAGGATTTGAGCTCAAAATTTAAGTTTAAATCTAAGCTTCCGAGAACATTTAAAATGCTTTTGCAAGCATTTAATTAGAACATAAAAATAACGGTTAAAATGAATTGTTGGTTACTCTGAAGTTTAAGGCGACCTTTGACGGAATTTTTTGAGATTTATCTTTAAAAATTATTTTCAAGAAGATACTGAATTAAAGAATAGTTTTATTTTAAACCGCAAACGAATCGACCAATTTTTCCATTTTCTATAATTACTTTAAATTCGAACCTCCCCCCCCCCCTTGAACACAGTTCAGTTTGTGCTACTTAACCGCTCCCTACTATTCAGATTTTCAGCTCAAAATTTAAGTTTAAGTCTAACCTTCCTAAATCATTTAAAGGGATGCAAACAATAACGGCTAAAAATAGTTGTTCGTTACTCCAAAGTCTAAAGCGCCCTCTATCGGCATTTTTTGAAATTTATCTTTATAATTTATTATCACGAAAATACCTAAATAAAGAATAGTTTTAGTGAAAACCGCAAATTAATCCACCAATTTTTCCGGTTTTTTTTTTAATCATTTGAAATTTGAACGCTCTGAACACAGCTCAGTTTGTGTTACTTAACCACTCCCAACTACAGATTTTGAGCTCAAAATTTAAGTTTGAGTGTAAACTTACGAAAACATTTAATGAGATGCAAAACATACCGGCAGAAAATAGTTGTTCGTTACTCCAAAGTCTAAAGCGCCCTCTATCGGCATTTTTTTAAATTTATCTTTATAATTTAATTTCAAGAAAATGCCGACATAAAGAATAATTTTAGTGAAAACCGCAAATCAATCGACCGATTTTTCCGTTTTTTATGTTTATTTGAAATTTTGGTCCCTAAACTTTAATGGCGGCTATCTCCTTAGGAAAACGTTTTGGACCCTTGGTCTCCTATTTAATATTGTTTGTTTTGATGTGTACTATCACCCCTCTTTTATTGTAAAAAAAATTTGGAATCACCCTGTATATATATATATATATATATTAGCAAATACATTTTTAATAAACAATGTAAATTAGTCGGATGTGACAATTCCCAAAATTTTATTCTATCTTTATTACATAAAAAAAATTTTCCAAATTCGTAATCACAGTGAAAAATTAAATGACAATCTATACCCATAATGGGAATTCTGATGATAGGAAATTCCGTGCATTAGTTCTTGAGCTATGAGTATCGCTAAAACAGCGGTGTGACTTGTTTTGTAATTTATACCAAAATGTAAGCAACACCAATTCATAAGGAATAACGAAAGGATATAATTGTTATAAGGAATAACTGAATCTGGAGTTTTATGAAAATCCGTGCATTTTTTCTAAAGAGAGTGTTATTGCTGAAATTGCAAAAAATACAAAATTGTAGAGATATTTTTTGACCAATTTACATCATGAGGTAGAAAATTTCAAATCATGTCATGGACTAACTGAATCTGATGTTTAATGAAAATTCGTGCATTAATTCTTGAGATAGATCTATTGCGGAAATTGAGAAAAATGCTGCATTGAAGCGCCACTTGTTCAGCGATATACATCAAAATGTTGAAAATGTCAACTCATGTCACGGATTAACCACTTCAACGGCTAACTAATAGAAGAAAAACTACCCCACATAGATTCTGTTACTCAGAAAATTTCCGGCCGAAAATCTTCTCTCGTTGAAAACAAAAATGTGTGTTTCCCTCCATGGCTAATGCTTTCCCCTCTATTCATCTGTCAACAGCCTTTGTGTGCTCAATTATCTGTACAGAAAATCTCCCCGATAAAGCTGGCCAGTTTGGGAACTTGCGGAGGGGGTCTTGAAAGCCCTTCCAATTAGGATTTACAGCTATTTTTTACTCGATAATGTACTGCATAGAATAGTACTAGTTTAGAGAATTTGTTTTTATTATGAATTTTTTTGTCATTGGTAGAGCATTCTTGCTTTTCTAAATGTGTATAAAAAAATGTGAAAATGCATGATGTGCATTTTTAACTCAAAAATGAGATAAGAAAAAGGGGGGGGAGGGAAGTAATAATTGAATATGTATGTTATCTATAGTTATATATAGTTGATAACCGAATATATTTTGCGAATTGCAGAATTTTTCGTCTCAAAAACATGAAACATTACGCATCTTATACATTTTAAATAGCTGCAAAATTACTTACTTTATTATATTTGTTATTGTTATTATTACATACATCCGATGCAGTTTTGAAAGTCAATGGATTAAATTTCCCAAGTGGGTGATAATTGAGAAATCACATTAAGAAAAACCGACACTATGTTTTTTGTAAAATAGAAAAAACGGTTTATTTAAAATAGTTTTTTTTTTTTTTTTTTTTTTTTTAATAGCAAAGAATATTTGTTATCTGTTCACAGGAGCACACAAAAGTATCCCATTACATAATAGCATAGGAAGTAATATTTTTGGGGGCACATTTTAATAATATTTAATTAAAATATTTCACGTTTAATGAAATTGATATATGTTGCTGAAGATTACTAGAAGTTACTTTTTGTATAATAGAAAGCAGATAATATTTAAAAGGGCATACAAAAGATTTCGGATAATGTACTGTATCCGAAGTAGTATATGCTATGACATCAAGATCGTAATATTTTTAAAATTTCGTTATAGCATGAACGCACCTGATTTGCTACATTTGACGTGGAATTTCCGACTTTTTTATATCTGTTTTGGTAGCTAAGAGTTACTACAAGGAAAAAATGCTGTTTTCTAAATAAATAAATAAATGTGTTTTCTAGATAAATAAATAAATAATGTATTGCATATGTTACTTTACTTATTTTTTCAAACGTTAGATTTATAGTTGAACCACTGTAAAAGCTACTGCTAAGAGTATTAAAATTTCATTAATATTTATATGGAAAAACATATCAATTTAAGCTGCATTGTACGTGAATAATTAATGGAGCTATTTAAATACATTTTCGGCTATATCTAAATTATAAATTAGTCTGAATGAAAAGTGGGTGATTTTGATGGCCGATGTACACGAGGGATATGGGCGCGAAAAACTCCGAACGGTGGAGACGACGCGCGCAATTGTATACACTACCCAGCACATCGCGTCTACCCACTTTGAGAGTGTAATAGTTACTACACAGCAGTATTTGCGAAATGTCAGCTGAGGTGCTAGTTTATAAACGCAAAAATACTGTAAAATCAACTTTTTTTTTTTTTTTTTTTTTTCCCGAGTACAATTTATATACATACAGTGTCTCACAAAAGTGATGGGACACTTGTGCTTTATAAAAAGAAACTGCAATAAAATAAATAAACAAACACGTGCAAAAATTTTTTGGGTGTGTTTCATATTTAAAGTTAGTAACAATTATTACATAACATACATTTTGTCAAAATATTAAAATATTAATTTAGTAAAAATACAATTGTTCAGAACGGAGCAAAAAAATGGCTCACATAAGTGATGGGACACTTACTTTTCCATCAAATATTTATCCAAAAATTTTACTTTTTAAAAGGTTTTAATATTTTGTTGGATTTCCTTTTACTTTTAAAACATGATTTAATCTTTTTGGGATGGATTCGACTAATTTTTTTTTTTTTGTGATTTCTGGAGTGATTTTACCCCATTCTTCCTGAAGCACCGATTTTAGTTGTTGTTTTGAAGAAATAGTGTGTTTGCGAATTCTTGATTCCAATTCTTGCCAAATATTCTCTATGGGATTTAAGTCTGGAGATTGTGGTGGTGTTTTTATTATTTCAGGACAGTTATATAGCAGCCGGAATCTAAAGTTCAGAGCAGTGTGCTTGGGGTCATTGTCCTGGTAGAATTTAAAATCGTTATGAAGGTTCAATTTTCGTGCTGAAGATTTCAAACTTTGCTTTAAAATATCAATATACTTGTACTGATCCATTATACTGTCAATAAAAACAAGATTACCAACTCCAGTGGACGACATACACCCCCATACCATAACTCCTACTCCACCATGTTTTACTGTTGGTACCAAGTTCTGTTTGCGAAATTCTGCCCTGGGTTTTCTCCACACCAAGATTGTGCCGTCAGAACCAAATATATTAAATTTACTCTCATCAGCAAATATAACTTTATTCCAGTAATCAGAATTCTTATTTATGTTGGATTTTGCGAAAGCTAGTCTGAGTTTTCTATTCTTTTCACTTACGAAGAATTTTTTCCTGGCTACTCTACCGTGATATCCAGCAGATCGAATTACCCTTCTAATAGTCTCAGGATTAGCAATTATTCCATATAATGCTTGTAAATCAGCAGCAACTTTTGAAGCACTATTTCTTGGATTTCATTTTTAATATTTCGGAGGATAATTCGCTTTATTCCATTGGATAGCTATGATGGTCTGCCAGGTCTTCTTTTATCCTGAATCATATGATTCTTTTTATATCGTTTAATGATATTGAAAACTGTTGAACGATTCAAGTTAACTGTTTCAGCAGTTTTTCTAATAAATTTTCCACGTTCAATATGCAAATTAATGACTAATTTTTGAATTTCAGGCGAAGTTTCTTTTCGTTTAGCATTCATGGTTACACAGAGCTAAAAAACACAAAAATTCCAAAACAAACTAGAGAGAAATACTGCAGACGATTTTATAAATTATTGCCAATTGCTTTTAAGTAAAAATAAAACCCCCAAAAATATTTTTATTGCTTATTTCAGACGATTTTTGTTGCATATATAATGGTGTCCCATCATTTATGTGAGCTATTTTTTGCTCCGTTCTAAACATTTGTATTTTTATTAAATTAATATTTTAATATTTTGACAAAATGTATGTTATGTAATAATCTTTACTAAATTTAAGTATGAAACACACCCACAAAAAATGTGTACTTGTTTTTTTAATTTATTTGATTAGTTTCCTTTTGTAAAGCACAAGTGTCCCATCACTTATGTGAGACACTGTATATGTAAGGGAAGAAAAGAAGTTTTTCATTTGGTATTTCAATTTTTTGACCACCTATAGATTTATGATTTAACTATTGTATGAAATATTTTAAAAACTTTTTTAATTTGAAGCAAGTGTGTGGCAAATAAATCAATTTTTATTCTAATAATACAGTAATTTTTAACATGAATATTATTTAATTTTATAGTTAACCGAAAACACAAAATATATTTTAATAACGTATAAGATTATGAAATAAAAACAGTATAGTTGTTCTTAATCGATATCAAGTCTCTTTTTTGATTCAGCCTCACTATTTAAATCGAATAACACTCCCAGTCCCACTCCTGTTACCGTCTGGTCTGCAAGTATCCCGTAGATGCTTAATCAATCTTAACTGCTACAGTACTGTTTAAAATCTGCTAAATAAGGCGTCAGTTCATTACAAAGCACATTGTATGGTAATTGTTGGTTACCTACGAAGAACTAAATGCAAAAAAAGTTCAATTAACTGCAGAATGCAAGAATATATATCTTGCTGTTAGATTCCTTTTCTTATTATGCTCTATTATTGCACTCCCATTTCCTGTTTTTTAAATGCTAAATTGATTCACACCCAACATGTTTATTTAGTTTGCACGTGTACGTTTCTTTTTGCTTATGAGAAAATACGTGAGTGAAAGTATAAATATTATTTAAAATTAAAACAACAACAACAACAAAAAAAAAACTATTATCGACTACAATAATGAAAATGTTATTCACAGATTTATAAACGCACTTTTATACGTAAACATATCATATTGACACAACTAACTGTCGAAATGCTTTATATTCGAATAGCTCTTTCCATTTAAAAAAATGTTTAAAACTTAAATTGAATCGGATCACTGACATTTTCTCAGGCTACACACTGTAAAAAAAAAAAAAAAAAAAAAAAAAAAAAAAAAAAGGTAATAATAATAATAATAATGAAAAAATCTGTAAAGTTACTAAACTTTTTCTGGGAAATTGGGATTCTTAGAACATTTCATGTAACGGTAACAGCAAAAATTCGTGTAGCGGAAGCGTTTACATGAATTTTTGTTCTTACCGTGAAATGAAAAGTTCTAGGAATCACAGTTTCCTAAAAAAATTAATAACTACAGTTTTTTTTTTTCTGTGTAGTGTAGCAAAACTTGGTCTCAAACAAACATTTTCAGCATTTTTTGAATGACCTTATCCGTTCATTAAAAAAATGAGGAATACATTGCTTGATTTCTGAATAAGAATGCATAGAAATTAATTATAAGGGAATTGTAAACATCTTTAAAATAAGCAAAATGGAGAATTTTTGTCATTTTGTTCATTAAAAAATACAGCTTTATTTATACATATATATATGCAATTATGTATACATATATATGTATACGTAATTTAAAAGATAAACATTTTAAACGATACAGTAAAAATTTCACGCATATATCCCAAAATCTTTTTTTTATTTAAATAACATAAATATTCTTATCAGAAAACACACTCAAATTTCACGTTTATTATGATGAACTGTAATAAAATTGCAAAAATAAAAATGAAAATGATTTTGCGAAGTAAATTACACCCATACTACATATAAGTTTCAGATTCATTCACTGACATTCATTATACATGATATTTCTTTTTGCTTAAATGTATTAAAACAGAAGTAATTTTTTTTTCCAGAAAATATTGTCAATTAAAAAAAAAAAAATGTGCATGCGTCCTCGCGAAAGTTTAAAATAATTCTGTTAAAATTTCAAAAGAAATGTCCTTTTTTGTTTTTTGTTTTCTTTCTCTGAAGTATAATAATCCTAAAATGAGATTACTATAATCATAATCGCAGAATTTATTTCCAGAAAATATATTCATATAAATACAAATATAAGTTTTTACTAGAAAAACTATTGTATCCAACTTATAGGAAGGAGGGATTCTGAGCAGTATTAGTCAGACTTGATGATTCTGGAATAAGATGATGCCTATTCTAGTCTTTTGGCATTTTATCGGGTATGAAATTGTGTGCATAAATTGATTCAAAAATTATATAAGTTTGAAAAAATAATTATTTTTTGGGGAAAAAGAAACCACAGGGTTAATATTGACATATATTTTGCACTTTTTCTTTTCTTTTCTTTTCTTTTTTTTTTTTTTTTTTCATACTTTAAACAACATTTTCAGCTGCAACTCCAGTAAAATTTCTGATTAAATTTAATAAAACTTAGGCGTAAAAAAAAAGAAAGAAAAAAAAATCGGCTAAATTTCCATGTGTTTTTTCACATATGGAAATTCAGCCGATTTCTTTTCTTTTCTTTCTTTCTTTTTTTTTTCTTTTTAAAACACTTTTTCAAACACTACTTTTTACAATTAAATATAATTCTAAAAGTACGAAAATAATTTACAGGTTTCGATATTATTTTTATAACGCATAAAATTTTCAAAACAGACAATAAAAACTATATAATTTTAAATAAACTGATAAGTGAGAAAAATGAAAGAAAATAAACATTTTTATCTGCCGAAGACAGTGGGGCCTGTATTATTCAAACTCTCCAAATGTGTTACTTTTTGACACACTTTTAAAATCGTCTTTTGTTCGAAAACGCATGGAATTGGAAGGTATTGCAATTCAGAAATTTTGCAATCGAAGGCCTTTATTATTTTTTGGGGTAAATGCACATTATATGTTTTAGAAAATATTATTAAGATCTGTCTTTACTTAAATTTCACGCAGCACCTCAAGAAAAGAAAAGAAAAAAAAAACGATTTTATGTATATTTAGGACCCAGAGTTTGGCATATTTTCGTTTATATATTCACATATATTTATATATGATAGTTTTAAAATTAGACAGGAATGTGCATAGAATGCCCGTTGTAAGCAGCTGAAGAAAGTGGGGTTCCCATTTTTTAGTTTATTTCGATAAAATTTCATTTAAGTTATATTTTAAATTATAACACTTTTTTTTTACTTTAAATTACAATATTTCTTTTCATTTGAGTAAATAAGGGAAAATACAAGATTGACCCATTGAAACATTCCAAAAAAACCCTGTTTTTGTTTTGTAAGATAAAAGTATCTGTTGCATGCACCCAGGGCCGGTAACAGATTTCACGGGCCCCTGGGCAGGCAAAAATTACGGGCCCCTATTAGAAAAAGTTAGAAAATCCTACCGCTTATTTGAATCACTGCCGCACAGTGATTCAAATAAGCGGCAGTAACTTTCTCTGCCGCTTATTTGAATCACTGTATAATTGAATTAATGATTTATTTTACTTCAGAACGTAATGTTTATTGTCGTTTTTTTAAAATCAACCCTACCTACTCAAATTAAATCAGGTTCAGATTTACAAACAAGTTTTTTTTAAAGGTGATTATCAAAATTTGATCTAATTTTGTCATAAAATGATTTATTTCAGGGTATTCTGAAATTTTACATTTCATCCATTTTACAACCCCGTTGTTTATTGCACAAAATATTTGCAAACAAAAGCAGCTAATTTCAATTAGCTGTTAAATAATTAATAAACGTGCTCCTCTTCTGAACTGAAAATTCTTTTGTTTAGCAAAAAGTATCAACAAATCGCTGCAAAACGCGAAAGTATGCCAAAAAATGCATAATTTTTTTTCGAAGTTCACAGGAAACAAAATTTACTGTATTGGCCTAAAAGATTGAAACTGGATTTTCTTTTTACGTATTTTGAAAATTATCTGTAAAAAGCTTTTAAAAAATTAAAAGTTCTCGAAAAATTTGAAAATTGGCAAAAATGATTGTAATTGAATTTTCTTTACAAATGTTAAAAAACGCCGCAAAAACTCTAAATACTGCACAAAAATAAAATAAACAAGAAAGGAAAAATCATGCATCAAACACTAATTATGAAGCACTTTCCGGCACTTTCAGTATAATCTAACAAAACTGCACCGTTTAAAAATTTAAATATTATGTCTCTTTTTTCCATATGAAAATTTATAACTCATTTCAAAACCGAATTTCAGCTGTTCCCATCTACAATCGGAAAATTCCCCGAATTTTTTAGCAGCCTTGTATATGATTTAGAGATTTGTATCTATCAACAACATGTATTCCAAAATTTAGTTCATTTAAGAGATACTTCAGAAAATTCCCCTTCTGCAATTTCCTCTAATCAGGTGAATGGTATGTGAATACTTTTGTGCAGCGCAATATATGAGATATAGAATTTATATATAAAAAGTAGAGGTATGTGGCACATTTCAAAATTTTCCAGTTCTTTAATTATAAATATTGTTTCTAAAAATAACCTTTCTATATTGTTCAGGGACGTTAAAAAATGTTTCATCTTGTATTCTATAAATTGATTTTTTTTTTTTTTTTTTTTTTGCGTGTGTGAAAAAAAAAATTTTGATTTTTTATTTTTTGTAAAAAGTGCCCCATTGCTCCTCACTCTCCCTTATATGTATGTACAGATTTACTAAATTAAAAAAGAAAAAAAAAAAGAAAGGAAAGAAAAAATAAACTGTTTGGATGTCGTTTTCATATTTTTACGATTTTTTCCAGTATAAATTTGTCATTCAAGTTGACCGGATAAAAATTTGAAAAGAAAAAAAATACCTTCGGATAGACTGTACCTTTCTGTGGCCAACGAAAACGGTTAGTTCTTGTAGATAACAATAAAGACAGATGTATGACTGTAAAGAGTTTTTCTTTGCCTGAGAAGTAGAAGATGTTTTTCTGTCCAGGACAAAATTTGACAGGAAGGATACTTGTATGCTTGATGTTTTGTATCTCGAAACAGATTTTTTGATTCAGTTTTTTTAAATTTAATTTTTTAAGCTATTTATTACTGTTTTTTCAAGTTTCGAGCTTTTCCCCTACATTCAAAAAAAGCATCCATTTTCAATCCATATTTCCATTTTAGTCGAATATAGTAAAGTAGTTTTCTTTCAATTTTTGAATATTTCACAAACTTTTTATATGATTTTTAACTTTTTTCATGTTTTGGCACGATTTTTTGACTATAGTAATCGGAATCAGGTCTCAGTCTTTTTACCCGAAGTACTAAATTTTGTCCTCAGCTATTTTTAAAAATTTTGCGAACTTTTAATGCGATTTTCGAATTTTTCGCAAATTTGTATGCGATTTTGAGCATTTCCCCCTCGTTTTGAAGCAGTGTTGAATTCAGACACTTTTCTCTGTGGCTCCGATAGGGACATTAGAGTTCCGGGGGGAAATTGCACTTTTTGACCATTGAAAACTTAAAATTTCAAAATTTCCGGGGGGGAGGAATGTCCCCCCGGGCCGCCCCCTGGATTCAACGCTGTTTTGAAGACTCCAATTAGAAGCAATTTTTTTCTCATATCTGAAGAAATTTTCGACTTTTGACGGAAAATTTATAAAAATTTTGATCTCTGATTAGCTATTTATTCTAGTTATACAGGGAAAAAAAATCATGAGTAAAAGTTCAGTTTTTAATAGGAAAAAATACAATGCTGCACAATTGATGGAACACTCCTGTGATTTTATATGACGAAAATTCACCTTTTTATTTAAAGATGTTAGGTAATTTTTACATTAGATTGTGTACTTTTCTATATTTTTGCGGAAAATTGGCAAATAAATGCATTTTTGTGTCTGCGCGTCTGAATTGGGGGAAAATGAGAAAAAAAACCCCTTCAATTCACTTTTTTTTAATTATTGTAAAATGAACTTATTTTCAATCTTTTATCCCGATATAGTAAATTTTGACTTTGTGGCGTTTTATTCGCAGTTTCTCGACACCCCTAAAAGAAATCAGGTTTCAGTCTTTAAACTCAATGTAGAAAATGTTATCATTTGCAATTTCTGAATTTGTCTCGAACATTTTATGTGATTTTTAGCGATTTTCGTCTTTCGGGGTCATTTTTTAACATTCCGATTGCAATGTTTTCGCTAGATATAGTCAATTTTTGAATATTTGCCTAATGTTCTTAGCCCTACCAGTGGCCGAGAGGTTGGGACCTCTCAACTGGTAGACGGCAGGTGCTGGGTTCGAACCCAATCGCGGCTGTCGGTCTAACCATTCGGAGTTTTCCGTGGTTTTCTTCGAACCTTGCGTAAATACGGGTTAGGTTCCCTTAGAAAGACCCCCACGGAGGGCACTCCCCCTGGTCCTATATCCCTAGCGTAGATAATCGGACGACAAAAATCAACCAACCAACCAACCAACCTAATGTTCTTATGCAAATTTTACCCCCTTTTTCGCGTTTTACGAAATTTTCTTTTTTTTTTTTGACGATTTTTTTCTAAAAACGAATAATTATCTGGTATATTTTGCTAATCTCATATTTAAGCTAAAGTGGAAAAATAACGAAATGGCCCCTGTAGCAACGTGAACGACGATGCTAGAAAATTTGAATTTTATCAAGAGATTATAACTTTTATCAGAAAGAAAAATTACAATAATTCAAAGATTGTTTGATTCAAGATCAGAGCGGGGATGCCCTGAACGGATTTAAGCTGTGGAAGGCATTGGGACGTTCAAAAGGAAATGGAAAACAAAAAAGCCGTTTTTTTTTGGGGGGGGAGGGGGGGTGCATAAAAAAATTCAACCTGCGAAGCGAGCAATGCTCCGTTGATAGATTAAATAATTGCAGAACATAATTTATGTATAGTTATCATTAGTAATTTACGAAGACGAGAGAAGTGAAACATTAAAAAAGAACATACGGGGTTGGGTGACAAATGCATTGCACACAGATACTCGCTTATTGCAACTCCCAATAAGATTAAAAAGCATATATATTTTTAAGCAATTGAAAAAAATGAGGAGTTTTGAATCTTGTATTCCAATTTTTCTTCACTTTTAATATAGGCCCTAAAAAAGACAATTTAAAAAGCATTCAGAGTCTGCCAAATGTCTTTCATCTGGGCACCTTTAAAATGAATGGCAGCTATAGCAAGAAAGGACATGTTTGTTTTGATTGAAAGAAGTAATAGTATTAAGGAAGTTTTGAACCTTATTGAAACCCCCAATGAGGTGAGAAAGCACATTATTTTAAACATTTTAATTTAAAAAATGGTGCCTAAAAGTTTTGAATGTTGGGTTCCAATTTTTCTTTACATTTAGTAAGGGACCTAAATAAATCAATTTAAAAAATTTAGAACTTGCGATTTTTTTTTTTCATCTTAGCACCTTTAAAAAAATTGCTGGCTGTAGAAATGAAACACGTTATCTGTTTTGGTTGAAGAAAGTAATAGTATTAAGGAAGTTTTGAGCCTTATTGGGGCCTCCCAACGAGATTAAAAAGCACATTTTTTAAACATTTGGATTAAAAAATATACGTAGCTTAACAATTTTGAATCATGGGTTCCATTTTGCTTCAGTTTTATAAGGGCCCCAAAAAGACAATTTAAAAAGTACTTAGTCTGCAAAATGTTTTTCATCTGGACGTCTTTAAAGTGAATCGTGGCTATAGAGAGAAAGCGCATCTCTGTTTTGGTTCAAGGAAGTAATAAGATTAAGAAACTTTTGAACTTTGTTGAGGCTTTTTGTTCTATTAATGAGATTAAAAAATCCTATTTTTAAAACATTTGAAGTATAAAAATAGGCTCTAAATATTCTTAATTTTGAGTTTCAGCATTTTCTCACTTTTATATGGGGCCTTAAAAAAGACAATTTAAAACACATTTACAAACTTCTTTCATCTCGCAGCTTTAAAAAGAATGGGAACTATAGAAATAGCATATTTGAAGGATGTAATAGTATTAAAAAAGTTTTGAAACTTATTGGGGCCCCCAAAGAGATTAAAAAGCGTATTTTTTAAACATTTGATTAAAAAAAGGACTTAAATAGTTTTGAATTTTGGGCTTCAATTTTTCCTTACTTTTATAAGTAGCATTAAAAAAGAGAATTTAAAAAGAGTTTAGAGCCTGTAATATTATATATCCAATTTCGCTCACAGGCCCCTTTGAGCTTAGGACCTGATACAACTGCATCCGCTATCGCCCACTGTGCATATCCCTGACACTCGAACAATAATATTGTAGCTAAAGTAATTACAGAAACTTTTATACCCTGTTCGCACTGAGAAAGTTAAGTCACTTAACTTGAAGTTTTTTGAAACGGTCGTACCCGGAATCAAGATTCTCACTTAAGCAAATTTCTGAAACTCACTTAACTTTTGAGATGCTCACTTAACTATGAGTTGAGTTGAAATGTGCCTTCTGAATATTTAATTATTATTTCTGAATTTTAGAATATTTAATTCTGATTGTTAAATAACTGGAGTTGAGTCCTACAAATAATTATAAATTGTTTCAAGTTGTTATTTGTTTGCCCCAGTTGCTTAACACGTGTGTTTGTGGGGTTTTTTTGTAATAAAATGTCAAAAATTGAGAATGTTTAACCTGTTATTTCCACCTGCAAAATAAATTGGGAGAATGACAAAATTAATTTTTAATTGAAATATGGCAAGATAATTGCTATGTAAACAAAAAAGCAGTTAGAAGTTGCAGTTACAAATTTCCGAACTTATGCGCATGCCCAGATGTCATTTTGGCCAAGTTAAGTCACTTAAAATATTTAGCAAGTGCGAACAGGTGAAGCCTAATTCCGGGTATCCCACTTCAAAAAATTTAAGTGACTTAAAGTTAAGTGACTCAACTATCCCGTGCGAACAGGGTATTACAGTCTATAATGCCCAACGAGACATCAGGTTTCAATGGGACATGACGGACGCATATAACCCTCTTTTTGCCTGAAGGCACAGACAGGCACGGTGGTCAGCGATCCAGGAAAACAGGAAGTTCCCGAATATTTCCCACCTTTTATGGTACTCTAAATGGGAAATTCCCGGTATCTTTGTTGGAAATATTCTAAATTATAATTCTGCGAAATGTTTTTCAGCTGGTAAAAGAAAAAAGTACGAAAAAGTTAAAATTTGGAATATTATGAAATATCGGTTACTTTTTTCATCCGAAACCGCGGGCCCCCTTTCGTTCCGGGTCCCTGGGCAATTGACTCCTGTGCCCCCCCCCCCCTCTCACCGGCCCTGCATGCACCCCTCGAATGTAAAACAGCAGGCGATTTTCTTCCATTGTAAAAGACCCCTAAGTAATCAATCACTTTCCTTTTAATCTTTTCCGAGGGAAGGGAAGTAACAGCGTTGATTTGGGATGTAAGCTGACCAAACAACATTACGACTCGTGGTTGCCGTTTTTGGAAAAGAATTGTAGCGACGAGTTCTCTCGGGGCTGGCGAAAAAAGATAGGTAGGCTAGCCCCGAGTCTTCTCGTGACCGCCGGTGAACTGGTTAAGTTAATCTGTTGTTTGATGAAAATCAGCGCATTAGTTCTTGAGACAGAGCTATTAGGAAATCGTGAAAAATGCTGCATAGCAGAGCCACCTATTAGTCAGTTTCACCAAAAACTAACCAGCACCAAATTATATCAGATGCTAATTGAATATATATTTTTATGAAATTTTGTGCATTAGGTATTGGAATAGAGCGCCCACAATATTCATGTCATGTATCAACAGACATACAGATAGTCGGACTCACAGACAGACATTTTGTAAAAACATGTTTTTTGTTACCTGTGACCCTTAAAGTGAGTAAATATGTCGAAAACCGGAAGTCAAAAATTTTTATGAATCCAATACTTTCTTTTTGTAAAGAGAGAAGGAAATAATAAAATACGTTCTATATTGGAAGATGTAGGTAATTGTATAAAAACAGATTGCTGATGTGATTGTAATAAATTATCCATTTAAATATTTGGGTATTAACAGAAAATTTACATACAGTTGTATAAATAAACATAGAGGAATAATAAAGTAAATCTAAAATGTGATTATGTACCAATGAATGTACCCAATGAATATACCATCTATATGGCTGAATATTTTATATTAAGGTGTTCTGGTGTAATAACGCCAAGAGGGGTTATAACGCCAAGTGTTAATATTGCACATAATTATGAAATAATAAAAATAGCACGTATGGGATCTGCGCAGAATTGATCTGAGTCATATAAAACACAAACGACAGCTTAAAGTTAATTTGTTCCATTTGTAGGTCTTATTCCTTTTAGAAGCAACTAAAATTAATGCTTGATCTAAAATTTTCAAGGTAAGTTCTGTGGTGTAAAGACTATACATTTACCAGAATATATTTTGTTTACTATTTAAATTTATAGTGCATTTCATGTACTCAAAATGTTGTAGAAGATTTTGGATATGATCGCGAGATAGTTTGTAATTTAATATGAACTGCGCTATAAGTACAGGGTGTTTCGCTACCAGACCGACAAACTTTGAGGGGTGATAGTAGACATGAAGACAAACATTATTAAATAGGAAACCATTTGGCGCAAACGTCTTCCGTAGGATCCAGGGACCATTATAGTTTATGGTCCAAATCTTCAAACGATTATAAAAAACGGAAAAAAGGGTGGATTCGTTTGTGGTTTTCGCTAAAATCATTCTTTATATCACGTTTGTTTGTAAAAAAAATTTTAAAGGTTACGTTCAAAAATTGTCGATAGAGGGCGCTTTAGACTTTAGAGTAACAAACAGCTACTTTTTACCCTTATTTTATGCACGGGGTTGAAATTATTCTAAAGTTTAGACTTTAACTTAAATTTTAATCCCAAATTCGGAAACATTGGGATCGGGTAACTGGCGAAAATTTAACTGTGAACAGAGGAGCGGATTTTAAACATTCATAAACAATATACAAACTGATCGATTTTGTTGCGGTTTGCGTGTAGTTCATTCTCTTGGTAATTGTTTTATTCCAAATGCCTTACAGATCTTGTCTATCCATTTTTTGGTAGAGGGCGCTTCTGACACATTTCCGACATTTGAATGGCATTACTCCTGTGTGTTTTACTATCAGACCAACATACTTCCAGGAAGTGTTAGAGATGCAAAGCGACTCGGAATCACATAGGAATGTAACATTGAAAATGCCTTTTTAGCGAGCTGTCTTTAAAAGAAGCAGAGAAAAAAGCAACAGAAACAGGTAGTGAAACAGCAGCACGTTCATGTGGCAGAAAGCAATTTAGTTAAAGGGTTTACTACAAAAGGCATCCGAAATTACGACCAGACGTAGTCGGGCAAGCTTGACAGCAGCGTCGCATGCAATTCTTTACGCTTTGAAAGATTCCTGGCATCTCGGATAACTTTCTGGCAGCTACAAAAATTCGAGCTGTCAGGTCTTCTACTGACGGTACAGGAGTCTCAGACATTGAAGTTTTCATTTGATCCCAGCAGAAGAAGTCCATACAGATTCAGATTTAGATTGAGCCAGATGATGTTGGGAGGGGGGGTCTACTAATTGGTTTGAGCTCAACTAGCCCCACCCAGCAATGTTTATTTAAAAAAAGAACAATTATACAGTAATAAAATAAAGGTAGGTAACAAAGATTAATTGCTATAATGAAGTAGGTGCGACGATCTGGCAGGCCAACGAACCGGGCCACCAGTACCTATCCACCGCTGTTCACATGTTACGTTGAGGTGTCTGCGAACATCATTGGTAAAATGTGGAGGAGCCCCATCGTGCTATAGAATATCGCAACGAAAGAGGAACATGTGCTTTTAGCAGAAGTTCCGACAGAACGCGTTGTAGAAATATCAAGTGGCTTTTTTCTCTTCTTCTTTAACCACAACTCGCTAAAAAGGCATTTTCAATGTTACATTCCTATGTGATTCCGAGTCGCTTTGCATCCCTAACACCTCCTGGAAGTATGTTTTTCTGGTAGTAAAACACACTGGAGTAATGCCATTGAAATGTCGGAGATGTGTCGGAAGCGCCATTTATCAAAAAATGGATACACAAGAGCTGTAAATCATTTGGAATAAAATAATTACCAAGGGAATAAACTACACGCAATCCGCAACAAAATCGACCAGTTTGTATAATATTTATGAATGTTTAAAATCCGCCCCTCTGTTCACAGTTAAATTTCCGCCAGTTACCCGATCCCAATGTTTCCGATTTTGGGATTAAAATTTAAGTTAAAGTCTAAACTTTAGAATAATTTCAACCCCGTGCTCAAAATAATGGTAAAAAGTAGTTGTTTGTTATTCTAAAGTCTAAAGCGCCCTCTATCGACAATTTTTGAACGTAACCTTTAAAATTTTTTTACAAACAAAACGTGATATAAAGAATTATTTTAGCGAAAACCGCAAACGAATCCACCCTTTTTTTCGTTTTTTATAATCGTTTGAAGTTTTGGACCTTAAACTTTAATGGCCCCTGGCTCCTACGGAAGACGTTTGCGCCCCATGGTTTCCGATTTAATAATGTTTGTCTTCATGTCTACTGTCACCCCTCAAAGTTTGTCGATCTGTTAGCGAAACACCCTGTATATCGGGGTAATAATGCCATTCGTTGGCGTTATATAAATACTTACACTGTCGAATACAGATTTAGATAAACACAGTTAAAACCGTGCAATGTTTCTAATAATTTTATTTAAGCGGTCCTTTTTAGGCAAAAAAGAAGCTCAGGGTCTGATATTCTTTTGCCTCCCCCCCTTTTTTTGCATTTTTACAAAAAAATTGAACATTTTCTATCACTTAGAAATTTTTTTGTCAACAATTTGTCAATTTCTAGGGCTGTAGTGTTTGTATTTTTAGAAATGAGCAATGTACATGGGATTATTTCATTTTATTTTATAGATTGTTTGCATGGCGTTATTACCCGCATATGTGAGTAATAACTCGAAATAGCATTGGCCAAGAAATCACGCTATTACATTTTTTGTATGCATGACAGACATATAGATAGTCAGACTCACAGACAGACATTTTATAAAAACATGTTTTTTGGTATCTCTGACACCCTAAAGCGAGTAAATCTGTCGATAACCTAAAGTCAATTTTTTTACGAATCCAATATTTTCTTCTTGTAAAGATAAAAGAAAGTAATAAGATATGTTCTATATCAGAAGATGTAAATATTTGTATAAAGAAACTAATTACTGTTGTGATTGTAATAAATTATCCATTTAAATACTTTAGTATTAGCAGAAAATCTATTACATAGTTGTATAAATAAACATAGAGGAATAATAAACAAAATCTAAAGATAGATTATCTCAATGAATATACCATCTATATAGCTGAATATATCTAAATGGAAATAGAAGATTTTATTTTTTTTAAAACATTATCATTTATCATATTTACAGTAAATTAAAGTATTCATATAGTGAAAGAAAATTAGAACGACTTCACTTGGACATGATATACTTGTTATAAATATCAAACATTGTATTATGTTACCTAAAATTTTAAAAATATTACTTGAAAATAATCTTAGTCGACAAAGTTCCCAATTAGCAAAATTAAAACAATTGCTTCATACATATAAACTCATATTTCCTTTATTTATAAAAGTAGAAAGAAACGTTTAATTGTAGACATATCTTTTATTTTGTTACACATTCTTATTCCGTGGCAGTTATTTTGAAGAATATATGTCTTTCGACTATGTTTAAAACTGGATTAAGAACAAAGAAATTAATTTTAAGGATTTTTGGAACTTAAATGCAAACTTCATGTACAATGCAATTTGTTTTTAACAAACGCTGATATAGTTAACGCAGCTCTCGTCAGCATGTCTTTGTTTTCATACATTAAATTACAGAGGCTGAATTAATCACCCGAATGTTTCTTTATATTGGTAGTGAATAAGTCTTATTAGCTGTCTAAGAATCTAAATTTATATTCTGTTTGTGTGAATGTGAATTAGTTTAATATCAGTAGGGGGGATATCAGGTACTGGAAGAATGAAGACTATTATTTCCATAATTTAAAAGTATAAAATAGTTTGTTATAGTAATATAGATATAAATAAAAATAATAATAAAATTTGTACTAATTATTATTAAATAAATAAGTTAAATGGTATATATATATATAGGGAGAGAGAGAGAGAGAGAGAGATAACGAAGAAGAGAGCGATGCATATAGATATATATATATAAATCTTTCTTTACCAAATTTTTATTAGCTAACACTATTTTTAAATATAGTAAAATTCCTTGAAAATCAGTAGTTTATTTTACAAGAAAAAATATTGTATAAATACTTTTATAAGTTACTGAAGATGTTTTTCAAAATTTAAATAATATATATCTCGGAAATATTTTTCAATAGTTTACTTTTAGCGAGTACCAATAGTGCTTCAAAGACGGACGCCATCAGCTGAATTACTATGCAACTAAAACGTATTGATTTCAAACGAATCTAAAATTGTTCGCTTTTTCACTTCAGATTTTTGCTGTTAATGTTTATTATATGCAAGTACTTTATGCATCTTTAGTATTGTTTTGTGTACGGCAATATCCGTTACGCTAGTAACAATTACACTTGAGGTAATTAATAGCGTTACGTGAAAGAAAAAAGAAGTTTAAATTTTCTATTTTTACTCAAATAAAAATTACATTTTAAAATAGTCGTCGCTTATAAAAAATAAACCTTATATGCATACATATTTCCCAAATAAATTTTTAAATAATATCAATTTATAAATTAACAAAACAATGTTTTTGGCTGTCGCGCAAGTAACGCCACCTGTGTGACCTTTCAAACAAATATAATTTTAAATAATGAATATGATTGTTATTTATTTATTTTGGGACAACTGCTGTGATGGAAAACTATTTACAATGTTCAAGGATGCAAATTAACTACTTTTGAAAAAAAGAAAAAAAAAACATGTGAAAATATAGATGAGAAAATTCAAGTGCATAAACAAAAGTAATGAAATTAGATATAAATTTGATTACCCCGAAAGGATTACTTTGAAACCAAATCATTGTTATGTTGTCGACTACATGGAAAAGAAATCAACACTTTACTGCACAATTTTCTTTTATTTTTATGAAAAAAACCTTTGAATTCTGTGTATCGGTATAATAATTGGGAAAAAAAATAAACTTAAAAATTTCAGCTAAAATTTGTTATTTTATGATGTATGTCATATGTGCACAATTAGGGTTTTAAAACATTGTCTTGCTATAATTAAACATTACTATAATTATTGCATTAAATTAATTTTAACTGCTTAACACTCACCAGATTTTTACATTTTAATATTTTTAAGTATTTAGATAAAAATAATGAAATTTAATTTACCTTTAGAGCTTGATCAAAATCTTTCCGTTTTGTTTCCATTTTTAGGTGCGTTCATAATTTTCTAATTGCGTAACATCTATAGTTGTCGTTCAATCCGTCCGTCTGTCCATATGTCCATCCATCGGCATATAACAACTCAAAAACTACCCAACCGAAAGAAAGCAGATAGTACTTACAGGAATACAGAAAAGTTTTCTACCACAATACTGTATCCGAAGTACTGTATACTATACCAGCAAGATTTGAATATTTTAAATTTTCGTGTAAGTACGAAAGCACCTCATTTCCTACACTTCACGTACAATTTCCAATTTTTTTCTTCAGGAGTAGCTATTTTATATGGAAAAATAACCTTTATACATTTCTTTAGCTTCTTTCTCATCAAGTAGAGACCATATTGATAAAATTCAAGACACATAATGGAAATTTTATTTTTTTAGGTATATGCCAGATATGGTACGTGGTGCTACAAATGGTTAAAGCACACCACAGCGACCGGATTCGATCTTATATGAACGGAACGGTTTTGAGGAAGAAATTACTCCACCTAAACTTCTGTCTCAAACAGATCAGTACGCAGTTACAGACCTGAGCAATCTAAGAAAAGCCATATTTATTAGTTTTGCAATTTTTTTAAAATTAAAACACACTTCAATTTACTGTCTTTTTTAAATTATTTTACGCTCTCTCGCCGTTTTCTACAAGATAACATTGGCACTAATGATGCTGTAGGTTCTATAAAATTCGTTTCAACATATGAGCCATTGTTATTCCAATTCAATGAAACATTACTCCAAAATATCAAAAACATTTTTCTGTATGAAATATTTTGATGTCGATAAATTTATGATAATGTTATGCTTCCATATATTATAATTAAACAAGTAGTTAACAGGATATAATTTTTTTAAAATATGAAATAAGAGAAATGAAATGTTAAACAGGCCATGAAACAGACAAATTTGAGCCAAAATTATCACAATTAATGGTATTTATAAACAAAAAAGTTTATGCAAATTAAAATATTGAGAAATCTCAAATGCAACTACTATGCTTTATAAGTGTAATACAAATCCATATTGCATTAAAAATGTGTTCTCTGAGAATTGCATTGTGCAGTGATAATTAATAACTGTTTAAAAATCTTATACATAAAAAGTTGAAATTATTGCTGAAAATGTATAGCCAATTTTGGCAGAAAAGAAGATTTTACAAACATAACACTAATAACAAAATTATTTCGTATTTTATTTTACAATGCCTTTAGTTAATATACGTAAAAGAAAAATGCGGTAATTTTTTTCACCATTAATAAATGCTGTTGAATAAAACAAAGCAAATATAATACACTTGCATATTTTAGAAATAATAAAAATAATCAAAAAACAAAATGGCATTGATGTAAAGCGTTAGTACGTACACATTAAGAAATGATAAATAGAAAAATCCATAAAATACATTACAATAATATTCAAATTTAGATGTTTTAACATATAATAATAAAACGTTAATTCCATTAATCATTCAATGTTTGTAAGACTTCAGAATAAATTTATTTTTGAATATTAGTTATTTGCATGAAAAATTTTAGGCCTCCATTTTTAACAAAGACAACGCTTGTTTAAATTTACATATTTATGTAGGAATTTTCAAGCCAATGCCATACTTTAAATAATAAGTCTTCTTATGAAGGAAAATGTTTGAATAATTCATAATCCTAAAAAATAACCCACGCATCTAACTTGATGTCAGATACAAAATTGATAATTGAAGAAGAAATATATATAAATATATATATACATATATATATATATATATATATATATATTTATTATTATTATTATTATTTTTTTTTTTTTTTTTTTTTTTTTTTTGCGAAAACAAAGACAACTTTAGACTAAGAAGTTAACATATTACTCCGGTTTTTAATTGAAGTAAAATGTTGTTCAGAATTTTCGTTATACAGGAGAATAGTTAAATATGTCAGAAGTTTAAAAATGTAAATATGTGCACTTTAGCCACTTTATTGATCAAACATTAATTACCATTATACATATGACGTTATTTAATATTTGGATATTTTAGATGCGATTAAATTGTCTATTAAATGCGTTTGGAATGTATTAATTTAATAATTATTTAAAAAATATTTTTTTATGTTCATCTGTAAATTCAATTTTCCAGAATTAATTTTCATCATTTCTTGCATTTAAAATGTGATCATTTAATTGTTATTTTGAAGTTTCAATTCGGTTTTTGGTTGTCATATGTATATATATTATTTTTTATTTAAGAGGACATATAATCTCTAACACTGTTGTACAAATTGGTCTCAGTATATAACAAAAAAGGGCTTTTCCTATATATAATGACTTTTCCTTAATATGTATATAAATATATAAACTCTAGAAATAATAATAAATTCAATAAGATTGAAAAAAGTCAAGAATATGCCCATGCGCAGCGTTCACATCGAATATTTATTAATTTTCATCCTGGAAAAAAAATTCTTTCTTATTGAAAGAAATTGTAATTTAACAAATTACAACGACTATTTGGAAAATAATATTTTCAAAGACTATATTTTAGACTTGATTTCTATATTTACATCTTTAAATGATTTCTATATTTACAAAAACAATAATAACATCATTTTTATGATGATCACAACGTAGCATACGTAATAACAGAGTCAGATAAATATGCCTAGACATTTAGAGTCACGTTAATATTTCTGGGCCAGTTAAAAACAAATATAAATGAAATTTCAGTTTAACAATTTTTGGTAATGTAAATTTTTAAATTACTAAACATTACATATTTTTATTTTTTACATCGTCATATACAGAATTTTTTTTTTAAATACTTTTTAATCCTTGTTTGAAATTTGTATCTAAATTTGTCATTGAGTTATTAATTTTTTAGTAGTTTTCAATACTTTTTTGTCATTCTGGCAACAGAAATATTTCATTTATAGACATTAATCATGGGCCAATCAAAAAACGAATGAAATAAAAAATAGAAGTATTCCATTTTTGGATATTAAACATAGACCAATAAGAAAACGAATAAAATGAAAAAAGTTGTGGAATACAACCAATGAAAACATTCAGATATACTTCAGATTTCCCAATTCTCTACATAAGACAAAATTATGTAAAAAAAGGTAATTTCTTTGTATAGTGTATTTTTTAACGGTATGGTTTTTACTGACTTAAGCATTAAATAACTCTTTAATTTAAGGAAAATACAGTGACTTTTCAAATATCACCTCTTTGATAGATTGCAGCAGAGTCATGGGGAGATCTTTTTCTTTAAATCCGTACATTTCACCACATTAATGAGCATATCTACGTCTCTTAGTGAACTTTTAAAAAGAAAATGGTACTTTAAATCGTTAACACCAAAATTGTAGTAATTATTGCAATGCCTATTTGATATTTGCACGCATATTAAAAAACTAAAATTTGCCAATTATAAAATGTAATGTTAAACTTATTTGAAAATCATTCTGTAATTTTCAAAAAGAACTTTGTTAACATGATATACATTTTATTTGGAAGTATATTTATTTCTTAGAATGAAGCAATTATTTTTCCGAGTTCTCTGCGTAGTATATAAAAATTCCATTTAATATAAATATATATATACTAGCGGCCTTCGCCCGCTACGCTGGTCGGTTTATCTAAAGAAATCTTGAAGAAGTAGTTAGATAAGGTTCAGACATACATTAAAAAAAAAAAAAAAGCAAGTCGATCATTCAAAAAACGTTGGGAAATATCAAATATTTACTGTAATTTTTTAAGAAAAAGAAAGTTTCGAAAAAAAAAATTAAATCGAAAAAAAAATTACACTGACATATTAATGCAAGGAAATTTTCCCAGAGAGAAAATTCGCCTTGAATACAATATTTCAAATTCTTTTAATTGCTTATAGGCGTTAATGCCAACATAGTGAAAAAAAATTCCATGCTGGGAATCGAACCCGGGCCATCAGTATGGCGCACTGACGTTCTACCGACTAAACCACATGGAACGACAGCCAGCTTGAAACTTTCTCATACTTAAGTAGACTGGCGAAAACATAACGATAGCGCGTTTTAAAATCGCACAGTGACATCTATTGGATTTTATATGTACTAAAAAACGTTATGTACTAAAAAACGTGAGCAGCGCACCTAATAGTTTCTTTTGTTTCTTTTTGTTACTTTTTTGTCTGTTGTCCGATTTTGATGAAACAAAGCCTATACACTGCCCGGGAGTGTGCATTCTTCATTAGTGAAAACCGCATAAAAATCCATTCAGTAGTTACGAAGATAACCTCGAACAAACAGACAGACAGACAGACAGACAGACAGACAGACAAAAAATTCAAAAAAATTTTTTTTGTGTTTCATTGGTTTTCTTTTATCGCCCTGACACCATTTTTGTCAATTATCTTCAATGTACAGACACACCGGGTCCTACTGTTTTATTATATGTATAGATTAGATAAAAGTGGAAGCTGTTAACTTTTCTGTTGTCAACTGGTCAGTGTTTTCACAAATTAAATGAAAAAATTTCAATGAATCATCCGAAAACATCGTTACATTCGTTATATCTCTATGTAACTATTCTGTTCTGCTGTCTACGATATGCAAATATTTTACTTTTCCTGTGAGTTTGAAAGAAGTAATTATCAAAATTTTAACAAATAAATCAATTATTAAAGAAATTATTTGTATGGCTGAATATCACAAAATGTCGAATACTGATCATAACAGATATTGAAGGCATCCACTGAAAAAAATTGAAACTTTCAAGAGGTTATTTTTTGTTAGAAAGTAAAAGATTTTCCACATAAAATTGCTAAATCTTTAAGAACATAAATATTTAGTTATTTTTTTATGCAATTATATATCATTTCTTGTCTCATGTATACCCGAATAATGACAACTAGGATAATGACAATTTAATTTAAAAAACTATTAATTTTTTTTTTTTTTTTTTTTTTTTTTTTTTTTTTTTTTGTAGATCTTACATTTTAATTTTGTTTAAAGGAACATGTTGCAAAATACTAACTAATGACTTTCTGTACTATAGCTTTTTTATTAATTGATGGAAACCAGGAAAATGATGCAACAAAAGACTACTCAATTTTTAAAAAGACATTATATGCTTTAGTTTCAAAGAACTATCTAAAACAGCGGTTCCCAATCTATGGGTCGCGACTCATTGGTGTGCTGCGGCAGTTATTTTAATGGATCACGAAACAATTAAGGTTTGTCATCAAAATATATCTTTCATTTCATCTGTTTAAAAAGATATGATAATTTCAACAGGAAATAATAATTTGAAGGAGAATCCGTAATTACCTTTTAGATTACCTTTTATATAAATAGATACGATATATACGAACAGGATATCCAGAAATATTTAAATTGGATTTGAGGGCCTTGATGAAATTCAACAGTTAGTGCTTATGAGAATATGCTTTTTCTACTTTGCTGTTTTTGAAAGACAAGTACTGAGACAAAGTGCTTGTAAATGTCTGTTACCATGTCGGTAAACACCAGTTCCAGAAATCTCATTGATTCTAAAGCTATGTTTTAATAATAATTAAACGTATTTTTAAGTATCTTTGTAGTTTGTGCATTGTTTTAATTACTATTCACTTAAACACATTAACAGGGTGGCGAGTGCTTAGATAAAAACACAGTAAATATAAATGATAAATACCAGTATTTTGTTAAAGATAAATTCAGTTTATATAATCTCTTTATATTATTTGAGGTGCTTTCTGTAAGAAATATTTGCTAGTTTCCTCTTTTCTTGACTGTGTTTTTCCGGTTTTCCCTGACCACTCGCCACCCTGATTAAGATTACCGATTCTTGTTTTTGTTCATAATGTATCTTCCGTATGGAAATTTGTGTTTTTCATAGGATAGCATAGCCGAGCGTAAAGAGATCGTATAAAAATTGCTATATTGATGTAACACTTTATCATGTGTATGTCGCGTAATTTTTTTTTACTGAAAGATGTGTCACAAAATTTTTTTCACCGAAAGGTGGGTCGCGTACCAAGAAAGTTTGGGAACCACTGATCTAAAATATTTGGTTGTTATTTATGATTTTACTACTTCTGATTTGAACGAACTCAAAAAAAAGATAAATTATTCTGCAGTGCCATACTTATACCTCATATAAAGTACTGAAATCAGATAAGTCAGAAAAATGCCATGCATTTCAATGACAATCATATTTAATAATGGAAAATTATTTCTAAAGTACAGAATTTACTTCTTTCCTCATATGTGTTTTAATAAGGTATAAATATCATTTAAAGAAAACAGAGCAAACAAAAAGAAATATTATTTGTTTATACAGAAGATATTTATGCAATATAAAAGAAAGTCATTTACTTTGCACTCATCATAGTGTGGCGTGCCAAGAAAATTACCAATCTGAAATTCTAAATATTGTAATATCTTTATTTATGTTATTAGAAATGTAATATCACTTGAAAATAATTCTAAGCATAATTTTTATTAAAATGTATCAAAAGAAATTACATCATATAATATATAATAGGAGTTTTACTGTGCAGACTACAATTTCCATAGTTTTTTTATATTCACTCCTATATGCTACAATTAGAAATTCATAACTTATGTTAGATATATTTATAACAGAATATGTGAAAACTGAAAGCAAATGCAAACTTTAATATTTAAGAATTCCATAAAAGCACATTAATATCAATTAAAACACATTTCTTTTATTTTTCAAAAAGAGCATTTAACCATATCAAGTATTTTATATTGTGTTTTTAAAATGATAGCCTACGATATTGCAATATATACGGTATAATGTGCATGGATAACCGCGTGTAGAACAAAACAATTAATTTTGAAATGTTTCGGAAGTTAAAGGCCAAATCTGTATAAACTAAACAATTTATATTTGACAAAAGTGGACGTAGATAATCTATCTTTGACAACAAGCCTTTGTTTTCGCACACTAAACGACAAAACCGGGATTAATCACCTAGAATGTTTTATTATATCGACAATGAATGTCAATCCTAATTTGCTGTCTCGAAGTCTTATGTGAAATTTATTTGTCTTTTGTGTATTTGAAAATGTCAAAATAAATGTTCGAAATTAGTGAAAGTGTAATCGATAGAAGACGAAAAAAGTTATTTTCACACAATAAAAAAAAGTTTTGTAATTACAAGAGTATCATTTTTCACGAAATACAAATAGAAAATTTGGTAATAATGCCAATTTCATTAAAAAAATAGAAATTTTGGATTTTATTTTCCGTTTTATCATAAATAGTTCCAATTAGACAAATTTACATTCAAAAATGAAAGAGTGGATTTGGCTTCTCAAGAAAGAGCTGTAACTTATTGGACCATGTATGAGTTGTTTTAAAACAAATTTTACTCATCTTGATTTAAATTGCTTATTTAAATTACTCATCTTGATTAAAAATTGTTTATTTAATCACTCATCTTGATTTAAATTGATTAAAAACAAATCGTTCTCTCGAGTTGGTTCAACTCTTTATGAGAAGCTGATTTTCAAATCGTGAAGTGAATGAATTTCCGCTCAACTTGAATTTTTTTGTAGCTGAGGTTTTAAGAGAGTATATTTGAATGCAATATTTATTTATTAAACACATACATTTGAATTGTGTGCTTGACATGAAAGCCCGCTTATAATTCATCATCAATATACAAGTGCGCGGTAGCACAAGCAAATTTACAATGTTAGAGAAATACATCGGGATGTCGCTGGAGTGTGCATCTGTATAGACCGAAAAAACCTTTTTTCCTATTTTCGATGATGGTTTGTCCGGAAAAGTTGCGACTGATGGTACTAAGTTCATACAAATTAGTTCAGGTTCTTTGGCCAATTATTTCATTGAAGTTTTGCTCAAATGCTGATTTTTAAAAATTTTCAGCAAAGGTTTTAAAAACATTAAGTTAAATTTATTTTAGGAGTTATCATGTTCAACGTACGATATGCTTAAATAAGCTCTTATTCTATCTTATTTAACAGTGTTTGAATAAGGTGATTTTTTTAGCCTTTTCACGTATATGTGATAAAAAAAAATTAAATAATATTTTATCCCATAAAATGAAAAATAAATTAGGACGTGCTTCGAGCTACAACAATAACAGCTCTTCATCAGCTAAACCAACACGTGTCCGTAAGGGCAGAGAGTCGAGATGTCAAACTGTCAAAAAATTAGCATTTAAGCAAATCTTCGAGCTACTTGGAATGTCTCGTTTCTGAAGAAAAATAAGTAGCGCAGTCAGCGCCAGTGAAAATGATTTTTTTGTAACGTAGGGTATTTTTTTGGTAATATTAAAAAAAGTACCGAAACAAAAGTGTGAAAAGTTGAGTTATTATAGAGAAATTGTGTATAAACACGCTAATGCAGGTAGTTTTAAAATCGAATAATCATGTAAAAACGTATTTAATGTTAATTTTTGTCAAAATTGTTCCATTAAAAATGGAGCAAAAAGGATGCATAGAAATCAAAAATGTTTTAGATTATTTACTGCATTAAAAGTTCAGGTGAGCAGATAGCATATCATTTTTTAAAAATATAATTTTCAGCATTTTAGAGACATTTTTTTCATATTTTGGAAAAGATTTTTTTTTTAATTGCTGCCAAATAAACAAAGATTAATATTTCTTTCAAATAAAAAAAATGCTTACATGCGACTATCACAAACTGAAAAAAAAATTCAAATGAAAAATTAATAATCACCACTAAAGATGGGAAAATATTGAAAAATATGCAATAAACCCTTTTTTATATGTGAATATTAATAAAAGAAAGAAAATATTAAAATAGTGAATTCATTAAAATGCGTTAACCGCCATAAATGGGAAAAATATGTCATATTAAAATAGCGAAACAGCAACATTGCAAACAGTTTAAATTTTAATATATATTTACGTGAAACATATCACATTTCTAATTGATCAAAACTATTTTGGAAATTCTAAAACAGCGGAAATAAAAATATTACCTTTCTCGAAATAAAAGTATCTTCACGCAAAAATCAGAAAGAGAAACTATACTTTTGAATAATAAATTCATTAATTTCCGTTAAAAGCAGCAAGTAAAATGAATTACGCCATTTTTAAAATGACGAAGTAATATGGCAAAACAGTTCAAATTTTAAAGTATATTTAAACGAGACGTTTACATCAAATTTTAATATGATATTTTTAACTATGATTGGGAATTTCAAGAAGGCACAAATAACATTTCTTTTCAAACAACAATAGTATTTTCACATGAATATTAAAAAGAGAAAGAAAAATTTAGTGAAAATTACATGAGATTTATATTGCCTTACTTACTTAAATGCCTTATTATATTCCTTTATACTGCATTTCAAAAAATACCAGCACTCAAAGACTACTCTGTGTATCTCACTGTTTAACGAATCTTGTTAAACCAAACGTGTAAATAGGCAGTGTATGTTTAATAGCACCAAATTTAACCTTAAAATACCCCAATAGAAGGCTAATTAATGGAAAGCCCATTTACAAGGAGATTGCCATCTATATATATATATATAGATAGATATTGCGAGAGATCAATCTTTCGCAATCTTTTAAAAGCTGAAAAAATTAACACGTTTTTGAGTTTGTGGTGTACAAACTGTGATTGACGAGCGTAGCTCGTAGGAGCCAAAGTCCCCTAGTTGTGAAAAAAATCTGGATTTTTTTTAGGAGGAAGATCCAATTTTCCTTTCTGCCCATTGTCTAAAACCGAAAAAATATCGTTAATATATTTTTTTACACCTATCCTAGCGTGCAACGGGGCCAGCGGAAGTTGATCTCACAGTCCAGCTACGCTACTTGTGTATTTTATTTTTATTGCGAAATTTGTGTAAAAAAAAACAATAAATCATAGACTTTTTAGCGACAACAAAGCAATTTACTTTCAATAAAGTTACGCATGGTTAACTCAACTCCTGACTAATGGACGCGAACAGACAAAAACTAAATTAAAAACGAGAAAAGTTTTATCGTAGCAAAAACGACAACTTTCCTTATTCTAAATTTCAAAGTTTAATGTGCAATTTATTTTCTTTTTCTGAGAATTAAAATAAATTAATAGAATGTCAGATGAAGCGCAAGAAAAGACTTGTAAGTCTTAAGATTAAACATAAAAATTTCTATAGACTAAAGTTAAAAACAATTTAAACGCTGTATATTTCCACAACTTTAAATAACAGTTTTATAATATTAGAATTACAAAACCACTTTATTTCAAAATTTTTATTCGTTGACATTTATTTGGAAGAATCTGTATTTAATGTTAATTACAAAATTACTTATATAAAAAGCAAATAATTTTTAGAAGTTCTAGAGGTTAACTGAAATTTTCACATAAATACAAGAAAAACACAAGAAAAACGCAAGATAAGAATTAATAACTCACTTTGTTTGAAATTTTTTACATGTTGACATTTATTTGAAAAATGTGGATTTAATGTTAATTAGAAAATTACTCATATAACAAAGCGATTAATTTTTAGAAGTTCTGGATGTTAACCGCAAATTTCGCATAAAGACAACAAAACACATACTTGCTGAAAGAGGACATAACTCATCTTGACGACTTTGGCAGCAGATTTTTTATTCACATATTAAACGACAAATGACCCGAGCAGTTTCGAGACAAGAATAATAAATATTTATTCTAATTTTCTACTTTGCTGTCCAGTTTAAACAATTTTTTATATGTGTATATGAGCTAATTCTAAACAGCTGTCAACTACAATGTGTATTAACCGTGTAAAAACCGTGAGATTATGACAAGGTATCTTAACAGATTAAGAATATTTTGTTAAAGCATTTTGTTAAAAGGAATATTAATACAAAATCAGAAATAATTACAGTTATAATAAAGATTTAGGAAGAAAGTGTTGTAACATTATTAAAAAATGCTTTTCATTTTCATTCATAAAGAGCTTAATGTTAAAATTGAATTAATTTTCAAAAGTTTTGGCAGTTAATTAAAATTTTGTGCAAACAAAGTTATTTTTTTTGACACAGTTGTAGAATCTCTACACAACAGTTGTTTCTCTCAACACGTTAATTGACAAGCGGTATATTAATCCTATATTAGAAGATTTTTTCTACTGTTATAGAAAAAGTTATTTGAAAACTACATATCAGTTTAGTAGGGGAAAAAAATATTAAAAAAATTAAGTTTCAAAGTTTTAGTTAAATTTAAATTTTATGGCCAGAATTATGTACACAACAAGGGTTTTAAAATATTGCATTACTATATTTTGCGACTAAATGAGTTTAAAATAATTAATTTTATGTGTTTAACAATTTTAATTTTTTTTATATTAATATCTTAAGTATTCATTAAAATTAATAAAAGTAAATATTACCTTAAAGCTTGATCAAAACTTCAGTCATTTATAAAGAACAAATTGTATTTATTTATTTATTTTTCTGTCAAGTCCAGCCATTTTCCACGGACAATATAGGTGTTATTAAATTCTTTGGATTTTATTTTGATCATGACAGAGATTATAATTTTCAAATTCATGGCGATTTGTAAAAAATGTGTTTTTAGGCATGTGCCAGATATTTCACGTGGTGCAGTAAAGAATTAATTGCGAAAACAAATGCATTAAGTAATTAATTTTCTGCTTCGTAATCCAAAGCGGAGTATATATTCCTCAAATAAGAAAATCAAAAATGAAAAACTTATGAATTATTACTTACATAATTACTCACATAAGAATACTATGAAAGAATACTCATATCAGTCATTAATAACGAAAAGTGTTCCAGGTCTAATATAACATTGTCAAGAAATTTTATCTTCTCACACTGAATTGAGATATCTAAATACACAAAATACAACACCCACAAGAAAGCAAAAATTCATTTGCAGCAAATCACGGTTGTAGCTGTACATGTAAAGTCTGTCTTTTAGATTTGTAGAGTTATAAAAAAAACATACCATGTTATGTCTGCAACTAATTTTAATAAAGTAAATTTACTGTCACCGAACGATTGAGATAATCTTTTTTTAAACGATGCATAATCAATTTACTTACGAAATGATATTGAAATCAGACGAATCTTTGTTTTGTTTTCAATGGCAACAGCTAAATTTAACAATATATTTTAAATTTTTGGGGCAACGTACACGCTGTAAAAAGAACCGTCTTAAATTTAGACAGAAATGTGACTGAAAAAGGATTTCAGACAATTAGGTATCTGAATCTGAAAATTAAGATTTTATAAATGTCTTAATTTAAGACACATAAGTATCTTACTGTGATCATGATGTAAACGAATTGAAAATAGCGTCTGAAATATTTGCAAACGTCTTATTTTAAAAGGTACTTCATTGCTTCAAACGTGTCTAAATTTAAGATAGTAGTAAACAAAATAGAACTTTAATGGACTTTCAATGGAAAATAGAAATATATAGGATATATAAATATTCTATAGGATTTATCCATTATCAGAAAATCCATAGAAATCCTATGCAAAAACAATCAAGTGTGTAAAGACGTCTTACCGTATATCCACCGAAAACACTATTAACTCAATCTTCAACCCACGAGTCTCGTTCATTTTCAAAACGGAATCATGTATATGTATTGATAAAGAAAATATTCTTTGAGGAAGAGCCTGATTAAAAGCTAGAAAGTACTAAAATATTTTCAAATAAAATTAACTATTTTAACATCTATATTTGACTATTTCAATCGCCTTTTAAGTAAACCTGAACATTTTAAAGTTCATGTTATATATTTTGCGATCAATTCATTTTTTAAAATAAAACTTGGCACAATTAATGCACCCCTAGACATTAGGTGTAGGTTTTCACACGTTAAAAGAACAAAGCTGAATTAATCACGTATACATTATATTGGCACTAAATACGTTTTGGTATTTGGCGGCTCAAAATCCATAATGATTAACAAATCCTTTTGTTTGTTATAATAGGAGATCAATCTCGGCCATTCAATAATTACAGAATGTAAATAAAAACCATGATATATTTTTTAAATCGAAAATTTTAATATATATATTTTTTTTACTTTTAATATATTTACATCCTTTCTTAATTAGAAAGTGTAAAGAGAACATTATAATATCGCTCGTGTGTCCGTCTACCCGCTTGCATAACCGATTTTTAGGTGCGTCCGTCTGGCTATCCGTCAGCATATAACAACGCAAAAACTACCCAACCGAATTGTTTGAAATTTAAAATATATAATTATTACATAATTTTGTCGAATCATTTCATTTTTTGAAAATCAGATGCTTAGATCAATTACAGCGACAATAAAAAGTATTCCGTTACATTACGTTCAGTGGGAAAAAAAGTTTCAAATGAATTTTGATCGTTTGAAATTTAAAATATATAATTATTACATATTTTTGTCAAATCATTTCAAATTTTATGAAATTCTGATGCATACATCAATTATAAGAACAATCAAAAGTATTCCGTTACATTACGGTTAAAGGGAGAAAAGTTTCAAAGGGATATTAATGGTGTTACACTTTTTCGAACATAATAAAATTGATATACATCTATGAAGTACATATTATAATATACATTTTGCACAATCTGTGGTGCAAAGAACATTTGTTATTGATTTATAAGGCCACTAAGAAGCATTCAATTACATAATTGTATATGGAGAAGATTTTTTTGTGCGCGTTTTAATTGTATTTAATATTTAATATTTTATGAGATTGATATACGTTGCTGAGGAATACTAAAAGTTATTTCCTGTATAAAAAAGCAGGTAGTATTTACAGGGACACACAAAAGATTTTGGCTGCTATACTGTGTCCAAAACACTGTGTACTATTACATTAAGATCTAAATAATTTTAGGTGCGTCAGTATTTATATAAATAGCGAGCATCTATATTCCTCGTTCCGTCTGTCTGTCCGTATAACAAAGCAAAAAATACCAAACCAAATCGCACGATATTTAAAATATATAATGTTAGTGCAATTTTGTCGAGTCATTTTAAATTTCAAGAAAATCGGATACATAGTTTAATTAGCGGGGCAATCAAAAACACTCAATTACATTAATGGGATAAAATAGTTTCAAGTACATTTTAATGATGTTAAACTATTTCGAATATAATAGAATTCACATTAACCAATGGAGTATAGAAGTACAAAAATATACATTTTGTACAATCTGTGATGCATATATATTTATTACATATACACATGTGATGCATATTTATTTATTATAAAGTATTCCACTACATAATGCTGTACGAGAAACATTGTTTGGGGGCATGTTGTAATACTTTGTTGAGGTTTAAAAAAAGTTTCTTCCTGTATATTTACAGGAACACAAAAATGATTTCGACCACTATACTATATCTGATTTACTGCTTACTATAACAGCAAGATCTGAATATTTTTAAAACATCGTTATCGTACGAACCTCATTTGCTACGCTTCACGTGCAATTTCCAACTTTTTTTTCAACTTATAGAATAGGGAAAAATTAATCTTATCATAGTATAAAGACTATTGTCCCATATATTTTTAGATTATTAATTGTTTGAGAGTATTTTTAGGATATATTTAGGGGAGGAGATCATTACCTTGCCTGCGTTAAAAAAAAATATATTTTAAGATCCTTCGAGAAAAAATATACTTATTTTTAAATACTCTAAGTTTTCGAGAGAATCGCATTTTTTACTATTCAAAAAGTTTTTTTTTTTTTTTTTTTTTTTTTTTTTTTTAAGGCGAACAGAGGGAAAGTTGACGGGCGCTTGAAATATCCATAGATGAAGAATTATCGAAGAATTATGAAACACGATTTTCAGAAAGATTTGGTTTTAGTTATTTACTGATACATTAATAAAATCTATTTAGGCACAATGCCAAATTTGAACTTTCTACGAGATTACTGATTTATATTAGGCGAATTACAATAATATATAGACAACATAAAAACACTTTGTGTGCTAGTAAGAATCATACTTTACCGATTTATTTTTGATTAATCAAAAAAAAATGTATTTTTGTATGGTAAATGTTCAAAATATATTCAAACAAAGTTTGAAATTTGATAAAAGGTATATTTTCGTATTAAATAAATAACAAGAAATAATCGGAAAAATTGAAATCGATTTTACTTCTTACAATAACCATATTCTTTTTCAACTATTTGGAATTTTAGAGCGCAGTCCATTATTTGTGTAAAATTCGTGTTTTATTTATATTATTCATTCATTTATTTATTTAATTACAATTTTTTTAAATTTTTTTGTGGAATTTTAACTTTTAATAAATGTTGAACTATTAATTTTATATTGTTTTAACTAAAAACTGATTAATCTTTTGTAAACCAGCTGCGATAAAGATCGATTTAAAGAGAAAATATAGTTAAAAACTATTGCAACCATCAATATGACGTCAGCGTTATTCGCGGACATGTTTTTTCGTTACACATATGTAATTTTTCACTCACTTTATTAATAATTTTAATGAATTTTAATTCTTTTTAATGGAAATCATAGCTTAGCAATACGTAAGAAACAAAAAAGTTACATAAATGGTTAAACAATATTACGTAAAAAACAGAAATATTTAAAAAAAAATGTATCCAATTGGTTTTAGAAAAACAAAAGAACAGTTTTTAAAAGAAATATCACATAATTCATTTTTTGAGTTATTTATTTTTAAATACGTGAGTCATATTCTCGAAAAAAAAATGAAAACATAAGAAACGAATTACTTCAAACATGTAATTTTTTGTTTAAAAAAAAAAAGAAAAAAACAGCTTATAAAAATAGTTTTCTTTAGAAATAAAAGAACGGAAATTGGTTTCCTTTTGTCTGAACAAATTTTATAGAAAAAAAATCATCCCTTTAATCTTGTTTTCGGTTCTTTGCAATTAATGTAACATTTCCCGGCTTAATGATTTTTGGATAACCACAATACAGAATGTTTAGGAAGAATTGTGGTCTTTTAAACAATGTCAGAAATGAAAAAAGAGAAGTAATGCTTGCAAAAGTATAAAATAATTACTTCTTTAAATAAAAGTATATTTCTATGAAAGAATGTTATCGACATTTCTATTTAAGCTTTAGCGGATAATTTTTTTATAAATAAAAAAAATATATTTAAAATTATATTTTACTTCTTTTAGAAAAAGTACTTAATTGAATATATATATATATATATATATATATATATATTTAGTTATTTATTTAATACATAAACATATAATATCGTAATCTTTTATTCAAATATCTATCTATGCATATTTTACTTTAAAAAATAATTGCTAATCTAAAAAACAGATAAAATAGTATAATATATTCTTCTCTTTTTATTAGCTAAACACTGTGTCTTAATTAATTTGAATAAAACAGATTTTATATAACTTACGATTCTCTCTATTGTCTTTATCTAGATTTTGTAGTTGTCTTTTTTTAATTAATTTGTATAGAGATTATTGTTGTTACTTTTTAATTTTAACTAAATAAGTTCTTGATTAACTTAAATTTATTTTTAAACAGATCTGAACCATACATTATGCTCAAAAATAATTTCAAACTCAAAAACATGTTTAAAATTTGAACATAATCTTCAGTAGAAAATATAGCAGTATTTGCATGTTTACTTACTTATTTAAGAAATTAGTCGATAAAAATAAATACTTTAAATGAATTCGAACGAACAATAACTGTGAACGTACATAAACATATTATTGCGGGATATTATATACTGAAATGTTACGTGATATTATTTAGTTCAACGCACTACAGCTTTAATACAGCAATATAGTGCACGTATACAGAACTCCAATGCATTATTCGAAATAAAGAATCATAACCTATTTAATACAGAATACGTTTTTTGCTTTAAAGTGTAAATGTGTATCTATGTAATCGCAAATTATTAATAAAAGTACGTTCATAAAGAAAAAACACATGATATTGAGATGGCGAAAAAAATATTTTTTGATAAATACATTTTTAATAAACGATTTGGCAATTGCCAAAACTTTGTTCTATCTTTTCCATATAAAAACATTTCAAAATTCGTTGTCACAGTGAAAAATTAAATGACAATCTATACCCATCATGGGAATTCTAATAATATGAAATGCCGTGCATTAATCATTGAGCTGTTATTATCACTAAAATAGCGAAATCATGCAAATGTAGAATAGTGTCACCTGTTTGACGATTTATACCAAAAGCAACACAAATTCATAATTAATAACTGAAGGATATAATTGAATATTATGGAATAACTGAATCTGAAGCTTTATGAAAATCTGTGCATTATTTTTAAAGATAGTGTTATTGCAGAAATCGCAAAAAATAAAAAAATAGCAGAGATATTTCTTAACCAATTTACATCAAAAGCTAAAAAAATTCATGTTAAATGAAAAATAGTGCATAAAATATTGACATATGTCTATTGGGTGGCAATTGTGAACAATGCTGCATTGTAACACCACTTTTTTAGCGATTTACATCAAAATGCTGAAAATGTCAACTCATCCCCAGTAGCCAAACAATATTGGACCAATATTGGCTACATCTTGGAGCAATACTGGCATGAAATATTGCTTCTTTATTGGAATGTTTATATTTTGCCCTTATTTAGCCAATATTTGCAGCCAATATTATGCCAATATTGGGTTTTCATTGATTATATTGCAAATGAAGCGCCAATATTGGTTAAATATTGAAATTTCATTGGATATATTTCCAATAAAACGCCAACATTTGTGCAATATTGGCGTTTTATTGGAATATTTCCAATGAAACCCCAATATTGGCTGTAAATATTGGCTAAATATGGGCAAAATGTAAATATCCCAATATTGGAGCAATATTGATGTTTTATTGGCAATATTTCCAATAGATGAAATCGTGGTGCAAGGTTGGACCAATATTGGTTTGCTACTAGGGATGTCATGGACTAACTTAATCTGAAGTTTGATATAAATCAGTGTATTAGTTCTTGATATAGAGCTATTAGGAAATCGTTAAAAATGCTGTATAGCAACCCCACTTATTGGTCAAGTTTCACCAAACACTAATCAGCATCAAATTATATCAGGTGCTAATTGAATATAAATTTTTATTAAATTCAGTGAATTAGGTATTGAAATAGAGGACCCACAATATTCGTGTCATGTACAGACAGACATTTTGTAAAAGCATGTATTTTGGTATTGCTGACCATTAAAGCGAGTAAATCTGTCGAAAACCTGAAGTCAAAAATTTTTACGAATCAAATATTTTCTTCTTGTAAAGATAGAAGAAAGTACTAAAATATGTTCTATATCAGAAGATGTAAATATTTCTATAAAGAAACTGATGGATGTTATGATTGTGATAAATTATCCATTTAAACATTTGGGTATTAGCAGAAAATTTACACATAGTTGTATAAATAAACATAGAGGAATAATAAACAAACACTAAAACAAGATTATCTCAATGAATATACCTTCTATATAGCTGAATTTATAGAAATAAATATAGAAGAAAGTTTTTTTTTAATATTATCATTTATTACATTCACAGTAAATCAAAGTATTCACATAGTGACAGAAAATTCGAACGCCTGTACTTGGATATGACATGCTTGTTCTAAATATCAAATATTGTTTTATGTTACTTAAATTTTTTAAAACAATACTTGCAAATAATCTTGTTAGTCGACAAAGTTCCCATTTAGCAAAATGAAATTAAAACAATTACGTAATACATGTCAATTCATATTTCCTTTATTTTCAATGCATGAATATCAAAAGTAGTAAGAAATGTTTAATTGTAGACATATCTTTAATTTCGTTATTTATTCCTATTCTGTGGCAGCTATTTTGAAGCATATATGTCTTTCGACTATGCTGAGAATTGCATTCAGAACAAAGCAATTAATTTTAAGGATTTCTGGAACTTAAATGCAAACATCACGTAAACAAAGCAATTTGTTTTTAACAAACGTGGATATAATTAACGCAGCCTCACGTCAGCAGATCTTTGTTTTCACACATTAAATTACAAAGGCTGAATTAATCACCCGAATGTTTCTTTATATCGGTAGTGAATACTTATTCTTATTTACTGTCTAAGAGTCCAATGTTAATTTTATATTCTGTTTGTGTGAATATGAATTAGTTTAATGTCAGTAGGGGGGGGGGGACATCAGGTACTGGAAGAATAATTAATGTTATTTCCATAATCTAAAAATATAAAATAGTTTGTTATAGTAATATAAATATATATATAAAGAATAATAAAATTTATACTAGTAATTATTAGAAAAATATGTCAAATGGTATGTATATATATATATATATAAATATATATATATATATATATATATATATAAATAGAGAGAGAGAGAGAGAGAGAGAGAGAGAAAGATACATAACGAAGGAGAGGAGATGTATATAGGTATATATATACATATAAAACTTTCTTTACCAAATTTTTATTAGCTAACACTATTTTTAAATATAGGGCCATTCCATGAAAATCAGTGCATATTTTGGCAAGAAAAATATTGTAAAAATACTTTTATAAATTACTGAAGTGGTTTTTAAAAATTTTAATAATACATATCTAGAAAATATTTTTCAATAGTTTACTTTTAGGGAGTACCAATAGTGCTTCAAAGATAGCTGCCGTCAGCTGAATTACTATGCAACTAAAACGCGTTGATTTCAAACGAACCTAAGATTGTTCGCTTTTTGACTCTCAGATTTTTGCTGTCAATGTTTATTATATGAAGTACTTTATCCATTTTTAATATTGTTTTGTGAATTTTACGGCAATATCAGTTGCGCTAGTAACAGTTACATCTGAGGTAATTTATGTCGTATACGTGAAAGAAAAAAAAGTTTTATATTTTATATTTTTACTCAAATAAAAATTACATTTTAAAATAGTTGTGGCTTATGAAAAAAACCTTATTATGCATACACATTTCCTAAATAATTTTTTAAATAATATCAGTTTATAAATTAATAAAACAATGTTTTTAGCTATCGCGCAAGTAACGCCACCGGTGTGATATTTCAAAAATATATTTTTATAAATAATGAACAACTTTGTTATTTATTTAATGTGGGACAACTGTTGTGATGGAAAACTATTTACAATATTCAAGGATGCAAATGAGCCTTTCTTGAGAAAAAAACATGCAAAAATATGGATGACGAAACTCAAGTGCATAATGAAATAACACCGGTATCACTGGCGATAATTATTAATTACAATAATACACTTTGTATAAATCACCATTAAACGGAAATAACAAATCAGAACGCGTGAAAAAAAGATTGGGCGACCATCAGAGGTATATTCTAAATCAGGAACTATCCAGGTCCTTGATTGCTTCTCACTGTTGATCTTTCGGTCATTATTTCAATTTATCCATGGTCAGAATTATTTCTTACCCTGATGTCCTTCGCACTTAAATATTCATGAAGCTTATTTTATTTGTAAAAATTCTAATAATATTGTCAATGATTTCTCATCATCCCCCTTCCGTCTCTCCTGCATGGAAGTTGCTCTTGCAGTTCTTTCCCTCGTCTATTTTCATTTTATTTATATTTAAAATATATTTATTATTTTATGTATTTATTTATTTGTTTATTTTATTTACTATTATATATTATTCCGCATTTTTTCTCTCTTTTATTATTATTATTATTATTATTGTTATTATTATTATTATTATTATTATTATTATTTAATTTTTATTTCTTTTTTTTCTATCACTATTATTATTATTCCTCCTTTTTCTCTGTCTTTTATTATTTTGCCATCACTTTTATCTTCCACCAGTGCTCTTCAACTAGAATCACGTTTCGCACTCTTTGTAATCTCCACCTTCTTTCAGTCTTTCTTTCAGGTTATCTCTAATTGTCCCCTGAGGGACACATGTTGGTTCAGCTGCTGTCAAGTGTATAAACAAAAGTAATGAAATTAAAGATAAATTATATATATAAAACCCTTCCGTGTATAACAATTCTGGGGTCAACCTATCCACGAGAAAAAGAAACTCATTCACCAATGAAAACGTTTCATAGTCGTAATGGAGCGTTCTCATTGGTCAGATTTACAGTGGGAGCTTTAAATAACGTCACTACATTTTACTTCGCTTTGAAATCTTTTCACGATTTCAAAAAGTATATTTAATTAAAACTTCTTATTAAAGGAAAGCGAAGGCGCGTTTTAAACGCAATATTGTTAATTTTTTTATATTCGGGTTGCTTTAATTTTTTTTTCTTTACAGCCATGAATAACTCTGGAGAATTTCAAATCTATAAAAAGCATTGTGAAAAGTTACATCCGATTTTAAAGGCAATCTATTTTCTGATCAATGAAACCGTTCCATAGTCGTAATGAAGCGTTCTTATTGGTCAGATTCACAGTGGAGCTGTAGATGACGTCACTACATTTTACTTCGCTTTGAAATCTTTTCACGATTTCAAAAACAATATTTAATTAAAACTTTTTATTTAAGCAAACCGCGGGTGCGTTTTAAATTTCACTATAATCCCCACCCCCACCTACCAGATAGTTTTGCTATAGTTTTAAATGCAAATTTCTGTTGAAGTTTTTTGGTTAGATTTTTCCCTCTCCAAGTTTAATCGCTGTATTTATCAAAATTGTTTCAGCCTAAAGTGGGTATGATTGATTACAGTTGTTGTAATTTTTTATCATCCTTTAAACGCGTCATTTTGTTTGAATTTGACATCTTCTAGTTTGAAATAAAAATGGAACATTTGGCTAAAATTATGAAGCAGTGTCCATCCATAAATGATGTCATGCTTGAAGGTGGGGAGAGAGATAATGTTATTGAAACTGTGAAAGTTTTGACAAAGGGTTGGGAAGGCTATGTTGAAATGTGATCTCACACATTTTGGATACAAATCACTAGATAAGATTTTGACGATATTTTCAGTACACAAATCATTTTTATTGTTTTATTGTTACTCACAAATGTCATTAAAACACAGATCTATAACATACACTCTTAAAATAAACAAGTTGGAAATTGCACGTAAAGCATAGCAAATGAGGTGCGTTCGTTGATAACGAAGTTTTAAAATATTCGGATCTTGCTGATATAGTAGAGCGTACTTTGGATACAGTATAGTGGTCGAAATCTTTGTGTTCCTGTAAATATGCAGGGAGTAATTTTTATTATACTTCATTAATGTACATCTTATTCATAAAATGTGAAGTAGTTTAATATAATTAAAACACCCCCCAAACAATGTTTCCCCGTAAAACATTATTTAGTGGAATACATTTGTGTGGCCCTGTAATTTAATAATATATATTCTTTGCGTCACAGATTGTACAAAATGTATTTTTTAGTACATATTTCATAGATTCATGTCAATTCTGTTATATTCAAATGAGTGTATAACACCATCAAAATGCATTTGAAACTTTTTTCCCCATTGACCGTAATGTAACGGAATACTTTTGATTGTCCCTGTAATTGATCAATGCATCCGATTTTCATAACATTTGAAATGACTCGACAAAATTATGTAATAAATATACGTTTTAAATTTCAAACGATTAAAATGCATTTAAAATTTTTTTCCCCATTGACCGTAATGTAACGGAATCCTTTTGATTGTCCCTGTAATTGATCTATCTATCCGATTTTCATAAAATTTGAAATGACTCGACAAAATTATGTAATAAATATACGTTTTAAATTTCAAACGATTAAAATGCATTTAAAACTTTTTTCCCCATTGACCGTAATGTAACGGAATCCTTTTGATTATCCCTGTATTTGATCTATCCATCCGATTTTCATAAAATTTGAAATGACGCGACAAAATTATGTAATAATTATGTATTTTAAATTTCAAACGATTCGGTTGGGTAGTTTTTGCGTTGTTATATGCGGACGGACAGACAGACAGACAGACGGACAGACAGACGGACGGACTGAGCGACAACAATAGGTGCTACGTATTTACATAATTACGAACGCACCTAAAAAGCTGATTTGGCTTCTCATGAAAGAGCTGTTTTTCAAACAATTAAATCTTCTTGATCTAAATTGGTTATTTAAATGGCTCAACTTTATTTAAATTGGTTAAAACTCGTGTTACTTCAACTCGTTTTTGAGAAGCTGCCTTTCAACATTGAGATGAGTGGATTTAAGCTCAATTTCAGCTATTTTGTGGCTGACGTTTTGAGAGAGTAGCGCTTTGTTTCTGAACTACAAGTATATGTTTAAGTAATTAAACTTTACAAGAAGGGGGGGAGCATGGTGAAGTGAGATTCTTTATGACAAAGGGAGGAGTGGTGGGGAAATATTGAAAAAGGTGTGACATCATTTTTGGAAAGTCCCTTAATTGAATATTAAAAGAACCCAGCAGTTTAATTACTTGCGTATTCGTTTTTGTTTTATTTATATAATTTTACTATTCATTTATTTATTTGTAGTTCTTTGAAAAAATTTTCATGGAATATTAACCTAACCTATTCTGAATTAATAAATTTATATATTTTAATTTCAGACGTTTTAAAATCCGTAAATGGTTTGCATACGATAGATAAAGATTTAAAAAAGAAATCATGGTTAAAAATTACTGCCACCATCAATTTGACATCAGCATTATTCACGGACATATTTTATCATTATGATTATACATTTTTCACATTGGAATTATTAAGGAAGTTAAGAAAATTCAAAATTCTTAATAGAAATCATAGCGCTGCAAAAGTAAGAAAGAAAAGAGTTAAATTAATTAATTAAACAATGTTATGAAAGCATGCAGTTTTCCCCTTAATATATGCATCAAATAGATTTTAGAAAACAAATGAAACAACAGTATTTAAAAGAAAATTTAGACACTTTTTTTTTTATTTATTTATTTCTAAGTGCGCGAACCATATTCTCGAAAATAAAATAGAAACTTAAAAAAACAAATAACTTCAAACATGAGATTTTTTATTTAATGGAACCGAAAAAAATCCTCCAAATTACAAAAAATAGTTTTCTGTACACGTAAGAAAGTGGAAATTGGTTTTCTTTTGTGGGAATTAATTTTATTGAAGAAGTTGCTTTAATCTCGTTTTTGGTTTTCTGCAATTAGTTTAACGTTTTCCTGGTTGATGATTTTTGGATAACCACAATATACAACGTTTAGGAAGAATTACGGGGTTTTGAACAATGTTAGAATTGAAAAAAGAGGAAAAAAGATTAAAAAAAATAAATTACATCATAAAAAAATAATTTTCTATGAAAGAATGTTATCGACATTTCTTCTGGAGCTTTAGTGAGAGTTTTTTTATAAAGTTAAAAAATAGATTTAAATTATACATTTTAAATTATATATATCTTTGTTTTTAAAAAGTACTTAATTATATATAAATATTAACATGCATGTATTCAAATACCGTATTTACTTACCCATCACACGTAGTATAGGGTAATACTTGCAATCGTTCTAATTCTTAGAATCGAAAAAAAATTTATGGATTAACACGATTCAGACACTGGAGATTCCGAAAAATATATTTTTAGAAAAAAAAAATGCTGTTTGTGTGTCTGTAAAAGTTCCATCTCCCGAACAAATTGAGATAGAGACTTGAAAATTTGTATGTACTTAGTATGTGAAAATTGAACAAAATCTAATATCAATATCCTCAATTATACGGAACTATTTTTTCGTACTCTCGAAATATTCGTTCTGTTGCAAGGTACATAAAAATTTTTAATTTTTTTTATTTTAAGGAATGGATGTAAAAGACAATAAAATAACACAAATTTTGCATAAAGAGCGAAGTCGATCGGATTATTAGTTGCAGAGATATTTGCAATCTTGTTTTCCACATTCTTCGATTTTTCATGACCCTTTTTATCATTCAAATTTCAATTCAAAGACATACTTCAATTGGTAATGCGATGCTTGATACAACGCAGTAAACTGTTAGTTAATATAATTATTATTTTTGGTGTTATAAGTATGAATCTTTTACGAAATTCGGTTCTACTCGTATAGTTTGGTGTTTTATATAATTTGTCGAAATTATTTCATTCATTAATAAAGCTTTACTACGTAAATAAAAATATTTAATTATACGTTTCAATTTTGTTTCGAATTGCAATGCATTTTATAAATAGTTTACACATGTTTTACTTACATATAATATTATGCATATCCATGATGGGTAAGCAATACGGTGGCCCACAACGACCAGTTGTATAATTAAATGGACACGTTAACATAATTTACTTAAAAAATAGTTACTTGTGTTAAAAAACAAGAAAGTTATGATAATTACATTATTTTTTGGATAAATTAAACGGAAAAAAGGTCTTAATTAAGTTGAATGAAACACATAATTAAATATAACTAATAGTTATGGAGAAATATATTTGGAAATTATTAGTGATAATTTTAATTAATTTTAATGAGTGAAAATATGATTAAATTCAATTTATATTCTAAGATATCTGAACAATGTGTTCTTTTTAATGGTTTAAAGGCTAAAAAAGTAGCTAGCATTTTAATTAGAATATTTGTTTAAAGAAATATTGTTATTTACGTTTCCAAATACTTTTTAAAGATGTATTAAAAGTAATGAAGTAAATATAAATAGTAAATTTGAAGTAAATATAATTGTCTATGTTTATTTTTGTATTATTATACGATATTATATAATGTGATAGTACGTGATATTATTAAGTGCAGGGCATCATATGTTCATTATAGTAATCTGGAGCAAATACAATTTTAATGCATAATTTGGAAGACCAAATAACTACCTAATCAAAACAGAATTCGCTTTCAACATTAACATGGAAGTATAGGTTTGTATAAGTGTAAATTCTTGATACAATTACCTCGATAAACGAAGGAATTTATAATATCGAGGTAAAGGCAAATACGATATTTTAATCTATAGATAATTAATAGAATATTACAAAATTCAGACATCAAAATAATGTTCTGACAAATGTGTTTGTAATAATAATATAAGGTACCCTGGGGTAATAACGCCAGGTGGGGTAATAACGCCAAGTGCTTATATTTTGCATAATTATGAAATAATCAGATAAATGACACCCATGTGCTCTGCGCAGAAGGGTTTTGAGTTATATAAATCGCAAAAAACAGCTTCAAGTTAATTTGTTCCATTTTTAGGTCTTATTGTTTTTACAAACAACTAAAATTAACGCTTGATCTAAAATTTGCGAGATACGTTTTGTATATGTGAAGACTATCTTTTTATCCGGAAATACTTTGTTAATTACATAAATTTGTAGTGCATTTCATGTACTTTTAAAATGTTGTTGAAGATTTTGGATATCTTCTCGAGATAATTTGTAATTTAAAATGTACTGCGCAATAACTATACCGGGGCAATAACGCCAATCCTTGACATTAATACCTCGGTTGATTCCCTACAGTGGCCGAGCTACATCCTAAACACTGATTCAAATAAACACAGTTAAAACTGTGCAATATTTCTCATATTTCTATTCAAACGGTCCTTTTTAAGCAAAAAGAATCTCACGGTCTGATATTCATTTGCCTCATCCCCCCCTCCCACACCACACCTTTATATTTCTCACACTTTCACAAAAATTGAACATTTTCAATAACTTAGAATGCAATTTGTCAATTTCTAATTTTGTAGAGTTTGTATTTTTAGAACTGGGCTATCTACATGCAATTATTTCATCTTATTTCATAGTTTTGTTTGCATGGCGTTATTACCCATACAGGTGGGTAATAACGCCAAATAGCATGGGTCAAGAAAAAACGCCATTACATTTTATGAATACATATCTGTTAAATTATTTTATTTTATATAGATAGTCAATGAGTTGCTGTATCAGATCCTATATTTGTTTGAAAAATACAATCTAAAACTAAGCCGTGAAAATTGGTAGAACCTTAACGTGGCGTTATTACCCCAGGGTACCTTAAATAAAATAAATTCTATATCCAGCATTTGTAAATATTTGTTGAAATAACATATTACTGTTTTAACTGAATGTAGCAGATATTGAATTGGCTCAGTGTAACAAATTGTTCTTTTAAATATTTGAGGGTTTCAAACAAAAATATATACAGTTGTATAAAAATATGTGAAGGAATAATATATATATGTATGCGAAAGCAAGTAAGAAATTTCTCAATGAACATACTTTAATTTATTTTTTTAATCCTTAAATATTAATGATATTTACGTTCTTAGTAAAACAAATTATAAATTTGTTCTCTGGAAATTAGAACGCAAACACTTTGTCATGTTATAGTTGTAATAAATTTCGAATATTGCACTATTTCTTATAATATTATGAATATATTACGTAAAAATAACCCTTTAATCGATAAAATAGCCAAATAATAGAATAAAACTGAAACCAGTACGTATTAATTTCCTTTGTGCTTCACTTTTTAATGCATGACTGTCAAATGTAGCAAGAAACGTTTAATTGCAGACATATCTTTCCTCTCTTTATCCATTTCTATTCTGTGACATTTATTTGAAAGCATATATGTCTTTCGACTAAGTTGAGAATTGCATTCAGACCAAAGCAATTAATTTTAAGGATTTCTGGAAGTTAAATGCAAAGCAAACAAAGCTATTTGTTTTTGACAAACGCGGACATAGTTAACGCAGCTCACGTCAGCAGGTCTTTGTTTTCACAACATTAAACGACAAATGCTGAATTAATCACCCGAAATGTTTCATTATATCGGTAATGAATACTGATTCTAATTTACTGTCTAAGAGGCCAGTGTTACATTTATTTTCGGTTTGTGCGAATATGAATTAGTGTAATGTCAGTTGAATTGTCTGGAATTGGAAAAATAAAGAATGATATTTCTGTTAACTAAAAGTATAAAATATTACTGTTATTGTAATACAAATACGAATATAAAGAATAATAATAATTTCACTGAGCATTATTTAATAAATATATTAAATGGTTTATTTATTTGTATTTAGTGAGAGAGAAAATGAAATATATAGATTTATATTTAATGCTTTCTTACCACATTTTTTCAGGTAACACTACTTTTGAATATAAGGGCCATTCCATGAGTAACATATTTTGCCAGAATAAAAACATTGTAAAAATTAGTCTTTAAATTACTGAGGTTGTTTTTCAAAGCTCAAGTAATATATATCTGGGAAATATTTTTCAGTATTTCCCTTTTAGCGAGTGTCAATAGTTCTTCAAAGATGGCCACCATCAGCTGAATTCTTCTGAAGCTGAAACGCATTGATTTCAAATGAAACCTAAGGTTGTTCTCTTTTTGACTTTCAGATTTTTCCTGTTTCTGCTTATTATATGCAAGTACTTTATCAATTTTAAGCATTGTTTTGAAAATTTCGCAGCAATATCAGTTACACTATTAACAATCACACTTGAGGTAATTTATGTCGTACACCTGACAGAAAAAAGTATATATTTTGTATTTTTACTTAATTAAAAATTACTTTTTAAAATGGTTGTAATTTCAAAAAAAACTTTATTATGCATATACAGGGTGTCCAGTAAATAAGACGCTGATTTCAAAGTTAAATTTCTCAAAAACAAAGATTAATATAAGTATGCAGTAAACGGTTTGTTTATTAGTTAAGCTGTTAAAATGTACAGAAGATTTGATCCATGAATATTTTGAAAAATTGTGCTCTGATTGCAAAACATTTTTGAATTGACATTTTTCTTATTTTGGATTGTTTGTAGAGAATGCGGTTTTCGGCGTACAGCGCCATGTTTTAACGAATTCCGAACTAAATATTTTGAATTTCGAAAGTATAAAAGTTGAATTCCAAAAATCATTAACACATAACACTGTAAGCCGAAAAACTCGTTCTCTGCAAACGATCTAAAACAAGAAAAATGTCAAACAAAATACAGAAACAGAATTATAGAAACAGTACAAAATTGTAAAAAAGAATAAAATTGTAAAACAGAATACAATCTTTTCTGAATATTCACCGTTCGAAATTTCTATACAAAATTTTTACAGCTTTCAAATTAAAAAAGAATGTTTACCGCATAATTCTATTGATCTTTGTTTCTGAGAAATTTAATTTTAAAATCAGGTTCTTATTTGCAGGTCACCCTGTACATTTTCAAATTAATTTTTAAATAATATCGGTTGATAAATTAATAAAACAATGTGTTTGGCTGTCGCGCACGTAACGCCACATCTGTGACATATCAAATAAAAATATTTCTAAATAATGGGAATGAATGTTAGTTATTTATTGTGGGACAAAAGCTGTGATGGACAACTGTTTACAATGCTTTAAAAATTAATCAAGGATACAAAATACAATGTTTACGAAGAATTAGGGGGTTTTAAACAATGTCAGAATTGAAAAAAGAGAAACAAAGCTTAACAAAAATAAATAAATAATTAAATAATAATAATAATTATTATTATTATTACTTCCGAAAATAAAAGTAACTATCTATCAACTAATGTTATCGACATTTCAATTGGAGCTTTAAAGACGTTTTTTGTATGAATAAAAAATGTAAGTTTTTAATTTTATGTCTTTTTTTAAGTACTTAATTATATATGTATCTCTCTCTCTATATATATATATGTGTGTGTGTATGTGCATGTATTTTAATAACGTTTTTTCGGCCTCACCAGTAGCCGAGAGGTTCTGACCTCTCAACTGGTAGACAGCAAGTGCTGGATTCGAACCCAATCGCGGCCTAAGAGTTTTTGTGGTTTTCTTCGAACCTTGCGTAAATACGGGTTAGGTTCCCTTATAAAGACCCCCCAAGAATGGCACTCCCCCCCCCTGAGCCTATATCCCTCGAGTAGATAATCGGCCGACACAAAATAAACTAAATAATCTAATATCGTTTTTTAGTATCAAATAGACACGTATACATAGTTTGCTTAAAAAATAGTTTCTTATGTTAAAAGCAAAAACGTTATTATATTTGCATTCTTTTTTTGGAAAAATTAAACGAAAAAAATGTTCTAATTAAGTTGAATAAAGCAATAATATAATTAATGTAACTAATAGTTATCGAGAAATAAATTTTTAAATTATTAGTGAAAAATATAATTAATTTTAAATGAGTAAACATTTGATTAAATGCAATTTATATTCTAAAATATCTAAACCATAATTTTTTTTTGTGTGTGTGAATAAACATGCGAAAATATGGATGATAAAACTCAACTTGCATAACCAAAAGTAATCAAATAAGAGTAAAATTGATACTATAGAGGAACATATGGCTAAAATTATGAATAAAGGGCCGTCCACAAATGATGCCACGATTGAAGGGGGGGGGGGAACTCTTGAAACTGTGAAAGTTTTTTATAAAAGGGTGGGAGGGCTAATAAGAAATGCGACATAATATAATTTGCTTAAATATCAGCAGATTAAATTTTGAAGTCATTTTGAATTTAAAGTATTTTGCGTTCATAAAGTAAAAATAATATTTAAAGCTGAATATATTAAATTCCATCTAAAATTCCAAAATACTAGTGTTTTTAATTGGTTTCTACATATCAATATTTTATTACGGTTGTATATTAATTATTTTTTATTGTAAATTTAATCTTATTTCATACAAAATAAGTACACAAATCATTTTCATTGATGGTCTCACAAATGTCATTAAAACACAGATCTATAACATAGAGATTTGTAATGAATTACAAGTACATGTATGATATCAATATATCATATATCATTGAATATGACGATGCAAAGTAAGAAATTGATAAACTTATCTTTTTCTCCATAAAAAAAAAAAAAAAAAAAAAAAAAAAAAAAAAAAAATTCCTTCTTTTAAAAGTAACTAAAAAAATCATGATCACAACGAGATTTACATTGCAGTTGAAGTTATAGATATATCGCCCCTTTTCTCCTTTTTATAATACGCGAACGAATCCCTCCCCCCTCCCTTAATATAACGGACACCTAACAGCTGGCACATGGAATTCACTCTTTCCATACATTATATGGTCATGAAACCGAGTGTGGTTTTCTGCATATCAGCTGCCCTATAATAAAAATGCTGCATTATATATTTTGTGGGTCGTACATGTTCGAGTAGATCCCCTCCCATGATACCGTTTCCTTATATGGTACGCATTCGCGAATTTTAGTTCACTTCAAGAGCCCCGAGCCTAACCGCAAAAAAATTCCTTTGCTTTTTCAAATTCCATTATCAAAGTTTAAACACTTTTATCGCCAATTAGCGATTATCTTGTTAATATGCTAAGTACAAAATCTCTCTCTCAGAAGAAAAAAATCGCACTTATATTTTTGCCAAATATCATATACATGCCAAACATTGTAACCCTTTGGCGATAATTGACAACTGATGTTATCTTGGTTCTGAGTCTAAGGAGAACCACTTCGCCTCTCTCTGCTATCCTTGCCAGTACCACGTTGGGCACCTATTATCTCTCGAAAGGGCAAAAATAAAAGTATATGTTAAACGAACCTGGATTCCTTAATTACTTATCGTGATTTTCATCGCTCTCCCTTTCACGGAATTAATAGTCAATCCATGAACAATATTTTACCTACAAGATACAGTAATCAAAAATTCAATAGTACAAACATCGATAGTACAACATGTTTATGTAATATAGCGTGTCATGTGGCAAGAGGGGGGAGCGAGAGCGTATGGTGAAATGTGACAATTTTAGACAAATAGGGTAGGAGGGTAAAAAATATTTTTAAATAGTGTGACATTATGTATTGATAGCCCCTAATTTAAATGTTTAAAGGATCCAGTAATTTGATTATATCGTGTGCATCGTGTAACTATTTTTTTGTTGTTTTGTTTATATTATTTTATTATTTATTTATTTATTTCTAGTTTAAAAAAAACATTTTTATAGAAAATAAATATAAAAAATTCTGAATTATTAAAAGTATGTAGTTTTAATAGCAGCCATTTTAAGTTTCGCAAATGTATATAATGCGATAGAGATAGATTAAAAAAAAAATACCATGCTTAAAACCTACTGTTACAATCAATAAGACCTTCTTTAGAAAATAATTTTTCAATATGGATATATACTTTTTTCACTGGAATTATTAACGAAATTAACAATTTTTAGCAATCGTAATAGAAATCACAGCGCAGCAAAAACAAAATAGAAAAAGTTTAGTAAATGAATAAAATAGTATTGTTATGTAAAAACGCAATATTTTCCCTTAAAAGATGCATCAATAAGATTTTGGAAAAAAAAATGAAAGAATAGTACTTAAAAGAAACATCACACACTGAATTTTCTTTATTTTTTATGGAGTTATTTTTCTAATTGCTCGACTATATATTTCTGAAAATAAAATAGAAACTTAAAAAACAAATAACTTCAAACGTGGGATTTTTTGTTTAAAGAAACTAAAAAAAAATCCTCCGCCTTACAAAAATAGTTTTCTGTACACGTGTAAGAGCGGAAATTGTTTTTCTTTTGTCTGAGTTAATCTTGTGAAACAAGTTGCTTTAATCTCGTTTTCGGCTCTTTGGAATTAATGCAACGTTTTCCTGCTTGATAATTTCTGGATAACCGCAATATACAACGTTTACGAAGAATTACGTGGTTTTAAACAATGTCAGTATTGTAAAAAACAGAATCAAAGCTAATAAAAGTAAAGTAATTACTTCAGAAAATAAAAGTAATTTTCTATCAAAGAATGTTATCGACATTTCAATTAGAGCTTCAGCGAAAGCTTTTGTATAAATAAAAAAAATGTATATTTTAATTTTTTAAGTACTTAATTGTGTATGTATATATACGTGTGTGTGAGTGTGTGTTTGCATTTATTCTAATAACGTTTTTTATTATCAAATTCGCACGTATACATAGTGTGCTTAAAGAAAAAATACTTGCTTATGTTAAAAGCAGGAGTACTAAATAATATTAAAAGCCTAGAATTATTCTAACTACATTTTTTTGAGGGGGGGGGTGGGAAATGTCCTAATTAAGTTGAATAAAACACCTGATTAATTATAGCTAAAAGTTTTCAAAAAATATGTTTTAAAATTATTTGTGAAAATTTAAATTAATTTTAAATGAGTAAACATTTGATTAAATCCAATTTATATTCTAAGATGTCTGAACCATGTGTTTTTTATTGTTTGAAAAAGTATTTTAAAGGTGGAAAAACAGATAAAATTTTGACAAGAATATTCATTTAAAGAAATAACGTTATTTACATTTCTAAATATTTTTTAAAGAAATAATGAAAGTAAATAATTTAAATAAATTTGAAGTAATTACAATTATCTACGTTATTATTGTATTATTACCTGACATATTTAGTGTGATAGTACGTGATATTATTTAGTGTATGACATCATATATTCATTATAGTAATCTGGCGAAAATGTAATTTAAATGCATAATTCAAAAGACAAAATATTTTACTATCCAATACAGAATTCGCTTTTAATATTAAATTGGAAATATGCATTTGTGTTAGTGCAAATTCTAGGTAAAAGTACCTCAATAAAAGAAAGAACTTATGATATTGAAGTTAAAGCAAATACTTCATTTTAATCTATAGATATTTTTAGAACATTATATAATTTAAACATCAAAAGGATTTTCTCAAAAAAATTATATGTAATAAAAAATGAAAATAAAAACATTCTATATCCCGAATTTGTGAATATTTGCTTAAAAAACTGATTGCTGTTTCATTTGAATGTAACAGTTGTTAAGTTAGCTCAGTGCAACAAATTATTCTTTTAAATATTTAAGTATTCGATACAAAATATATATACACAATTGTATAAATATACAAGGGGGTATAATATGTAATGACAAGAAAGAAATTATCTCAATGAATGTACTTGTATATATTTTTTAATTCTTAAATATTAATGATTAATGTACTCTTAGTAAAACAAATTATAAATTTATTATAACAAAATTGGAACGCAGTAACTTTGCCATGATATTGTTGTGTTAAACATCGACTGTTGTATTATTTTTCCTAATAATTTGAATATATTATTAAAATATCTTTTTTATCGATAAAATTGCCAATTAATAGAATAATATTGAAACAAGTAATTATTAAATTATTATTTTAATTTATTTTTAACGCTTGATTGTCAAATGTAGCGAGAAATGTTTAATTGCAGACATATCTTTATTTTCTTCATCCATTCCTATTCTGCGACATTTATTTGAAAGCTTGCTGTCTTTCGACTTCGTTGAGAATTGCATTCAGGAAAAAGCAATTAATTTTAAGAGTTTCGGGAAGTCAAATGCAAGCTTCACGTAAACAAAACAGTTTAATTTTGACCATCGCGGACATAGTTACACAGCTTACGTCAGCAGGTCTTTATTTTTACATATTAAACAACAAAACCTGAATTAATTACCCGAAATGTTTCATTATATCGGTAATGAATACTTATCCTAATTTACTGTCTCGGAGTTCATTGCTAAATTTATTTTCCGTTTGTGTGAATATGAATTAGTTTAAAGTTTGTAGAAATGACAGGAATTGAAAAAATAAAGAATGTTATATCCAAAAAGTAAAAAATAGGGTTTTTTTGCTATAGTAATACAAATATGAATATAAAGAATAATAAAAGTTTTACTAAGCATTATTAAATTAATACATTGAACAGTATATATATATATTATATATTTACGAAAGAAATATTGGTTTTCAATCGGTAAAAGTGTCAATTAATTGAATAGACAAGCACTTATTAAATTCATTTTTGCTTTATTTTTAATGCATAACTGTCAAATGTAGCAAGAAAAGTTTAATGGCGGACATATATTTCTTTTCATTATACCTTTCTATTCTGTGACATTTATTTTAAAGCATGTATGTCTGTCGACTAAAATGAGAATTGCATTCATTACAAAGCAATTAATTTTAGGCATTTCTGAAAGTTAAATGCAAACTTCACGTAGAGAAAGCATTTTGTTTTTGATAAATGCTGACACAGTTAACGCAGCTCACGTTTGCATGTCTTTGCTTTCTCACATTAAACTTCAAAAGCTTAAGTAATCATCTGAAATGTTTCATTATATCGGTAATGAACACTTATTTTAATTTACTGTCTAGGAATTCAGTGTTAAATTTATTTTCCTAATGTATGATTATGAATTAATTTAATGCCAGTAGAAATGACAGGAATTGAAATAATAAAGAATGTTATTTCCACAAAATAAAAAAAATAGTTTTTTTGTTACAGTAATACAAATATGAATGTAAAGATTAATAAAAGTTTTACGAAGCATTATTAAATAAATATATTCAATAGTATATCTATGTATATACGAGTGAGACATTGATTTTCAATTGGTAAAAGTGTCAAATAATAGAAGAAAATTGAAACAAGTACGTATTAGATTCATTTTTGCTTTATTTTTAATGCATGTCTGTCAAGTGTAGAGAGAAATGTTTAATTGCAGACACATATTTCTTTTAATTATACCTTCCTATTCCGTGACATTTATTTTAAAGCATGCATTTCTTTCGACTTCGTTGAGAATTGCATTCAGAACAAAGAAATTAATTTTAAGAGTTTCTGGAAGTCTAATGCAAGCTTCACGTAAACAAAGCAATTTGTTTTTGACAAACGCTGACATAGGTAACGCCAGCAGGTCTTTGTTTTTAGACATTAAACGACAAAACTCGACATGATATCGGTAATGGATACTTATTCTAATTTACTGTCTAGGAGTACAGAGTTAAATTTATTTTTCGTTTGTTTTAGTATGAATTAGTTTAATGTCAGTAGAAATGTCAAGAACTGGAAAAATAAAGAATTTTATTTCAATAAATTGAAAGTATCAAATATAAAGAATAATAAAAGTTGTATTAACAATTATTTAAATGTATGTAAATATGTAATACTATATTTATACACATGCACACACACATACATAAGTTTATTTTTTATTTAATGATTTTTTCTTTTGTATTTTTTTATGTGTCACAATTTTTAATTATGTATTTGTATATTCTCACTCTATAAATACAAAATATGAATTCTCATGTACTAAATATACATATTAAATACATATTAAATATATGTAAATTGGTAATGCTATATTTATACACATGTACACGCACACATACATATATATTTGTTTACTTAAAGATTTTTTTTTTTTTTTTTTGTAATTTCTTTTATTTATCACAATTTTTAAATATATATATGTGTACAATTGCACTCAAAAATACAAAATACGACTACGCATGTACAATAATCAATTAATATTCGTGAATTTTGATTATGTGCGAAATAAAAAAAACGAAGTATTTCAATATTCGCGAAGACTGATCTTGATTATTCGCGAATTGTTTTTTATAAACAATATATATATATATATATATATATATATATATATTTATCTATCTATCTATCTATATATATATATATATAGATAGATAGATAGATAGATAGATATAGATAGATAGATAGATAGATAGATAGATAGATAGATAGATTTTACAAAGTAAACTCTTTTTATTTTATGAATTCTATGAACTATGTAACATTGGACTCTTATGTACTGTATAACCTAATGTGTTACTGTATGGCTTAAGTTGCTTGAACTTCGGTCCTTATGTTGAGAGAAAACATAGATAAGTAATTTCTTTTACTTTTTTATGCTGATTATTTTCAATTTTCACGATTTTCTAAAATTTGAAATTTTTATTGCAAGTGAAATATTTTCTGCAAAAATAGTCGGTGAAACATTGAAACTTTTAAACGGTGAAACTTTGAGTTTAGGTATGCAAATAAAGTGTACAAAAATGTGCACAAAATCTGAGCGTATTTGGCACCTCTGATTGTGCATAAAATGTGCAAAATTTATGTATGCAAAAAAAGTGTTCAAAAATAAGTGTACAAAATCTGAGTGTCTTTGGCACCTCTGATATTGCAAAAAAAAAGTGAACAATTTAAGTATGTACTTTTTGTGCACAATTAGGCTTGTACATTTTATGCATAAGTAGAGGTGCCAAACACGGTCACATTCTGTGCACTTTTTTTGCAAACATTTTCTAGGTGCTATCAACAATTACATGTTGAAAAAGCAATAGAATGCGATTCTTTACCGGTGAGAAGTCTTAAATTTAAAATAAAAATCGCGGCCACAATCTTTTCTTACATGGAAATTCATACACATAAGATCTGCTCTGTGAATCAGTTGCACATCACTACATTTTTTCCACCATACGCTAGCAAATAAATTTTATAATTACTCAATATATTATTAATTTTATATTCTTATAATTAGCAAATAATTTTCCTAATTATATTTACAGTATGTTTTTAATTTTTAGAATTTATTTGAAAAATGTAATATAATGCTCTAGCAAGATATATTTTTTTGAATTTCAATTGCTCTTTTCCATTAAAACTACAACCTAACCCCCTTCTATAGTAAAAGATAGTCTCAACATTCGCGATCATGGATTTTTTCGAGAAACTAACCTTCGCGAATGTTAAGCCCTTCTCGAGGGATACTTTTACAAGATTTTGTCACGGGTTTGTAAAAACAGAAGTTTGTGCCTTTTTAAATCCAGAAAATGCTCTGATTAAATATGCCAAATTTTACAGTAAAATTTTACCGGTGGGGACAAACAAGAATTCTTAAGCCTTTTTTGCGGCATGTATACGTGTCGCTCGTCCCCTTCATTTCTGTGTTATCCTTCGTTTTTAGGTGTTTTCCACCAAGATATAACGTGGCAGACCGATTGCTTTTTAATATGCGAATCGAGACTTAACTTACCTAGATTTTCATCCATGGACTCGATGAGGTGATTGACTGACACAGTGTGATTGTCCCTGGTCTATCCCATTCAAGCAAATTTGGTCGTAAATTAAAGTGTTCCGTGTGACATTTGGGAATTAAAATTAAGCGGAAAAAAATTAACCCATTGCATTTTAATGTGTATAAATTTCCATATAGCACACTTGTCTCCCCAGGATGTCCTGGGGAGGATTCACATCCCAGGACCCTCATCCCCCAGGCATCCCTGAGGATGCAGAAAATTGTCACCAGGAGGTCCTCAGGAACCGAAAATGTCCGCTTTACAGCATTCTGGCGCGCTCCCCAGGACCTCCTTCAGGGTCCTCCCCGGGAGGTTCTGGGGAAGATTTGAGGAAGTGATATAGGAGGACTTTGGGAAACTTCAAGGTCACTAATATGTTAAAAAAAATTAAAGCTATGATTTAATTTAAATTTTTTTAGGAGAAAACGCGAATGTTTTATTTTTTTCTATTATTCAGACGGATTTACATATACAGAGATTATTCAGGAACAAATTTCTTAACTTTATTTTTCCTGCTGGATTTGAACCCGAGTACCTTAGTATTCCGGAAGCGCGCTCTGACCGTTATGCTGTCGGGTCCGTCGGGTGCTGTCGGGTGCTGTCGGGTATAAAAGTTTCTAAGGTATAGATGCATTTTTACTCCGCTTTTGAAACTTAAAACTAGGAAATGTCCTCATATTTTGTGACTTTTGCATACACTCGAAATAAATTTAAGTTAATAACTCTAAATAAATTGCCAATAATTATTTGTTATAATATAAATGTCTTCGAATTTAAAAAAATTTAAATGAAATTGTATTTTTAAGTGATAAAAATGTCCTTTTAGCTTTTAATACTTAAAATCCATTAAAATCGTTCAGTAGTTATAAAATTGATTATGAACTATATATTTTGACACACAATGAATGATGCAAAACGTTTCGGATGATATCCCCAATAAAATTTAATTTTAGTTAATAAAAATATTATTTCCAGAAATTAAAATAGCAGGAGATTAAAGCACATAGTTTCTTTAAAATTGTGAATTTTACAGAAATTGTAATCGATTTTTTTTCTTTTTTCTCTTGGTGGTAGATGGTAGATGGGAGGCGCTGAGTTTGTACCCAATCGCACCCGTCGGCCTAATCGTTCGGAGTTTTCCACGGTTTTCTTCGAATCTTAAACTTCCATGCGTAAATACGGGTAGGTTCCTTTAGAAAGACCCTCACGGAGGGCAACCCTCATCCCTTGATATGTACCTTGATTTTTTTTTTATGACTGAAAAATAAAAATCCTTTCAAAAATGAAACTTTTTTGCTCTCTCTCGATCTTACTTTTTTTACAGAAAAAGTTATTTATCGATATTTTTTCTTTTTACGCTTGGTTAAAGGTGCTCTTATTATACGAATTTATGAAAAAATATATAAATTTGCTTAGTCTTTTCTTAAGCCTTTTCTTTCCTACTTTTTGCTCTTTGAAATATTTCATTGTTGCAGTTTCATTCTGGGCCCCACACGTGGTCAAGAGATTCTGCTCTCGAAGCTGGTAGATGGGATGCGCAGAGTTTTAACCAATCGCGCCCGTCCACCTAATTGTTCGCAGTTTCCCGGGGTTTTCTTCGAATCTTGTATTTCCTTGCGTAAATACGGGTTAGGTTCCCTTAGACAGACCTTCACTGAGGGCAACCCTCTTCCCTTGATATGTCCCTCATGTTGATAATTGACCGTCATAAATACAATCAATCAACAAACTCGTTTTAAAGTGATTAGGTATCTTTTGGCCAGTATTTATTAACAAATAATTAAATCCCTTACTTATAAAATTCTTATACGACGGTACGAGTTACAGATGTTTGGAGATTTACCACTTGTTGCGGGATTAAAAAATACTGTAAACCACTGTATTATTTTATAACATTGTAAAATATTAAAATTCTGTATTTTCATCAATAACACACCATTGTACAAATTTGTATAATTTTATTATACCAGAATTTGGTGTGAAGATCATTTGTAAGATTCTATCATTACACTGAAACACTGCTTGAGTTACATAAAATAGAAACTATTAATAAAATTTTAATTTGTTACAAAATCATTTTATTTTCTTATTGTAATAAATAAAATTACTTTTCATTTGAATCTCCATTTAATTGTCTTTGAAAATTGTCTGAAATCTTTATATGCATGAAAAATACAATATGCACCATTTTTCATTTAATTAAAGATGGGAAATATTTTTGTTGATTTCTTTACATGTAATTTTAGAAACTACGATTTTAGGCAATTTAAAATGCCTAAAAGAACAGATATTTTTATTTAAAATATAAGATGTTTTCATCAACAAATTATTATTTAAAAATCCCAAATTAATTTATGCATATATTTCTTTTACATTTATTAACAAAAATGTTTGTAACGCTTTTTCTTACAAATTCAGAAATAGTCTAAATTCTTGGAATATCGCACTTTTTTTTCTCTCTCTCTCTCATTGAGTGACCAGCAAAACGCATTCTCAGCTGACAACTGACTGGAGGGTGGGGGGGGGGGATAATCTTGTTGAAAATTCAATTGTTGGAAGGTTGGGAAGGTGACTGCCTGAAGGTTGGGAAGGTCACTTGGGGTATTGTAGTGTTGCTTACATATAATATTCTCATTGTCACTGAACTTGGTCAAACAGGTATGAAGAAATTCCATTCAATTCAGTTGAAAACTGTGATAAAAAATATTTGTTACTTAGGAAATTAAGATAAATATTTATCTGTAATTTCAGAACCAAAAATATATTTATATATCTGAAGTTTTCAAAATAAAGACTTCATTTTATCTTTCAGAATTTAAATAATAATAATAATAATATGTTTGATAATCTATAAAAGATATCAGAAAAATAATTTGTTATTAAGTACAACTTACATTTAAAAAAATATTAATCATAAACAAAAGAAAATAGATTAAAACTTCAAAAATAACATTTAAATTGATGTTTCTATTTAGAAAACAATTTCTTATCTTCAATACATATATAAATTACACTGGATAAATAATTGATAATAACCTAAATTAAACTTTAAATTAGCGTGAATTTATATTTTTTAACTGATTTTATAAAAATGTATGAACAGAAAATCTTTTCAAATAAATCATTTATTGGTATGTGTTTGGGGAGGGGGGGAGGGGCTCAATATTTATATATTTTAAATCCAAATATAACATTTTAAGTGAATTATCTTTAATTTTGTGTTGTGTGCTGTGATAAATATGTCTAATTTCGTCGGGACACTTTTGTTTATTTTATATATATATATATATTTGCTGTGATAAATATACAATAACATTTAACATTTGACATTAAGGTGCATCAGGACTCAATTTAGATAATTTTCATAACAAAGTTTTAAAGGATACTCATAAACAAACTTACATTAAAAATCTTTTTTTTTTTTTTACATAAATATTTTTACCTCTAAATATCAGAAAAAATATATGATATAGAAATGTCTTCTATTTAGAGATTTTAGTGTATTAATTTAGAAACTTACTATTTAGTTAATTTAAACAAGTTAAATTGATTTCTTAATAAATAAATAAATAATAATAAAGCAAAACGCAATAGGTTATTTATTAATAATTAATAAAATATTGATAAATGAACAAAACTTGATTTAAAAGATATATAATAGTGATTAGTATATAAAAATAGTAAGTAACTGAAATAATAAAAAAAAAATTTAATTTAACTAAAAAGATTTAAAGTTACAGCAATAATTAAAAATAATAGCAATTTAATAGTAATTATCTAATTTTCTAATAAATAAGGAATCGAATAATTAATAAAATAATATTAAGTCATTAAAATCGATACTTATTAAATTGCATTGGATATTTTATTAAAAAATAATTGAGTATTGCATTCCAAAATCATTCATAAAATGGCGCCAGCACTGTAACTTCCTGGACACTTCCCCAGGAATGACTAACCGGGTACATCTCCAGAAGTGATTTCCCAGGTACTTCCTTAGGAGTAGCGTCCCTGGGAAGTTGCTCCGTGGGACGTTACTGGGAGCTCATTACTGAGGACATCGTAAAAGACTCTTCCCCAGGACGTCCTGATCTTGTCATTTTAGTTTTAGGAGGAATATGGGATGGCTTGGAGCTCCTGGGGAGGTATTGAGGAGCTTTTGTGCTATATGGGTTAAAGGGTATAAATTTCTAAAGGGGCTGTTGTTACTCTCTTTTACAGTTTACCTATTATTAGAACACTATTTGAAAACAAGTCCTTAACGCACCTCACTTCAATTAACTTTTAATAATCAAACCTTATTGTTCAGAAAAACACAAATGAAAAAAATTTAAAACTCTTCTTATCAATATCGGACGGATTTCGGGCTATAGCAGATTTGTTTTTGGGCTTTTTTGAATCCATCTAACAATAATTTTGTAATACAATGTTATAAAAATGGGAGAATGTTTTCCTAACATTAATAAGAAATTGAAATCCATATACAATGCATAATATTTATTCTGAAATTTCCCTTGTAAAATCAACATATCCCATACGTCAGGAACCTTTGATTAAGGAAAAACAAAACAGACAGAAAAAAAGAAAATTTTCTCATTTGAACTAATCTTAACAATAATTATCTACTACAATGTTATAAAAATAGCAAAATGTTTCCATAACATTAATAGGGAATTAAAATACCGGGTAATCCAAAAGTCAGGACAAACTTTAAAAATGAATAATTCGAAAACGAATCAAGATAGTATAAAGATACAGTTTGCACCAAACGGATGTAAAAGAAACCGGGTTTTGTATGGCAACAAAAAAAAAAACAGTTCTGACGGCAACCAACAGATGGTGCTATAGTGATTTAATGCACCAAAAGATGATTTACAAATGAAAAAAATGTTGACAACTTACAATTCAGCTTAATTACAGTGAATAAGTACTGCAGTAAATGTTCAATGAGCTGTCCATCATTCAGAAGTACAGCTGTGAGACGACGCACCTCACCTTTCACAGCATAAAGTAGCATTTATTGCGTTATGGGAGACACATTTTGGAGGATGGCATCCAGTGTTGGGCACGTTCACAAAATAAACGAACTAACTCAAACTCACGTTCAATTTCTGAAAAGTGATTTAAGTTCACGTTCAAATTCAAAAATTTTCAAACGAACTCGTTCAAATCAAACTCATTTGTAAAAGTGAACGAAGTTCACTAAAAAGTTCACTTTTTTTTATGTTTGGATATTATTGTCCAAATTTACAAAATTTTGTGAACTAATCATTTGATTATTCGATATGTAAGATAGAGGTATGCACGGACGGAAATTTCCGGGCCCGATCCATAGAAAAAAAATGTCCGGCCCGATATTAAAATAAAAATTTCGGCCCGAGACCAACCCGGCTCATAGAGAAAATTTAGCGGCCCGATTCGGCCAGATATAATAGCTAAAATCAAGGCTCGACCCGGCTCGATATAATAGCTAAAAACAAGGCCCGACCCGGTCCCATATAATAGCTAAAAACAAGGCCCGAGCTTGGCCCGGCCCGGAAAAAAAGTTGAAATTTCGCACCGAACCCGGCCCGACCCCGAGTACATTTCTACAGGACATTGATATTTACCCTTACGGAAGAGTTCTGGCCAAAAAACTTACCTTAGTCTGTTTATAATCTCCATTTATGCAGAAGTGCCGTAGGCTGCGATGTTTATGTTTTCTTTTAAAATCTTTCAGATTTCTTTAAAATCTTTCCGATTTAGACATATTTCCGCCTTACACAGTCTACCTTGTACAGAGAGTTTACTGTATATATCTATTTTTGGCGAAATTGTATACAGCCCAGGTCCGGTTCGGCCCGACCCGAGTCTGCAGAAGAAGTAAGACTAGGATACTACCCAGAGAAGTGATATCCAGACTTAACCCGTCCTGAAGCTCGTGTAGGCCTCTAAATAGCATTTGAAAGAGGGAAAAAGTGTACTAAGGTCTGGAAAATTTTTAAATAAATTATGAAAAAATTGAACGTAAATTTGAACGTAAATTTCGTTCAAACTCGTCTATTTTTTGAGTTTCCGTTCAGTTCAAACTCGTTTATAAAATAGTGAGCGAAATTCAGTTCAAAGTTCACAAATAGTGAGCGAAACTCGTGAGTTTTCGTTCAGTGAGCGCGTTCATACCCAACACTGATGGCATCTTTCAGGGCTACTGATGCCGGTTGGTCGCGGGACACTTTTGACATCAATAATCCCCACAGCCAAAAGTCCCAGGGTGTCAGATCGAGAGATCCTGGAGGCCATGCGTGAAGTAGCGACTGATAATACGATCCTCCCCCAAATATTGGGCGTAGCTGGCTTTACACGTGCAGAGCAATATGAGGTGTTGCTCCATCTTGCATAAAGATGACGGTTTGGACTGCCTGTCGCGCTTGCAATTCAGAAATCCGACAGCGCCATCTGTTGGTTTCCAATAGAACTTTTTTTCCGTGGCCACACAAAACCTGATTTCTTTTTCATTCGTTTGGTGCAAACCTTATCTTTGTATCTTGATTTGTTTTCAAATTATTCGTTTTCAAAGTTCGTCGTGACTTTTGAATCACCCTGTATATATGTAATGCAGTAATACATATTCTGAAATTTCCTTGTATAGTCAGCATAACCCATATATTAGGAACCATTGATTAAGAAAAAAAACAGAAAAAAATTTTTTTTCGTTTTCTTTTGAATTTATCTTAACAATAGTTATTTACTACAATGTTATAAAAATAGCTAAATGTTTTCATAATATTAATAAGAAATTAAATAAATATACAGTGCAGTAATAGATATTCTGAAATTTACCTTCTATAGTCAACATAGCCCATATGTTAGGAATCATTGATTAAGGAAAAAAAACAGACAAAAAAATCTTTTTTTTTTTTCGATTTCTTTTGAATCTATCTTAACTATAGTTACCTACTACAATCTACAATGTTATAAAAATAGCAAAATGTTTTCATTACATTAAAAGGGAATTAAAATATATACGTAATGCAGTGCTAAATATTCTGAAATTCCCTTGTATAGCCAGCATAACCCATATGTTAGGAGCCATTAATTAAAAGGATAAAAACAGAAAGAAAAATCTTTTTTTTTTTTTCGGTTTCTTTCGAATCTGCTTTAACAATAGTTCCTACAATATTATAAAAATAGCAAAATGTTTTCATAACATTATTAAGAAATTGAAATATATGTACAATGTAGTAATGTAAAATTCACTTTCTATAGTCAACATAGCTCATGAATTTAGAACCATTGATTAAGATAAAAAATCTGGGTTTTTTTCGGATTTTTTTTAAATGTTTTTAAAGTATATATATATATATATATATAGTCGAGTCTCTCTATAACGAAACTCCATACATCGAATTTTTCTATATAACGAATTTTTAGTAGGAACAGTCCCCTTTTCGCATGATTACATTAAAAACAGTCTTTATATAGCGAAATATCTATCTCCATATAACGAATTTTTTCATAAATTGGTCTTAATTTATTCAGTTTTAAAAAATTTCGAAATCATATGGAATCAATTTTCCATCATTTATTTTTAATTTACCGTTCAATGCTGAGTTTTTTTTTTTTTTTTTTTTTTTTTTTTAAATATTACTTTTGTTCTTTAAATCCAACGAGATCTTCACACCTCCCACACACCTTTCAACATCCTTCTCAAAACAGAGTCAATTGGATTGTTACACATATAAGGGAGGAATCAATGAGAGGCACATAAGAGAGGCCTTCAAATGGAGGAAAATGTTAACTACAATTTTTCATTCCTGGCTAAAATTTGAGCATTTTTCTGAAGAGCGTGACAGTTTTAATATCAAAACAACAAAAAATTACAGATTTCTTCGTCTAAAATTAATGCAAGTTTTCCTCATTTGATTTTCATTAAGCTTTCAAAAAAATGTCTGTTCTTTTTTTTTTTTTTTTTTTTTTTTTTTTTTTTTTTTTTGAAACTGCTTAAATAATTAAGAAATAAAATGTTAGGTTTACTTTTAAACATTTCAAATTCTTAATTAAAAAGATCAAAAATAATATTTGTTCAAAATTTACACATTAAATACGATTTTTAACAACATTTTCTATACATCGAGTTTCTCTATATAACGAATTTTTTACTGGAACGATGGATTTCGTTATATAGAGACTCGACACTACATATATATATCATTGAGAGCATTGAGGGCTTTTATTTTAAAGCAAAATGCAATAATGCTATTTTTAAATGTAATTTAATAAATGTTCACTTAAAATTTTATAAATAGATAACATTTTAAAAACCATTAAAAAATTATATTTGCAGAAATTGTTTCTGCCTACGCAAAATTAAAAATAAATGAATAAAATTTTAAGGAAATGAATTAAAGTTAATTTTCGTTTAATTACTATAAAGTTCCAAAAGATGTTGCTATTTATTTTGTCCACAATATTTTTTTTTTCAGTGAATAATGTATGAGTATTAAAAATAAAGCAGAATATTTAAAAATTAAACATTTTTATTTAAAAAAATTTTAACTTTTGTTACAATTCAGCAATAAAATTGTAATTGAATGCATTAAGCAATAAATATAATTAGAAACAATTGATTTATTTTTGAATATTTTTATAGCTGTTTTTCTTATTAAACATAAATTTCGTGGGTATAAAAATTAAAAATAATTTATTTTAATGTACTTTAGAAAAATGAATTTCAAATGAAAGAACTCAATATTTAAAATTATACTATTTAATAATTTTACTTTTTAACTGTCTATTGCTGTTTATTGCACTGATGTATTATTATTTTTTTTATCCTGCATATTAGAAAAAATATATAGTTTGCTGCGAAATTGTTTTGGTGGCATCCAGACTTTTATTTTAACATAATCAAACTAATTAATAAATTTATCATACGAACTCAATATTTCCAAATTAGTAAAAAATGCCAGAGCTGAGAATATATTTTTTAATTATTTGGAAAATTATTGTTGTTCTCGGTACAGAATTAGGAGATCTGAAGTATATCTGAATCTTTTTATTGGTTGAATTCTGCAACTTATTTTATTTTATTCGTTTCCTGATTGGTCCTAGTTTAATGTCCAAAAATGGAATACTTCTGTTTTTATTTTATTCGTTTTTTGATTGGTCCAAGTGTAATGTCCAAAAATGAAATACTTCTGTTATCACAATGACATAAAAGTAATAAAAACTTTTAAAAAAATTAATAATTTAAAAACAAATTGTGATAGAAATTTTAAACAAATTTCAATAAAAAACGCATTTTTTTCTCTACGCAACTGTATGGAAATTAAAAATGTGCAATTAGAAGTTTAAAAAATTGCAGTTCCGAAAATTGTAAAACTGAAGTTTCATTTAAAATTTGTTTATGATGGGTCCACAAATATTGTTGTTTAATCCATGTCGTACGTAATAGGAGACGTTCAAAATTCAGTCTCATTAGCTCTATCAAATAAAAATTCTCATTTTAAACAATGAAAGTTGTCTAGTATTTAATCTACTGTTTTTCTATCATTGGTCTTGAAATATTAATGTTTAATGCACGGCATACGTTATACATGACTCGTTATAATCATCCTAAAAATGATGTTTATTATTATTAATAATTTAAATATAGAATTTATATATAAGTCTTTAAAATTTTAGTTGTTGAAAATATTATTTAACAAATAGTCGTTGTAATTTATTAAATTACAAATTTGTTATTTTTTTATTGCTAAGTTGTAAATATTGAATTCGTATGATAACGTTACTAATCGATTTGATTATGTTAAAATATCAGTTTATCTACATACGAATCGTTTATATCGAGTTCCTTTACAGGAGGTTTATTCTGTTGCACTGTCTGCATGACAGACCAGATGTTATTAAGAACAAGGCTATCTGAGCGAAAAATTCCCAAGCGCAGAATCTTTCTTTCGCACAGTTGGAAATACAGTAGAAGCCCGATTTAACGCGATTATTGTGAGACACACGCGTTATAAATTAATCGCGCCATATCGAAACTGTGTCAAAGGAATGTTACAAAATGATAGAAAAACTGAAAAACTGGTGAAATTTAATTAACTTTATCATCATTGAGCACAGACTTAATCTTACGCTATCTTAGAAATGTCCATAAGTGTTGTTTGGCGACTTGAGACGTTTCGTTTCGTTTTAGCATATTGTTTCACACTAGCAATTTGGAGTAGATGAACACAATCTGAATCGTTTTGCCTCTCCATCCACGAAATTATCTTCGTTACGTAAGAAATGACATCGCGAACATGTGAAACGTCGTCTTTCATTGCAACATCATTTTCTGTTTCATTATCATCATCTTGCTCACTGCAATTTTTATCGGTTACAGCACCAATGGTATCCTGATTTGTTATGAACTCTGAAATTGGTTCCTAACTTATCGATTTCTATCCAGTTATTTAAATCGTCAACAGAGATATCGAGATGCACAGTGCTAACGGAAGACTGCAAGCCCCTCATTGTGTTTTATTGAAATTTTAAAAGCAAATTTATCTTAAAAGAGATCTTTTTTTTCGGGAACATACTTTTCCCAGCGTTAAATCCGAATTCGTGGTATATCGGACCGCGTTATTTGGGGCTTTTACTGTATTGAATTTTTATGATTATTTTACCAATCGATTTGATTCGATTAAAATACTAATTTATCTACATACCAATCGTTTATGTGGAGTTCCTTTAGATTAGCAATAAGGTTATCTCAGAAAAAAAAAAAAAAAAAAAAAAAAAACAAGCCGAGAATATTTTTTTCGCTCATTTCGAAGTACTAAATTTGAATGATTACATTACCAATCAGTTTTATTGAGTTAAAGTAATAGTTTATCTACATACCAATCGTTTATGTGGAGTTTCTTTACCTTAGTTTATTCTGTTGAGCTGTCTATATGATAGACCAGATATTATTACCAATAAAGTTATCTACCGAAATATGCGTGCTGGTTGTAAGCGCAGGTGGCATAAACGTAGATTAATGATACTGTAAACCAAGTATGTGAGATAGATTTCCGACTTCGATATATATTCGCTCAGTTGGAAAATTTTTATTCGTATTCTAACATTTACAAATGTTTTGTAAATCTATGTATGGTACTCCGAAAACCCTTTTAATATTTCGCATTTTATATTGTATATTATTTTACATAAAAGTTAATAAAAGCTTTAAGTTTCTTTCAAAAAAAAAAAAAAAAAAAAAAAAATTAGGACACTTTTTGAAATTCTATTTCATTTGTTTTTAGGAATTTTTCAAATTTTGCAATTGACGGTTATTTTACTATTATTTAATTAGCCGCATAACAATAATTATATATTATAGCAGATGTAATTTTTCCATTTTTCATTTTTGGGTGAAAAACTCTGGTCGAAGATTCGAACCAAGGATGTATCGGCTGAAGCCGCCAATGCTCTACCAACTGAGCCATCCCGGACACGAACATTGGAGGACTATTTCACCCAATTAACCTCATCGATCACTTTATCTGGCCTGATACTCTGAATAAGCTCAACAGAATAAATCAAAGTAGAGAATTGCAGATTAATTACATCTGTTATAATTAATTTACCAATTGAATAATCGTGTTCCAAAATTAATCTAATGTAATTTCGTATGCAGTGATTTTCTGCAGTTCCATATATTGACCTTCGATTTCTTCTGTTGAGCTGATCCAGAGTATCAGACCAGATAAAGTGATCGTTGAGGTTAATTTAGTGAAATAGTCCTCCAGTGTTCGTGTCCGGGATGGCTCAGTTGGTAGAGCATTGGCGGCTTCAGCCGATACAACCCTGGTTCGAATCCTGGCCCAGAGTTTTTCACCCAAAATGGAAAAATGGAAAAATTACATGTGTTATAATTAATTTAACGATTGAATAATCGTGTTTCAAAATTAATCTTAAATAATTATATTTATTACAATTAAGAAAACTGTTTAACAATTCGCCTGAATGGGAAAAGCTATATTTTATTTCTCTGTAGAGTCCGGAATGGTATCTATGATCAGGGGGTAGTTGTAACCACCGCCATAATGAAAAAAAACAGCGAATGATAAAATTTTGTTTTATGCTTAGATATTAACTTCATAATGTATTTTGCATTTTAGATATTCTTTATCAGTAGTCTAAAGCATTTTTGAGATCCAAACAGAAATTTGAACAAAGTCTAGCAAATTTTTTGACAAACGGATTTGTCAGTTTGGTGTTCTAATTGTCTTAATTCCCCCAAACAAATGTGCATGTGTGTAGGCAAGTTTAAAAATGAAATATAGTGGTCATAATTCCCAAAGTAGTGGTTTTAATTATCCCGAAATTTTGTGATTATGAGTATTTGATAGGATAATTATAACCACCATTTTAATTTAATAAAAAGGTGGGCTACAAAAATTCAATTTTTTAAGAGATGTTCTTAAAAGGTCAAAGCTGTTTCCTGTGTACTAAAAAAACACTTTTCAAAACAGAAAAAAAGTAAAAAAAAAATATATAATAATAATAAAATAATAATGTTTAAAATGTATAAAGTGGTCATAATTACCCCTCCTGACCCTATTCAATTTTAACACAAAATGTGTGCTTATAAATATAAATCATGACAAAAAAAACGAAATTGTAATATATGAACAAAATTTCACTCTCGTTGACAATCTATATATTTAAACACACACCGTTTATTTCTTCTTCTGCATTCAAATTCCTATTAAATTAATTTAGTTAATAATATTTTTATCTGAAGTTTGTTTGTTTTCAGATAATACCGCCCTATCAGTTCTTTTAAATTTATTTATTTTTACATTTTAATTTTAATGTTAAACGTTATTAATTGAATTTGTTTAAAATGTTGCTGTTCTGATTACTTTTAAATTTACACAGAAAAGGGAACGAATGTTAATTACTTACTGATGCCATTTTCTCATTCAAAGTAATAAATATATATACATATATATAGATTTCTTTAATGTAAAATTATGTCACGTTAATGTAAATAATAATAATAATGAACGATAATAAAAACGCGCATTTTCTCTCATTAGCAATTTAATTCGTATTTTCGCACATTTACAAACAGTGTATCGGATTTAAGAGATTTTTAATTCGAGTGTCAGAAAATTTAAACAGCAATACATAATATAGAAGCATTCCTATTTAAATAAAGCATAATTTATTATCAAAGTGTTCTGATCTAATTTCATATTTTCTGAGCTACATTATTTCTAGAACTTAATAGAATTAAAACGTTACATGGTTACATTTGAATATTTTTTACATTTCTGCGATACTAACAAGAGAACCTCTTGTTGGTATCATTTGCATCGATGCATTTTAAAGCCCTATATTACGAAGTTCGTTAAAGGAAAAAAAATCCGTTAAAAGACATATTTTTGGATTTCTGAAAAACTTTCAAGCATAACTTTATCTCTTTCTTTCTACTATTTTAGAGGCTACTTATCGGTCTACTAACATAGTTTTTTTTTCTTTTTAAAGAAATCTTTTAAAAATATAAATTAGTTAATAATAAGTATACAATATTGGAAAAAGCTTTAAAATTCCTTCAAAAATCTACAAATTTGATTTTGGTAAAATCACGAGATTAAATTCACATTATTGGGAGGAAAGAGTTGGTGTATTTTCAAAAGTAGAGTTTTCCAGCATCCCTAGCCGAATGTCATATCCCCAAAACAAGGCAAGCGAAAAATTCGTAGCGCCCTATTTAGTGACTTAACTCACTTTTCGCGTGAAATAAAGAAATAAAAATACAGTGCAAAATATAAAGTGCAAAATCATATATAAAGTATGATTTTAATAGAGAATTTTTATCGGTTCTCTAATTTTTATGTATATGACTACGAAATGCACCCGGTCTCGATGCTACGAGCGAGAAACACCAAACGTAGTCCCCTTGTAAGTTTGGAACGTGAAACCTGAGTTGAGACAAAAAGGCACTCTACTGTACACTGAAAAAAAACTGTAATACTACAGATGAAATATGTATGCTTACTAACATTTTACCAGTGCACCTTACAAAGAAAGACGTAAATCTACAAAATCAATTTTGTAAAGCTACAGAAATCTATAACTTTACAAACGAATCCAATAAAATTACAGTAACCTTACTAAAATTTTAATTGTAACATAGGTTGTAGTTACATAAAAAATTCACGGAATCCCAGTTTCCTAAAAAAATTCTTAGTAAACTTACAGATTTTTTGATTTTCATTCCAAATCTATGTCTGTTACTTGTACGTTTGCTGTTGAAGTTATATGAAAAGTTCTAGGAATCCCAGTTTCCTAGAAAACTTTTAGTAAATTTACAGATTTTTTTTCTATTTTTTGCAGTGTAGTAAGTAAAAACTAAGCTGCATTATTAATCGCATTTAGTTTGATAAAATCTAAATAATTTTGCTACGAATGCATCTAAAAGGCATAAATTTCTGGATTTTTCTACACGTACGTACCGATATTACAATTTGAAAATATCAAAAACTGCAGCACCAAGTTATGTTACATGGAAAGTTTTTCTCTGGAAAAAGGAACGTATTTTTCAAATAAATCTATTACTAACCAATGACGCGTTAAATTATATATAAAAAAGTTTTTATGAACATGAGAAGTACTACATTGATAAATTATATATATACAGTATTATAGCCAAATCGGTTCTTAAATATGCGTAGCATTGCATGATTAAAATCAGAACGCGTCAAAATGTCAGCCACACTAGAAATTCAAAGTGGTACAACTCAGCCATATTTTGAGATATAGACGAAACAAAAGAATGCTTTGCAATTTTTGTATTAAAGTCAAACATATAAAAGAAAATTTTTTTCAATTTCTAATTTTTTGCGCCTAATTTAAAATTAATAAAACTAAATGGCCAAATTTTAGAAGAAAAATGGCCGGTGAGAAAAAAAAAATTAAAGTGTCATGTTGACAAAATTAAAACATCGCATTTAATTTTACTATATCGAAATGAATAACGTATTTCAAAACCAAATTTCATTTGTTACTTTCTGCAATAAAAAAAAATCCGAATTTTTAGTAGCCCTATTTATGATATAGAGATTTCTTTCTATTAACAACATGCATTCCAAAATTCAGTTCTTTTAAGAGATGCATATATTTCAGTTGAAAATTCTTCTTCAGCAATTTCCTTTAAAAATGAGAATGGTACAATAATATGTTTGTGCAATCCTGCTTATGATATATAGAATTTATACATAAAGAATAATATGCAAAAAACTAATTAAACTCATAAGCGTATACCAAATTTTAAAACGGTTTCTCCAGCAATTATTACGCAAATAGAGTAAGTAACCGATTTCTTTTGTGTATCCCTATAAGTTTATAAAAAATGGTATGAATGCGCTCTTTTAAAATTATCGTAGCGAAATTCAGTGATTTATATAAATTGAAATTCATTTTCAAATTTCAATAATTTGAAACAGCATAATGTCATTAAAGTATTCTCTAAACGATTTTTCCCGATCTACGACAATGTAATGGAATTATTTTGAGCATCTCTGTAAATGAATCATTAATCGTATTTACTTCAAATGCAATACCAAAAATGCTATGATGACTCCAAATAAACTTTATCAATTGCATAAAAATCTGAGTATATTAAAGGGAGTTATAGAGTGGAAAGACGGCCGGACGGACAGACAAACCGAATCCACGAGCATTTTTAACTTTGTTGGAAAGTGCTAAAAGAAAAGAAAACTTTAAAACTATTGATATACAATCTTGAGATTTGAACACAACCAAAGGTAACGTTAGACTGCAAGCGTTTACATGTTATTAGCGTGGTTTTTTTTATAATGATTTTACAATCAAGAAAAAAATGTATTGCTACAAAAAAAAAAAAAAAAAAAAAAAAAAAAAAAAAAAAAAAAAACTAGATTATTGAGATTTTTGGAAAAAAAAGGGTATAGAGCGCTTAGATGCATAAACATGTAAAAAAGATCAAATAAGATCCATCAATCATTTAGAAGGAAGTGCTGGGAAATAAGTTTTAACTCTTTCACCCCGGCGACAGAGAAAAACTTACCTTTAAATCCTGGCGAAAAAAGGGGAGTATTTTTGAAAGTGAACTCGTCCATTTTTCGTATTCTTCTTTTCTACGCGCATTAAAGGGAGAGGCGTGTTTGAAATGTCAGTTTGATATATGTTAGCTCTAATCTCCCTCCACATACCGTAATTTCCGACGTGTAATCGTAATCCGCGGATGAAACAATTCTTTCTGGACCCAGAAATTTTACTTAGTTATAGAAGCCACATATTAATAGCAATTTAAAATGTTGCATTTTATTTAAAAAAATTCCTGAATCGAAAAATAATTGTTTGATTCGAGGATTATACACTGGAAATTATAGTTCTTCTGTTCATTCTTATCCGAAATATTTAATTTAAGGTAGTGATGAGTTTATTTATACTGCATTTTTTCTCTATATATATTATCAGAAATGTCTATTCATAATTTATTATATTCGAAAGAAAGGCCTTTAACATTGTTCTAAACAAGGTTGTTTATTCAAAAAGATTTTCCATTGACCCACCTGATACTGCAAATAATGTTTACATACAAAGAACATGGCTCTTCTATCGAAAAATGGAAAAAGCTTATTGTTTCCATGATTTCTAATTAAGAACACCTGAACAATTATTATCAGGGCCGTAGCTAGAAGTGAACAAGAGGGGGGAGGACTCAAGAAATTGTAGGGGGGCTCATAATTTCTCTCTCTCACTGACGCAGAAAGGTAAATTAGTGCATATTCACATAGTAGGTATTATGTTTCATATTAAACTGTTGTAATAACTTCATTTTATGCTAAAAAAATATATGATGATGAAAATTTTGAGTGTATAAGTGGTGCAAAATTAAACATCATGTTAGTTTCATATGTACAGATAGGATGAGGGAGTGTTGAAACACTTATTTTAGATACAATTTAGTAACTCTGCAAAACTGTGAAAGGATCTCAAAACTAAATTAGAATTTTAAACAGAATTTCATTTGAATTTTCGGAACAGAAATTCATTTGGTGACCTTGGAATTTTTTCCAGGGAGGTGGGGCTCAAAATATTTTAGAGGGGGGGGGGGCTGAGCCGCCCATAGCGCCCCCTTAGCTACGGCTGCGATTCATGTCTAAATTGACCTTTTGAGGCGCAGGGAAAATTCATTCCTTAAGTGTTGAAATTAATGACTGACACCGGAATTTGAAATTTTTTTTATTTGTAAGTAAGAAAAAAAAGCGCTATATTTCACGCATTCAATAAATTTTATTTTTTTAAAATCAAAATTCCAATGCCAATATTGTGTCTGGGAATTAAAATTATGTGGTTTCACAGATATACCACCGCGACGCAAGAGGTTAAAAAAAATTACTTCATGAGGTATAACAGCTACTTGGAATTTAAGAGTAGCATTAATAAACGTTACTTAAGAAGCAATATTAAAATTGTTTACAAATATTAACTGCTTAAAAAAAGTGTTATTTGCAATATAATTTACAGCTTTCTATATTACAAAAACAAAAGATTAGTTTAGTAGTGTACATTTGCTTTTTTCCATGAATACGGCGACAAAAATTGCGTTTTGATTCGATTTTTTAAAACGCTACAGTTAAAAAAAAAGTCGTTGCATAGTAAATTATGTTGCACGAAACTACTCATTCACAGGAATATGAAATGGTTATTTGCTTTCTATGTATTTTAATACTATTGTTTTTACATTTTATGAATTTTGATTAAAAAAATAAGTTTAAAATTATTAGAAATTTTTGACTGTTGGACAGGGAGAATAAAGTTTTCCACCGACAATTATTATGTTATACAGACAATTTAAAGGTATTTATCATTAAATTCCAGTGTTTTTGGAAACTTTTATTTCATGTCATACCATTTTTTCTGCAAATTACTCTAAAAAGTAAGAAATAAGATACTGAAGAAAGAAATAATGCTATTTTCACGATTCTAATTTTATTAAAATTTAGCATTATGGCAATGATAATTTAAATTTTTAATGTATATATTATAAAAATAAACTAACCATACACCCTTTTTAAGTCTTCATTAAAGAAGTCTTTTCTTCATTGCAAAATGCAAAAAAAAGTAAGAAATTGCAGAAACAATATTTTGCTGCTGCTAGCTTCCTCATTTTCACATTTTTTTTTTTTTTCTTGCTCTAAAACAGCAATCTTTTAAGAAGTCATGAAACCATTGTATAGTAAAATTTCTTCCAGATGTTTATTCTTTTCATTACATTGACCACATATCAAGTTTTCTAAACAAATAAACTATCAAAATTCTTAGAAAAATAAACTATCGGAAAATAAACTACATGGTTTCTAATTTCATTGTAAGACAATAGTATTTGACATTACATTGATCTGCTGTTCACGAGAAGGTTTTAATCTTTTAATATTTTCCCTTTCTTTATCAATGAATTATCTAAAAAAATGGGGGGGGGGTTGAACTGACCAATTAATTTGTTCAAGTATCTCATTGTCTCACAACTGTATATATCTAAAGGAAATTGAAGTATTTTTATGATACACTTCATGAAGCCTAAGCTATGTGGTTATAGAATGTAATACAATTTTTAAAAAATGTAGCAATTTTAATAGAAAACGAAATAAAATAGAATTGAGCCTTCCGTCGTATTGATAAAATATTAAGCCAAAAATTTTACAAATAAGTTTAGAATTGTTCCTCAATTTATTCTGTTTGTTCTTTTTCTTTTCTTGTCAAATAATCACAAAACTTACTTAAATACGTAATTAAGCCTGTAAAATATCCATACATATATAGTTTTTTTTTTTTTTTTTAACACATTTGCAAAAATAAATTGATCAAGTAAGCTTACAAATGCCTATTGATACCTTGCACTATTTTCACAATGCTGTTTACGGTTAGAGCAACTAAACTTCTTTTATAGCTCAGTACTAGATGGAACCCGTCAAAACGGGACGGCACCACAGAAATAAAAGATATTTTCCAGCTATTGAAGGATTTTTTAACGACTAATCTTCAGCAAAAATTTCAATAAAAAAAAGAAAAACCTGCATTTTACATCCAGGCAAATGACCCGCAATTGGCAGAGTTACATTCAAACATGCTGCTATAGAATTAGAATCTCTCTCATTTGATAATTTTCCATTTACAAATACAACACCAATAAATTGTACATGACATGAATAAATCACAAATTACCATCATTTCTCATTTCATACAAAATATACATACTTCACTTACTTCGCAGCAAAATAAGACTGAATTTATAGTTTGCTATTTAGCAACAACTGTAACAATGATCCTCTCAGTGGTTGATTTGTTTTTACATTACCCACCCCATTCAACAAATAAACATTTGCATTTTCAACTAACTTTTCTATTACATTTTCATAAATCAAAAATACATGTCGATTTCACATATTAAAAAAATTAATGATATTTATTCTGGCTAGGTGAAAACCCGTCAAAACTTGACGGCAACAATATGACAGAACCAAAGAAAAAAAAGTACTTTGCCGCTATAGAAAAATTAATATTTCTTAAAAATTCCAATATGCTTTCCATTTACCAACGTAACACCAATATGACATGATCCTGGGCGCAGAATCGGTGCAACGCTGCGACACACGTCACAAACTCTTGAAAATGTTTGAAGATTATTTTTCTACTGTCAAAGATTTTTTTTAAAAAATGCTAGAAATGATTTACTATGTACAAAAATTTGTCTAGGTACCATAAAAGATGCAAATTTTGGCAAATAATCACAAAAAATAGCTATTTTCGCAAAATACCCTCCCACCCCCCAAAAAAACATCACCCAGAAATTTTGTAAATGGATGTGAAAAAAAACCAGCAAATTTCGTCAACAGATTGCAAAAAACAACAAATTTTATGAAAAGATTCTAAAAAATTTGTCAAAAAAATGAAAAAAAATTGTCTAGGTATCCCGAATAAAACAAATTTCGTGAAAGTATTGCAAAAAATCAAAATTTTGCCAAAACATCCTAAAATATTGGCAATTTTCATGAAAAAATTTCGAAAAATAAAGCCAAATTTGACAAAAAAATCCCTAAAAAATGGCAAATTTGTAAACATATTATGAAAAAAAAAATTCAAAATATTGTAAGAAAACAAAAAGTTTTGACAAATGATTGTGAGTAAACAACAAATTTCGTCAAAGGATTGAAAAAAAGCAAATTTCATCAAATAATCACAAAAAAAGTAAATTTCGCAAAAAAACCCAAAAAATTTTGCAAAAAGATCTTCAATAAAACGGCAAATTACATCGAAAGATCGTGAGAAAACGACAATTTCATCGAAAGAACTCATGAAAAACGATAAACTTCTCCAAAACTGTCCAGGTATCAAAAAAGGCACGAAATTTGTCCAAAGATCTCAAAAGCACATAAATTTTGTCTAGGTAATCGCAAAAAAAGGTAAATTTCGCAAAAAATAGCGAAAAAAAACAAAATAACCAACAAATTTCTCAAAAAGATAACAAAAAACGACAATTTCTCAAAAAAATCATGAAAAAAGGATAAATTCGATAAAACGGCAAATTACATCAAAAGATTGTGAGAAAAAAACACAACTTTCATTAATTGCAGGGGGAAAAGATGCAACATTTCTTTGTTCATCAGAAAAAAAAAAAAAAAAAAAAAAAAAATCACAAAATTTCTCGATCCTTCACATGAAAAATAGAAAATTTGTCAGTTGAAGAAAAAATACAAAAGTCGGCAGTTGGTCATGTGGGGTAAAAATTATAAAATTCATTAATTAATCATGGATAAAAAGTCATTTAGTTGTGTAAAAAAGATCACAAAACTCTTGTCGAGACATTTCAGAATGTTTTTTCTGGGTAATCTTACAATGGGAATACTGCAGTTCAGTGTACCCATTGAACTGTGTGCTGAGTGACAGATGTTTATTTCCTCATTCTGTAGGCAATTAAATATATGTATGGAATTTTTTATCGCAACGTAATAAGTATATTTTTAACATAGGATCAGAGTAAATTAGTCTTTTCAACAAATAACCTGGTAAGTGAGAACTAACTTTTTTATTGATAGGCAATGTAACATCGTGTCGCTCGAGTTTATTTTGATTTTGCCCTTCTTTTTGAAGGACATAATTTAACCGTTTTTTCTATTGCATAACACTTCTTATTTTGTTTGCAATCTTTTTTTTTTTTTTTTTTTTTTTTTTAGTAATTTTTTATTGTGATCTTCATTTCTGTCATATGAAACATTCATTTCTATTTTGCCTATAGCACTTACATAATCTTCACAAATTTCTGAAAAAAAAAATGAAAAAAAAACCCCAACAAATTTCCAAAAAAAGGATAAATTCGATAAAACGGCAAATTACATCGAATGATGGCAAGAAAAAACGACAAATTTCACTGAAAATCCCTAAGAAAACAAATAATTATTTTCTGGTATCATAAAAGGCATGAATTTCGTCAAAAGATCTTGAAAATACTTTAAATTTGTCTAGGTACTTCAAAAAATGCAAATATTGGTAAACACGAGAAAACAACATATTTTGTCAAATGATGAAAAAAAGAGGCACATTTCATCAAAAGATCACAAAAAAAATAAATTTTGCAAAAAAAAAAAAAAAAAAAAAAAAAAAAAAAAGTGAAAAAAAATGGCAAATTTCTGAAAATAACAAAAAAAACCAACAAATTTCACAAAAAAATCACGAAAAAAGGAATAATTTGATAAAACGGCAAATTACATTGAAAGATGGCAAGAAAAAACGACAAATTTCACTGAAAATCCCTGAGAAAACAAATAATTATTTCCTGGTATAATAAAAGACATGAATTTCGTCAAAAGATCGTGAAAATACTTTAATTTTGTCTAGGTACTTCAAAAAATGCAAATATTGGTAAACAGATTGTGAGAAAACAACACTTTTTGTCAAAAGATGAAAAAAAGAGGTACGTTTCATTAAAAGATCACAAAAAAGGTAAATTTTGAAAAAAAAAGGTGAAAAAAAGAGACAAATTTCTGAAAATAACAAAAAAAATGAAAAATTTCACAAAAAAAAGATAATTTCGATAAAACAGCAAATTAAATCGAAAGATCGTGAGAAAATGACAAATTTCACCGAAAATCCCTGAGAAAACAAATAATTTTATCCAAGTATAAAACAAAACATGAATTTTGGCAAACAATCACAAAAAATAACAAATTTCGTCAAAATACCCCCCCCCCCAAAAAAAAAGAACACCAGCAAATTTTGTAAATAGATGTGAAAAAAAAACAGCAAATTTCGTCAACAGATTGCAAAAAACAACAAATTTTTTCAAAAGATCTCTAAAAAATTTGTCAAAAAACTGCAGAAAAAAATTGGTTCATGTATCTCAAATAAAACAAATTTCATGAAAATATTGCAAAAAATCAAAATTTTGCCAAAACGTTTAAAAAAATTTCGAAAAAAAAAGCAAATTTTAACAAAAAAAAAATCTAAAAAATGGCAAATTAAACAGATTGTGAAAAAAAAAAAATTCAAAATATTGTGAGAAAACAACAAATTTCGTCAAAGGATTGAAAAAAAAGCAAATTTCATCAAATAATCACAAAAAAAAGGTAATTTCGCAGAAAAAACAGCAAATTTTGCAAATAGATCTTCAATAAAACGGGAAATTACATCAAAAGATCATGACAAAACGACAATTTCATTGAAAGAACTCGAGAAAAACGATAAACTTCGAAACTGTCCAGGTATCATAAAAGACACAAATTTCGTCCAAAGATCTCAAAAGCACAGAAATTTTGTTTAGGTAATCGCAAAAAAATGTAAATTTCGCAAAAAATAGCAAAAAAAAAGACAAATATCTCAAAAAGATAACAAAAAACGATATTTTCTCAAAAAAAATCACGAAAGAAGGATAAATTCAATAAAACGGCAAATTACATCAGAAGATTGCAAGAAAAAGCAACAAATTTCAAAAAACAACTTTCATTAATTGCAAGGAGAAAAGATGCAACATTTCTTTGTTCATCAGAAAAAAAATCACTAAATTTCTCGATCCATCACATCAGTGGCGTAGCTAAGGGGGGCAAGGCGGGCGTCCGCCCCGGGTGCAGAGGCCTAGGGGCACCAAATTGAGAGAAATTGTTATATATCTATATTGGGGTGGGGGCGAAAATTTCTTGCTGGCCCCAGGCACCAAAAAACATAGCTACACTACTGCATCACATGAAAAAGAGAAAATTTGTCAATCAGTTCGACAGTTGGTCATGTGGGGTAAAAATTATAAAATTCATTAATCAATCATGGAAAAAAAGTCATTCAGTTATGTAAAAACCCCACAAAAATTATCAATCAGTAGAAGTCCCCACAAAAATCTTGTGATTGATTGAGACATTTCAGAATGTTTTTTGCATGTCCAAATTAAATATATATATATATATATATATATTGTAGCTGCAGATTTAAAAAAGTAAGTTATTTATATGCCATCTATTTTGATCTCTTATTATTTTGTTTATTTTTTGCAAGACCTACGTTTATTTAGTTGAGTAATACGAATTTAGAATTTGCAATGTTTTGTCTTTTGTTATTTTTTATCAATTTTCAAAATGATAATGCAACAAATGCAAATGCTATAGGCAAAATAGAAATGAAATTTTCATATGACAGAAATGAAGATCACAATAAGGAATTACTTTAGAAAAAAGAAAAAGATTGAAAACAAAATAAGTGTTACGCAATAGAAAAAACGGTTCAATTATGTCCTTCAATAAAAACTGGCAAAACCAAAATAAATAATATTATGAAATATAAAATTAAGCATCGATCGAAAAAATACTATGCAAGAAAAGTTTTCGCGAACATCGTAAGGGGGGATATTTTACTTCAGTGTACCCATGGCAAAATAGAAATGTATTTTTCATATGACAGAAATGAAGATCACAGTAAGGAATTACTTTTAAAAAAAAAGATTGAAAACAAAATAAGAAGTGTTATGCAATAGACGAAACGGTTAAATTATGTCCTTCAATAAAAACGGGCAAAATCAAAATAAATAAACTCCATCGACCCGATGTTACATTGCCATTAAAAAAAAAGTTCTCACTTATCAGGTTATATTGTTGAAAAGACTAATTTAAGATGTAATAGATTACTCTGATCCTATGTTAAAAATATACATATTACGTTGCGATAAAAAAAAATCCACACATGTCACTCAGACACAGTAGATCCATTGAACGAACGCGGGCATGCATACCACGCTAACCTTTAGAGACAGTAACTATCTCTTCTCTCATTGGTTCTGTTGTCGGATCTGCGCAAGCACGAATGCGCAGAGAGCAGTTTGAGTGTGCTGAATAAAAACGGCTTTCGTTTTAATATATAGATGTTTCTGATTCCGCTTTTCTCCTAAGATAGTGACAAAAGGTGGGACAATCCATTTGTGACTTTTTCCAAGCCCTTTTCAAAGACAGCTGTAAGAAACTCTTTATTCACGTCACTGTCAAACCAGTCTTTTACTTTGCAGTAGAATTCGTGTTAAACTTTATGCCATTTTCAGGATTATTTCGGTATTTGCAACATAAGTTACTTACTCTATAGTTATAAACAAATTTCGACTTTTGTAGAAATTTAAAAAGAAGACGATATTTTTGTTTCTTGAAATTGTTTCTTCTTTATAACAGGTGCTGAAATGCATTTAAGCGACACAAAACATGTACAGTGCATCTGTATAACATAATGGCCGGGTCACGGAATCTTTTCACTGTATTTAAAATTTATTTTAAATCTACACTTTAAAAAGTCTCCCTCTCATAAAGTCATAAAATAATTTCCCTGTGTGAAATAATAAAAGAATAATCTTGATAAGCTTTACGATAGAGTAGCTTTTTTGATAAATGTTATGCAGAAAAATATAACATATTGCGTCCAGCGAAATACGCAGTAAAATGATTAATGACAAAAGAAAAAAAAAGCACCGTAAAAATAATAATAATAATTATAACGATTACTAGTACTTAATAATTATAACGAAACTATTTTGAAAAATAATATTTTACTTTATTGATCATTAATGTAAGAGCATGTGGTAATTTGATAAGAATAAAATATGTGTACAAAAGAAGACAAAAACTGAATAGGCAACTTTCGCTACTACAACTTTTAAAAACTGGAAATAATATTTTTATACAGAAGATAAAATAAAAATGTACATTTATTCAAATACTATAAGAAGATGGAGGAATTTTTTTCTGATTTTACAATCACCGCAAAAAAAAAAAAAAAAAAAAAAAAAAAAAAAAAAAAAAAAAAATCTTGACACTTGTGATTTTAGACATTTTGTTAAATATCTAAAAATATACATGAGGAATAACTCCGAAACTCCTGATGTATAAACAAAATAATACTAGTCACATATTTTCGCGAAGAGTTTTCCCCGAAATCCAGCAGGGGACCCTCAACAAATTGAAAAAGAACGGAGATCTTTTGGATAACCCTGTCAAAACTAATGAAGCAAAAGAGTTCAAACTGCAGATTATGATTAAGTGGCTTATTGTAATAAACTGTGTTCATTTTTATGAATATAGCATCTAAACTCGTAGAGAAATTAAGGCTTTTATAAAAACGGTCCCAATTTTTTTCAAGTTTTTCGCTTATAATTACCAAAGTTCTTCATCAAACACAATGTTCTTTTCAAAAAATATGATAATTAACATTGCACATAACACCATGTAATCAGAATTAAAAAATAGAAAAAATTATATGATAAATAAGCAAGTTTACTAAATAATTTTTTACTGCGCATGCGTTAACGCTATTAAAATTTCATTTCCCTATTATGTTAGTTAAATGTATAGAGCAACCTTTGTGAAAGTCACAAAAACATAGCTTGAAAGTTCTGAAAATTATCCTCGATAGAATAGTATCAAAATCCGGTATTTTCAAAATGAAGCAAAAAGATGAGGGGCTGTATCCATATTCCAGTGATTAGTGCCTATTCAAATTATATAATACCTTATCAATGTTACTGATGTATTTATTTGTTTGGCGTGTTATTTCTAGAATAAACATTAATTATTCCTTTCCACATTGCTTTCTAACTCTACATATTCTGTAGGATACATTAGTTTATAAATTACAATAGTTGAAAAAAAAAAAAAAAAAAAAAAAAAAAAAAAAAAAAAAGAAGCAGACTAACAAATATAGTCAAGATGATTCAGGGAACCTCACATCCCTAAAAAATTGAAATCTGAAAATAATATTCGATAAACATTCTGTAGATGAAAAAAAAATGAAGATATCAGAATAATTCAGCATATTTATACCTCATTATTTTCATTATAATGCAATTATTTTCGTAGTATATATTAAACCAAAATGAAATAGAAAATCGAATTTGCTTATTTTAGGACAGGGTTCATATCCATTTTAAAGATTTAAAATTCATGAATTTTTGAAAAGATTTTTTTTAAAGTCGCCTCTAAAACTCCTACGGTACAATTTTAGAGCATATATTTTTAAGGTGAATATTTAGAAAATATTTACATATATATCTATTCTTTTTTGCTCAAAATTATGAAATTTTCTGCGATATTAAAAAAAAAAAAAAAAAAAAAAAAAAAAAAAAAAAAAAAAAAAAAAAAAGTAAAATCGCGAAATTTTAGTCATGACAAGTTCATCAGCCAGCCATTTTTGAATGATTCTGATTTTGTCCTTTTTTATGATAAATTCTTTAAATTTTGCAATATAATCGATTGTTGTTTCATGACAGCTTTTCTATGGCTTCCGTCTGGGATTTTGTTTCAAAATATCAATTTTAGCAGTATTTAAAAAAAAAAAAAGTGTGATTCTATCAAAAAATAGAAAATGTTGTTATAGTTTTCATAGTTTCTTATTAAAAACACCTGAACATTTCACGTACCTAAGTTTAAAAATGACTTCATGCGGTAGAATATTTAAATATAATTTGAAAATAGTCCTAATTACCATTATTAAATAAGTTATATTAAAACATTCTCAAATCCAAACTGTTATTTATTATTTTTTACACGTTCATAAAGTTATTTGAAATACAGTGCAGCGTTCTCGATTAAAAGAGAAATTATCAGCATTTTCCTTATACAGACAAAGGCTTTTCCGGACAGAAATCGTTTTTTAAGTCGACTTTTGATATGCTACATTAAAATAATAATAATAATAATAATAATAATAATAATAATAATCATTATGCAGTAAATTCCAAGATGTAACGAATTTGCAGTAATATGAAAAGCATCGTTCACTTCATAAATATATAAATGATAATGTATGTAAACTTCATTATTTTTTCTGTCAAAAATGAGTTTACTAATTGTAAAAAAGTTTCGCATTGTTGAATATAAGTTCAGATTCACGGTCGCCAGTCGCCACGCGGCGATACAATTTTTTGACTTGACGACTAATTTTTGGCTTCTAAGTCACCATGCCAATCATTAACGGTTTTTTTTCCTTGCTCATGATACGTATTATAGGGTAAGTCTTGCAATCGTTTTGAAAGTCAAAAGAAAAAAAGTCAAACTTTGCTTATTTATTTTTTAAAAGAAAATACACTCAAAGTTTTCTTTTTAAATAAATTCTTCAACGCGAAAGCACTTAAAATAACCTTCATGGGACAATAATCGCTAGGAAATAAAGATGCAATTAATTCATCGATAAAGAAAAAGAAAACAATTCACTTGTAATTAGTTGGTTGCTAGTGTAATTTTTTTTTTCAAAAATAAGAATGTAAATATGACAACAAAATATTCCGTTGTTGAACTTTATTTATTTTTTGTAGGACCGCGCTCAATTTAAATGTGCCTGTGATATTTAAAATATTCGCGATCACTATTGAATTTAGATGTTATATTTCCTTGACGGGATTTTGAAAATCGGGTTTGATAGGGCGTGAGGGCAAATTTTTACTGTAGAACATGTGCAATTTCCATTTTGCTTCTTTAACTTTTAATTATTTTAATTTTCTAAATATCTATCATCTGATCCAAATAACATTGCATATATTTCTTATGGTTTTTCTCCTTTATCTGACTTTTCGTCATTTTGAATTAAGTATAATTAAATAACTTAATAACAGCCCTGATACTTAATAATAAAACAAAAGTACAGATATCATACTCTTTTGAAATAAAAAGCTTTAGAAGAAAAAATAATAATAACATCCCCTCAGTAGAATCCTTTTAACTGCAAAAAGAAGTAAATATAAGCCACATGTGAATATTCTATCACTGACATCCAAACAAAGTAATCGGCAATGATAGAGAAACACCCCTCAAGATAGGGTAAAACCCATCTCTTTCACTTCCTTTCACCCCTAAATTCTCGTAACCGCCCATATGCGCCTGTGATCGTCGTTCAATGACAGGGCCGTATCGGGCCGGCTTAGGCGTTAAAGGGTTAAATGAAAATATAAGAGAATAAAGAAAAATAAGAAAAAAAAAGCTAATTAAAAGTGAAAAAAATAGCTGTTTTCTAATTTAAAAAATGTTTACTAGATGCTGAAAAAATTAAAAGGATAGTTTTAAAAAGAAACATATCGATTTTCGTGTTTTATTTTACTTTTTAAGAAAAACTTAAAGCATATTTATATACTGTTTTATTTATTTTTTTTAACTTGACATGATTAGGTACTGACATATAATTCCTGATTTAGACGGAATTAAAAAACATACATGTATCAAAAAAGTTCGCTTTTCTAAAAAAAAGTTGTTTCCATTTGCAAGAACAATTTTTTATGAATTATTTCATATCACGATATTTTTCTATCTTTTCGTTTAATATAACATTGATTTTACGGAAGATTTTTTTCTACCACAGTTCAAAAGGTTTTCAAAGCATTCGAACATGTCATATTGCGAAAGACATTGTGCACAACCAATAAAAAAAAGTTATAAAAATGACTAAATTTCCTTTTACAATAATTACTAATTTTATTTTTTTAAATTTATATTTTATTTATAAGATTTAACTTATATTAGGTTTGACTTATATTAACTTTTATATAAGGTTTTAAATTTATTTTCTTTAAAAAATGTTTTAAAATTACATTTTATTTTATTTTGTTTTATTTATTTTTTGGAAAATGTTTAATTTTTTTTTCAACAAGTCAATTTAGATAATTCATTAGAAAAAATGATTTTTTTGTATTTTTTTCAATAAAACCGAAAATTATGCATGTTTTTATGTGCTAAATCAAAGCCTAAAACTATTAAAATATAATTATATTATTGCATTTTATATTATTAAGGGATTTTTTTTATAGTAAATTTCAGTTTTAGGTAAACTTAAAATGAGTATGGTGGCAAATAAAAGTAAAAAATGTCCTTCCGGCAGTACCGGGAGGAAGAGATAGCTTTCATATACCTTATTCATTCATTTATTTATTTATTTTAAATTAAGATATATTATTCAAATATACGAATCTGAAATTACTGTAACCCGATTATATAAGATTTAATACAAGTTTTTGTCAATACTGAATATTAAGGGGAATTTTTAGAAATTAGTCATTTTTTATTCAAGCTATAGTATTGTTTTAATTGATTTATAAGGTCGCAAAATTCTACGATATCATGAAGCGTATGACACTTTAAAACAACATGACGGATAAAACAAACCATTGAGCTTGGTCGAAATGCTAATTCATGTGCTCATGAACACTTACATCGAAATCGATAAATATCTACGAGTGCTCTCCCGGGCAAACTGATTTTTTTTATAAATGTCACCCACATTAGAAATTAAAATTGGCTATATCTCAGGCGTTTTTTAAGGTAAAGACAAAACAAAAAGTACTAATGAATTCATGTATTAAAATTCAACACTTCAGAAAGAAACTTTTTTTTTTTTTTTTTTTTTTTTGTACATCATTATACTTTTAAAAGATTTTTGACAAACATAAATAACCGCCATTTTGAAACAAGATGGGAATGAAGTTGGCCAGTGAACTTAGTCAGTGAATTTGGTCAAGACATTGGTGTGTACTATGTACACACCGAGTTATATCCAAATCAGTTTATAAATATGCGTATTATCGCATGTCAAATTTCAGACCGTTTCAAACTGTCAACCACACTGGAAACTGAAGGTGCTGCAACTCAGTCATTTTTCTAGATATAGATGAAACAAAAAATGCTCTGGAATCTTTGTAACAAGGTCAAACACACAAAAGAAAAATATTTTTTTCAATTTCTAATTTTTTGCTTGTACATCATTATACGTTTAAAAGATTTTTGACAAACTTAAATAACCGCGATTTTGAAACAAGCTGCCGAATTAAGTTGGTAAGTGAACTTAGTCAGTCAACTTGGTCAAGACATTGGTGTGTACTATGTACACACGGAGTTATATCCACATAAGTTTATAATTAGGCGTATTATCGAGTGTCATATTTTAGACCTTTTCAAACTGTCAACCAAGTTGGAAACTGAAAGTGCTATAACTCAGCCATTTTTCTAGATATAGATGAAACAACAAATGCTATGGAATCTATGTAACAAGGTCAAACACACAAAAGAAATATCTTTTTTCAATTTCTTGCTTTTTTGTACCTAATTTTAAAATTTAAAACTGTTGAAAAAATTTAATATCCCGCCAGTTTGAAGCAAGATGGCGGATTCAACTGGCCAACAAACTCGGTCTAGGGATCGGTATGTACTATGTACATACCAAGTTACAGTCCTTGTCCAAATTATTAGACGCACTCCCTTTTCCTTGTGTCGAATCATATTACTAGCTTCATAGAAATATTACTGTGTGAATAGCTGCAATTAATTATGTACATCATTTGTAGGATTATAATAAATAAAAAAACATGCCTATGACTTTAAAACTCTTTCTTTTTACAAATTAAATAAAAAATGACCGAAATTGCAAAATTTATAACTTGAAGCTCAAAAAAATGTCAATATTTTTGGAGCCTCTTTTGGCGGCTATCAGTGCCTCTATTCTTCGCGGCATGCTGTTAATACAAAATTGAAGAGTTTCTTGTATGCGTGGGTGACGATTCCAGATATGGATAAGATTTTCTATCAGCTGGGTTTGGTTTGTTATGACTTTGTAGTCAATTCTTCAGACCAATATAAGGAGGTTTTCAAAATCGGTTTATTCTAAAGCTAAAATGATGGTTTCCAAATGAAGAATCATTTGTATTTTTTCATGGTAGAGCTTTCTGTTACATAGCACGATCCGTCAAGGTCTACTTTCAATAAAAAAAATATCCCTGTGTTGAACTGTTCCCGGTAATTCATCAGACATGAATACCATTGAAAACGTTTGGGAGCTAATGAAGAAAAAACTGGACAAAGAGCTCATAACGAGCAAAACACAGCTGATAGAAAAATTTATTCTTGTCTGGAAACTTCACTCACACATGCAAGAAACATTTCAATTTTGTATTAACAGCATGCATGAAGAATAGAGACACTGATTGCCGCCAAAGGAGACTCCAAAAATTACACAAATTGACATTTTATTAAATTTCATGTTTTAAGTTTTACAATTTTAGCAATGGTTGATTTAATTTACAAAAATAAATAATTTTAAAGTCATTGGCATGTTTTTAATTTATTATAATCCTACAGATGACGTATGTAATCAATTGTAATTATTGGCATAGTAATATATCTATGAAACTTGTAATATGATTCGACACAAGAAAATATGAGTGCGTCTAATAATTTGGCCAGGGACTGTATATTTAAATCGGTTTATAAATACGCTTGTTATCACATGACGAAAATCAGATCATTTGAAAATGTGAGCAACACAGAAATTAAAAATGCAATAACTCAGCCATTTTTTAAGATACAGACAAAACTAAAAATGCTCTGAAATCTTTGTAATAAGTTCAAATGCATTAAAGAAGAATCTTTTTCAATTTCTCGCTTTTTTAAACCTAATTTTAAATTTTAAATTTTTTACGAAAATTTAAATGGCCGCCATTTTGAAACAAGATGGCGGATAAAACTGACTAACGAACTCGGTCGAGACCTCGATGTATATTATGTACACACAAAGTTAAATCCAAATCGGTTCATAAATACACTTGTTATCACGTGACAAAAATCAGATCGTTTCAAAATGTCAGTCACACTAGAAATTCAAAGTGCTATAACTCAGTCATTTTTTAAGATATAGACAAAATAAAAAGTGTTCTGGAATCTTTTTTTTAAGTTCTAACACATAGAAGAAAATTATTTTTCAATTTTTATTTTTTTTTGCATTTAATTTCAAATTTTAAATTAAAAAAAACATTAAATGGCCGCCATTTTGAAACAAGATGGTGGATGATGCTGTCCAACAAACTCGGTCGAGACATTTGCATTTAATATCTTCATGCCAAGTTTCATTGAAATCGGTTCATAAATAGATAGTTACAGCATGACAAAAATCATATATATATATATATACATATATATATATATATATATGTCAACATTTGAACGGAGGGTGGTTTGGGGACCTGGGGATCATGATCGGTAAAAATATACCAAAGTGCTTTCCTCCGAACGGCTGCAATAGGTAGTTTTTTACTTTTTGTAATGAAAGCTACCTAATTACACAGTGATAGTCAGTCTTGGATTCCCAGATCAAATACATTGCGTCTTGTGATTTTTACCTTCTAATGTCACCAATTTTTACAAATTTGTTTCCGGACATATGTTTTACAGACATTATATAGATAAATTTATATTAATATTATTTTTTTACATATGTAAGAAAGGCGTTTCAATTAAATAAAAATTTATAAACCTTAAATCGTTTAAGAAGAGATTTAAAATAATATAGAATTACTAACATATCTACACTAGGTTGAACATAAGTATAGGATGAAAAAAATCCTCTTTATTTTAATGTGTAGTGCAAGGTTTTGTATCTCAGACCACTTTGAAAAAAAAATTTCTTAGCTTTACTATTAAGATTAAATTCAATTTCTTAGTTTTATCGTAATCAGTATCATCTAGTTCATCATAATTAATTTTTTCAAGATTCTAGTTTTACATTTATTATATTACATTTCATTTTATTAAAACAAAAATATTGTGGGCAAAGGTAAAGCACCATGTTGTACCTTTGACCATGGATGTTTGTAGCTCTGACTAGACAAGAAAATTCTGTGTTAAAAATAAATAATGAATTTTAAGTTCAAAGTTCAGTTTAAGTCTAAGTTTAAGCTTAAAAGGCATGTTTCTCATGCTTATCCAGCTGAGCCCTTTATTTATGAAAATAATCAAGATATTGCTGCTTTTTATGAAATATATTTATTTATAAATCAAATTTGTTTTCGTTATTAAGACTGGATAAACTTGGAATAAAACTTCATTATTTTAATATTTTGATGTTAATTAATAGGGTACTCAATAATTTAAGGAAAATGTATCTCTTCCATATTATGCATATTTATTTATACATTAATTAACATTGGCATTTGAATGTGCATTTTGAAGGAAATGAAGAGAAAACATCTGGATGAGAAACAAAAATCCATAACAAGGGTAAAAATGAAGGCGGTTTACATTTCCCTAAACAAATTTTATGGAGAAATTTCATTAATCTTGTGTTTTCTTTTTACATTATTCATTTAACATTATTTTGCTGGGAGAGTTCTAATAAACGTCTACATTAAATTTTTCAGCATTTTATCCCTATCTTAACAAATTAAAGAAACAGAATTACAGTAAAAAAAAAAAAAAAAAAAAAAAAAAAAAAAAGATTAAACAACTAAAAAAAAAAAAAGAAAAAGAAAAAATTAACGATTGTTATTGATATGTATATTTAGATTTTAGCTAACTAACTTTTAAAATGATGGAATTACGGAGGATTTATTGATAACATGGAACAAATTTTTCTAGTTTGACTATAAAAATTGGAAATTTAGATTAGTACCTTAAAATAATAAACAAATAACTATTTTTTATTTTAAAGTAAATGAAATTATTGACCTAAATTATAGGATATTTAGCATAGTTATATAGGAATCTGTAATGAATTTCGTTTCAAAATACACAGATCACATACATTTTGTGGATTTTCATAAACATAAAATTGCTTTAAACTTTAAGAGTGACATATCTCTCTTAAAAAAATAAAATAAAATAACGCATTCAATAGACATTTCCCCACTAAAAATAATCTTAAGATTATCTGAAGAAATCGCCCCTTTCTACAGAAATTCTACAGAAATTTAAAGAAAATTTGCGGACATAGCTTTATCTTTAAAGTATCTGCAAAATTTTTAAAGATACTATTTAAAATATCTGCATAATGGGTCAAATACCTTCGGATTTCCCACAGATTTTGGGCCAAAAAGCTTTAGCATTTGCTACAGATTTTTTTAGTGGGGCTGATTGTGTATTTCAAAAGAAATTAAGAGAAAATCATTTAAATGAAAAAAAATACCAAAGAAAAAAACTGAAAGTGGTTTACATTCACCCGAAAACAAATTACGGAAAAATTTATTAATCTTGTGTTTTCTTTTTTATTATTATTATTCATATAACATTATTTTATTGTACAACTTAATTATGTCCCTACCTAAACGAACTGAGGACACAGAATTAAAGTTCGAAAAAAGAGAAAAATACTTTAAAAATAAATTGTTATTGATTTGAATAATTAGGTTTGAGGTAAAGAATATTTAAAATGATTGAATTAGTAAGTAATCTTTGATAACCTGAAGCAAAATTTTCTAGTTTGACTTTAACAATTGAGAATTTAAATTAAAGTCTTAAAACTTTACACAAATGAAATTTTTATTTTAAATTAAATTAAATTATTGTCATGACAATGTAGATTAAAGCATAATTATAAAGTATTAATGTAGTTATAGGGGTCTATATGCTCTATTTTTAAATACCTTGATTGTATTCTTTTTATGGATTTCAGTTAAAAAAAAAAACATTTTAGAATTTTAAATGTATAAAGAATGAACGTATTCCATAAACATCTGATAGTGTATTTCAAACTAAATAAAGGGAAAATCACCTAGGTGAAAAAAAAGATCCCTAACGAAAGTAAAACTGAAGATGTTTTGTATTTGCCCGAACAAATTTTATGGATTAATTTCATTAACCTTGTGTTTTCTTTTTATGTTTTTCATATAATATTATTTTACTAGGAGAGTTCTTATTAACCGTCAACATTAAATTTTCCAGGAATATGTTTTCGAAAGCTGTTCTATTAATCTCTAACTTAATTATATCCCTATCTTAACGAAATGAGTACAGATAATTACAATAAAAAACACTTGTAAAAATTAATTAACGAAAATTATTTATAAAAGTATTTAAAAAAAAATATACTTTTATAAATAAATTAATAAGTTAATTCAACTTTCATAACTTTAATAAATTAATTAAAAAATAACTTAGAAATAAAAAATAATCGACTGTTATCGATTTGAATAGTTAGATTTTAGTTGAAGAAATTTTAAAATAATGGAATTACAAAGGATTTTTTGATAACCTGGAACAAAATATTCTAGTTTGTTTCTAATATTTGAGAATTTAGAATAAAGTATTAAAACTATAGACAAATATATATTTTTATTTTAAAGTAAATGAAGTTATTGAACTGTCAACGTAGATTATAGCTTGATTAAAGGATATCTAGCGTAATCATAGGGATCTGTATGCGCTATTTGTTTTAAAATACACGGATTATATTCTTGTTTTATGGATTTTCATAAAAATCAAGTTTCTCTACAATTTTAAGTGTCTAAAAATAGAAAACAAAAGATTGACATTTGACTGTGTATTTCACAGAAAATGAAGAAAAAATCCTCTAAATGAGGAAAAAACGCTTACCAAATAAAATTCCAAAGTGGTTTACATTTACCCAAACACATGTTTTGAAAAAAATTCGTTAATCTTGTGTTTTCTTTTTTTAATTAGTCATATATTACTTTACTGGGAGAGTTATTAAAAATAGTCGACATTAAATTTTCTAGCAATTTGCTTTCGAAAGCTGTTCTATTAACGTACAACTTAATTATATCCGTATCTTAATGAATTGAGGAATGATAATCACTGTCTAAAAATAGGGAAAAATATTTTTAAAAATACATTAACGACTGTTACCAATTGGAATAATTAGATTTTAGCTAAAGAACTTTTAAAATGATAGAATTTCGATGGAGTCTTTGATAACCTGGAACAAAATTTTCTATTTTAAATTTAATATAAATGAGAATTCAGATTAAACCTTAAAATTATAAACAAATAAAATTTTATTTTAAAATAAATGAAATTTTTGACTTTCCAACGTAGATTATAGCTTAAATATATGATATTAAGCGTAATTACAAGAATCTGAATGCACTATTCGTTTTAAAACAAAAAAATCATGTTATTTTACTAATTGAGAATTTAAATTAAAGTCTTAAAATTATAATCAAATAACATTTTATTTTAAAATAAAAGAAATTATTGACCTGTCAAAGTAGAGTAAAGCTTAAATAAAGGATACTTAGCTTAATTACAAAAATCTGTATCCACTATTCGTTTTAAAACACAAGAATCATTGTATTTTAATGGATTTTCATAAAAATCAAATTACTCTGCAATTTTAAAAGTATAAAAATTTAAAAAAAGAGAATTTGCAATTTTAAGGTTATAAAAAATTATTAAAAAACGCACTCAAAAGTGTTTTTCATTTACACGAACAAATTTAATGGAAAAATTTCATTAAACTTTGTTATTCGTATAACATTATTTTCTGGGAGAGTTTTTAATAACCATCGACATTACATTTTTCAGCATTTTACATTCGAAAGCTGTTCTATAATTGTACAACTTAATTATATCCATATCTTAAGGAGTTTAAGATAGAAAATTAAAGTTTAAAAAAAGAAAATAAATACTTTCAAAATAAATTAATGACTGTAATTGATTTGAATAATAAGGTTTTAATTAAAAAAATTAATATGATAGAAATACTTAGGAAATTTTACATAACTGGAAACAAAGTTTTGTAGTTTGATTTAATATATGAGAATTTAAATTAAAGACTTAAAACTACAAACAAGTAACATTTTATTTTAATTTAAATGATGTTATTGATCTGTCGACCTAGATTAAAGCTTAATTATAGGGTATTTAGCATATTTATTAAATATTTTTATTGTTATATTATATAGTTTAGAATATTTATTTGGGATATATAGGATATATTTTACAATAATTATAGGATATTATATTTTATTATAGATACTGGTTGTAATTATAGGAATTTTTATGCTCTATTAGTTTTAACATACGCAGATTACATTCTTTTTATGAATTCTCATAAAAATCAATATGCTTTAAAATTTTAAGAGTATAAAAATAGAAAAAACGCATTCCATTGAAATCTGATTGTGTATTTCAAACGAAATGAGGAGAAAATGATCTGGATCATAAAAAAAAGATCCTTAACAAAGGAAAAAAACCAAAAGTGTTTTTCATTTGCCCAAACAAATTTTATAAAAAAATTTCTTTAATCTTGTGTTTTCTTTTTATGTTATTCATTTAACATTATTTTGCTTAGAGAGTTATTAGTAACCGTCGACATTAAATTTTTCAGCAATATGCTTTCGAAAGCGGTTCTATTAATATACAACTTCCCTAGCTTACTGAATTCAGACAGGCAATTACAGTTTGAAAAAAAGGAGAAAAACGCTTTAAAAATAAATTAATGACTTTTATCAATTAAAAATATTAGGTTTAACCAAATAATTTTTTGTATTTAGAATTACGAAAGATTTTCTGATAAGCTGGAACAAATTTTTCTAGTTTGATTTTAATAATTGAGAATTTAGATGAAAGTATTTAATCTATAAAAAAATAGCCTTTCTTACTTTAAAGTAAATTAAGTTACAGATGTTTCAATGTAGTTTAATCATAGGGGGGTTAGTGTACTTGTAGGACTCTATACGAGTTGTTTGTCTTAAAATAGATAGATCATATTACTTTATAGATTTTCATAAAAATCAAATTACTCTAATGTTTTAAGAGTATACAAATAGAAATATAAACGTATTCCACTGTGTATTTCGAAGAAAATGAAGAGAAAATCTTCTGGATAAGAAACAAAAATTACTTAACTAAAGAAAAACTAAAATTGTTTTTCGTTTCCCCAAATAAATTTTATGGAAAAATTTAATTAATCTTGTGTTTTCTTTTTTATTATTATTCATACAAAATAATTTTCTTGGAAGAGTTATTATAACACTAAATATTATTAAATATCGTTACGTAGACATTAAATTTTCCAGCAATGTGCTTCCGAAATCTATTCTATTAACGCACAACTTAATTATATCCCAATCTTAACTCTTTATCAAGTGACGGTACATATAAGTACCATTGTGGAAAATTTAACAAAATACGTATTTAATCAGTCTATTAATAAAAATTCTTTTTCTTTTTTCTGTTTCTAAAATTTTAAGACTATTAAAATAAAAAATAAAAAGCATTCCTACACTTTTGATTGTGTATTGCGAAAGAAATAAAGAGAAAATAATCTGGATCAGAAAAAACCCCTCCTTTATAGCGGGAAAACTATAAGTATTTTTCATTTGCCAGAACAAATTTTACGGGAAAGATTTCATTAAAATCGTGTTTTCTGTTTCATTATTCATACAATTTTTTTATATTTTGGTGGGAGTGTTATTAATACCCTTCGACAGTAATTTTTCAGTTAACACAATTTCGACAGTATTTTTTAATAATTTAACAGCTTAAAAAAAAGGAAAAATACTTTTAAAAATTAATTAACGACTGTTATCGATTGTAATTATTAGGATTGAGCTAAAGAATTTTTAAAATGATGGAATAACAATGGATTTTTTGGTAATCTGAAAAAACTTTTTAATTTGACATTAATATTTGAGAATTTAGATTCAGGTCTTAAATCTATAAACTATATATATATATATATATATATTCAAAGTAAATGAAGTTATTGAAATGTCAAAGTAGATTAAAACTTAATTATAGGATATTTACCGTAATTATATAAAAATTAGTATGCGCTATTTTTTTTAAATATACTGTTCATATTCATTTTATGGATTTTCATAAAAATCAAATTACTCTAAAATTTTTTAACTTTAAAAATAGAAAAAAAATGCATGTCATAGATTTGATTGTATATTTCTATATAAATGAAGTGAAAATCATCTAGATGAGAAAAAATATAACTAGCAAATGGAAACTATGGGTGATTTACATATTCCCGAAAACTTTTATTAAAAATTTTCATTTATGTTGTGTTTTCTTTTTTTCTTATTCATATAAGCTTTTTTTTGGGGGGGGGGGGGGTTGGAGTGCTATTAATGTTTCTACGATTATGGTGTCGGAAGCTCTTTTATTAATGTACAATTTGTTTATATCCCTACCTTAACGAATTGAAGACAGAGAATTATATTTGGAAAAACAGAAAAAAATGCGGTAAAAAATAAATTAGCGACTGTTGTTGATTTGAATAATTATGTTTATAAAACAAATTTTTTAAATGGTGGAATTACGAAGGGCTCTGTGATAACCTGGAATAAAACTGTCTAGTAGCACTTTAATAATTAAGAATTTTGATTAAAGTTATAAAACTATAAACAAATAACTTTTTATTTTAATGTAATGAAGTTATTAATCTGTCAAGGTAAATTAAACCTTAATTACAGTATGTTTAGCATAATTATAGGAACCTGTATACTCTAATCGTTTTAAAATACACAAATCATATTCTTTTTAAAGATTTTCATAAAAAACAAATTATTCTAAAAATTTAAGAGTATTAAATTAGAAATAAAAACACACTGCGTAGATATTTGGTTCTGTATTTAGAAGGAAATTAAGAGAAAATCGTCTGGATGAAAAATAAAAAATCTTAACAAAGCAAAAATTAACAATGGTTTATATTTACTCGGTGAAAAGTTATGGAAAAATTTTATTTATTTTGTATTTTCTTTTTTTATAACTCATATAAGTTTATTTTACTGGGGGAGTTATTAATAAACAGGAGAGTTATTAATAAACATTCATAATACATGTTTCAGCAATATGCTTTTGAAAGCTGTTCTATTTATATAAATAAAATCTTTATCTGGACGAATTGAAGACAGAGAACTACAGTTAAAAAAAAGAGAGAAAAAAAAATACTTTAAAAAATAAATTAACGATTTTTATCGTTTTTAATAATTAGGTTTGAACAAACAAAACTTTTAGAAGGTGGAATTAGAAAGGGTTCTGTGATAAACTAAAACACAATTTTCTAGTTTAACTTTAACAATTAAGAATTTACATTAAAGTCATAGAACTATAAAAAAAATAACATTTAATATAAAAGTAAATGAAGTTATTAACCTGTCAATGTAGATATGTAGATTAGAGCTATGGATCCTATTTTTTATGGATTTTCCTAAAAATGAACTTATTTTAAAATTTTAAGTGTAATATATATTTCCAAATAAAAAAAGAAAGAAAAAACGATTTCTATAGACCTTTTAGTTTGAAATTCTGAGGAGATGAAGTGAGACTATCTGGATGAGAAAAAATAACAAGGAAAAACTAAAAGTGCCTTTGCACTTTTATTAAAATTATTAATCAAATATTAATCAAATAATTATAAAATTACTATTAACATTATTAATCTGTCAACACAGATTAAAGTTTAATTATAAAAATTTTAGCGTAATTATAGGAATCTGATGCATTATTCGTTTTAAAATACACGGATCATATTTTTATTATGTATTTTCATAAAATTTACCCCGAACAAATTTTATGTAAAAATTTCATTAGTCTGGTATTTTCTTTTTATGTTATCCATATAACATTATTTTAATGGGAGAGTTATTAATAACCGCCGTAATTAAATTTTCCAGTAAAATGATTTCAAAGCTATTCTATTAATGTACAACATAATTATATCCCTATATTAACGAACTGGGGACAGAGAATTATAGTTTAAAAAAAAAGAAAAAATACTTTTAAAATTAAATCAACGTCTGTTAACAATTTGAATGATTATATTTTAGCTGAATAATTTTTAAAATGGTGAAATTACGAAGAATTCTTTGATAACCTGGAACAAAAGTTTCTAGTTTGACTTTAAAATTGTGAATTTAGATTAAAGTCTTAATATTATGAACAAGAAACATTTTTCAAAATCAAGCGAAATTATTAATCTGTCAACATAGATTAAAGCTTAATTATAGAATATTTAGTGTAATTATAGGAATATGTATGCATTATTAGTTTTAAAATACACAGAAAATATTTTTCTTCTGTATTTTCATTAAAATCGATTTATTACTAAATTTTAAGAGTAATGTATCTCCTAAAAAGTAATAAAATGGAAAAGTAATAAAATGGCATTTTAGGGACATTTGTTTGTGTATTTCAAAGGAAACGTGAAGGAAATTATCTGGATTAGAAAAAAAAATTCTTAAAAAAGGGAAAGATGAAACTGGATTGCATTTGCCTAAACAAATTTTGGGGAAAAAGAAACATTTATCTTGTGTTTTCTTTTTTTTTATTATTCATATAACACTATTTTTATGGGAGAATTAACCGTCGACATTAAATTTTCCAGCAATATGATTTCAAAGGTTGTTCTATTAATCTACAGCTTTATCATATGACTATCTTAATGAATCAAGGACTGAGAAACTGTGTTTTAAATTACACATACTTAAAATACCTTGGAAACTAAATTAACGAATGTAATCGATTTGTATGATTAGATTTTAGATAAATAATTATTATAAAAGGTGAAATTATGGAAGATTCTTCAACAAACATGAAAAAAAATAGTTTAACAAAACACATATTTAGAATACTTTGGAAACTAAATTAACGAATTTAATCGATTTGTATGATTAGGTTTTAGACAAATAATTATTAAAAATGATAGAATTATGGAAGATCCTTTGGAAAAGATGAAAAACATTAGTCTATTTTAACGTTATTAATTGACCATATCGATGAAAGTCTCAGATATATAAACAAATAACAAATTAATTTAAAATATATATTACAATTAATCTGTCAAAATACATTTTAGATGAAAAATTATGACGACAGAAGAATTTATTATACGAATAGATATATTTCTTTTATACAAAGTTTCAGAATTCAAAAATTAATTAACAGAAAAAAATACTTTTAAAATAAATTAATCTATTTTTGGCACTTTATTTTTTGCTTAAAAATCCTTAATGACTAAAAAAAAATATTTAAAATTTATACCTTTTCACGCATACAATTAACATTTTTTATTACCCCCTTCTATCTTTAAAGGGAGAATGTATTGGATTCGTAAAATTTTTTAAATCAGGTTTTTGACGGATATACACGTTTTAGTGGTTAGAGATTCCAAATAATACGAAATACCCTTCTGTAAGTCTGTGAAGCTGTCTGTCTATATGTGACATAATTTTTGTGCTCTCTATTTCAAGAACTAATGCATAAAATTTGATTAAAAAATATTTTTTGGCAGTTCGGGATAAAGATTGATACTGATTAGAATTTTGGTGCGAATTCCTTGACAGGTGGCGTAACAATGCTGCATTTTTTGCGATTTACACAAGAGCTCTATCTCAATGACTAATGCGCGGACTTCCATTAAACTTCAGATTCAGTTAGTCCCTGACATCGAGTGACGTTATTTACATTTTGATGTAAATCGCTCGGTGGCAATGCTGTGCTACATTTTTTGTCGATTTCCGCAATAGCTTTGTCACAAGAATTAATGCATGGATTTTCATCAAACTTCAGATTCAGTAATCAGAATCAGTAAATCATATTCAGTAACTAGTTCTGTTTATATTTTGGTCTCAAACGTCCGACAGGTAGAGCAAGTATTCTGAATTTGTACCAATTCCTAGAATAGTTGTATCTCATGAACTAATTTGAGATTTTTCATCAAACTTCAGATTCAGGTGTAGCTTGATAAATATTATTTCTGTTTGTGTTTTAGTGTGAATCGTCCAATAGCTGGTGCTTTTATGTTGAAATTCTTTTAATATCCACAATAATTCTACTTCAAGAACTAATGTACGGAATTTCATGGCTTTAGAAACATCACGGTGAGCATAATTTTTTATTTAATTTTGGCACTATAGTAGAGGATTATGAAGTAATAACATGCATGAGATGGAAGGAAGTTTTGAGATTGCCTCATCCGTCTAGTTTTTTCATATAATAAAGTATTGATTGATACATTTATGCATGAAAGATGTATAATCATCTATAAGTGAGGGAGTCTATAAGTGAAGGAGTATTTTTTAAGATGTATTTTTTTCTGAACAGAGTATTTTCCTACAAATTTCATGGGTTTTAAAGATTAAATTTTTTGATCATTAAGCTTTTAAAATGTTTAAATTTAAAAAAAAGACGAAAAAAAAGTATCAAGAACTAAGGTAAAACCACTAGGAATTGGCTACTTAATGCAGAATAAATTTCTTACTAATGCAAAAAATAAAAAAATAAAATAATAAAATAATAAAATAATAATAAATAAATAGAAAAAGAGAAAAAAAATTCTACGTGATATTGATTGAAATGCAAAATTATGGGAATTTATTTTATTAGAAACAAAAAACTAATTATTTATATTTTTTTTATCTGATTATACCCTGCTGTTGGGTTATGAATGACTAGACGCACTATTCTTTAAATTTAGAGAATTATTCTACATAAATTTCATAAAAACTGTGCATAGTTAAGTTTTAGCAAGAAAAAAAAAAGAAAGATTCCCTTTACTAAAAAAGAATTTAATAGATATTTCCTGCAGCACTTTCAGTAATAATAATAATAATAAACATCTCAACAGAAAAAGATATTTTGCCTAACAGAAAAAAAGTAAAAGCAGTCTCGATTTCCCCAAACATATTTTATGAAAAAAAAGGGAATTAATCTAGTTTTAAAATTTTTCTATTAATGTAAAATTTATTTGCTTGTAAAATTCTTGATACCTTTAGTACATAAATTGTGGAGGATAAAGCTTTTCATTTTTTATGTTATTATTATTAATGTTCAACTTGCACCAATGAATTGATAAAGCGAAAACATGAGTTGAAAAAGAATGAAAAAAAAAATTAAAAAATGAATTAGTAATTGTTACTGTTGTTGTTATTTTTATGGCATGTTCATTTTTAATCCAATACATCTTACTTCTTAAAATGATAGTTTATTTAAAACTTACTTGTTTTCATATGTAAATTGACTTCTTCTCTCTTATTATAATGTATTGATAAGCTTTGGCGTTAAAGGTATTTATCAATTAAAACGAAAAATGATAAAAAAAATTTTAAATATACATATTTTTTAATTAAATAATTTTGTATTCCTTGAAACATTCGTTTTTTCTTTATAAGAAATATGTATTTGATTCGTGAAAAAAAGTATTGGATTCGACTTTCAGTTATCAATAGATTTATAAGTTTTGGGCCCTAAACACCATGTCTGTCGCTCTGTGAGTCTCTCAATGTGTGACAAAAATTATGTGGACACTGTATCTCAATTTCTCAAAAACTAATTCACGGAATTCCACAAAATTTTAGATTCGATGAGACCTTAATATAGACTGCTGCTATCTATGACATTCTTAACGTAATTTAAAAAAAAAATCAGCATTTTTTGTAAAGGTTTATTTTTATAGGTCCAATTAATTAATTTAGAGAGGCTGGAGATTAACAATAAATTCTTCGAACACATTGTGCTAAACATCCACTAAAATTAATAAGAATTTTTCAGTCAAAGAAATTTTATTATAACATAAAAAAAAAAAAAAAAAAATAGTGAAAGTTTTTTATGAAAACTAATTCGTGCAAATGGAAACCACTTTTAACCTTTTTTCCTCCCTTCTTCTTAAAAAAAAAACATCAATTTATACTAAGTGATTTTTTTATACCTTTCTCAAAATGTAAATGAAAATTTTTGTTAGGATTTCTTGATTTTTTTAATTTAATCTTTAATTTTTTTTTTCAGGAACATATATTTTTCTTTCTCTGCGTAAAATTAATATTTTTATGAGGAGCATTTAAATACATATTTTTTTTATTTCCTAAAACAGAACCGCCTAACACTTTTAAGTAAGAACAGTTTCATGATATTTCTAAATTATAATTTTAAAGTATTTAAAGTATTTACTTTTGGGTTATTCACGCATGTGTACATTTATTAGTAATTCTACATTATTTTAAAGTCTCTTTTTAAATGTTTGAAGGTTCATAAGTTTTTATTTATTTATTTATTTATTTATTTATTCAATTTAAAAGATTTTTATAGATATGTAGGAATACAAATTTAATATTAATATAGATTTATCTATATAAAGACTATCAAACTTATCTGTTATAAATATAAAACATGAAGCCTTTACGAGATAAAATTTACAAAATCCAATTTATTTAAAGTGGAAATCCTAGAGCTACTACAAATTCGTAATATTTATTTTTATTTGGCATTATACGCATTATTATATCTTTTATGGTGTATACCTCACAAAAGGTCGCGCCTCTATACTCAATCTTTCTCGATTTCTGCAATTGCTGTATCTCAGAAATAAACGCACGTAATTTCATGAAATTTCGGATTGAGTTTGCCATTGATAAGAATAGGTACTGATTGCACAACACTTAGGCCTGCTATGCTACATTTTTTTTTAATTTCCTTGATATTTTTATAACAAAACCTAATGCAAGAATTTTCATAAATCTTCAGATTTAGGTATACTTTGATAAACTAGTACTGAGTATGTTTCGGCGTTTTTATGCTATATTTTTATTTATTTCCGCAATAGGTCTATTCCAAAAACTAGAGCACGAGTTTTATCACCCATAATTAGATGTTTATAAAAATTGATACGTGATAATATACAGTTACTTTTCTACACTAGTTTTTTCATTGTTATCCAAAACATATTCGTTGGTTTTCAATTTGTTGACGGTCCTTTATGGGGTATCGGAAAAAAATCTTTACGGCAATGTATGACCAGTATTATATATTAGGTTTACATACTTACTTAATTTTTCTAACTATTTAACGAAATATCTAAATTCGCAAGAGGCCGGTCACATTTGACCGAGTGGTACATCGTCATTGCTGTGGACCGTTCATGGCGTTGTACGTTATACAGGGCGAAAGGTTAAGTGCAGAATCTTACTATTTAATAGATAATTTTTGATAACACAGTTAGGTTACACGATTATATGTAATTATTATATTTTATTTGAGTTAATTATTTTGTATTCCTTATAATTTTTTATATGATGTATTTCATATGCATTATTATTTAAATGTTGAATAAATAGATCCATTCGTGTAAAACAAACGATTCTGAGTAGTAACATGAACAAAAGATTTTAAAGTGCGTTTTAACGTACTATTTTGTTATGTTCATTATTATTCAGGTTTTTTTTTGCTTATATATTAGATTATATGTTAACCTAAATTTTAAAAGATAATTTTAATATCAAAGAAAGTTTTAAAATGTATGTTTCAAACCATAATTGAATTTTATTCATAATTATCCGATAGTTTTTTTCTATATATCTTATTATACGATATACCTTATGTAAATATATTTTCTATTTCTGAAATAATTTTAACATTAACACATTTTGAAAAGACATATTTTTAATTATTACTCTGATTTGCACATTATAACTGATTATTATTCAACACTTTTTTTTTTTTTTAATTATGTGTTTTTATGTATATTTTTATTTCATAAATATCATAAAATAAAATCAAGTTTTTTACTCTATATTATATATATATATCTTTAAAAGTGTTACAAAGCAACAGTATCAAGTTGTTTGTAATTTTTATTTGATTATTTTCATTTCTAAATAAATCGTATTTTCTAAAACATTTATTTACTGATAGTGTTAAAAATTATAAGTATCAAGACATTTAGGCTTATTTTGCTATTATTGCAAAATGTTTCATACATTGATATTTTACAGGCAGGTAAGTATTTTTCTGTCATTTTTCTTAGCTAAAAACAGGGTATTAAGTTTTCATCATTTATATTTAAACATTTTTTTCAATTAAAATAGCACACAATGTACCTCATTTTTTGAATGAATATATAAAATAACATCAAATTCCTTATATGTGAATTTCAAAAGATTTCATGGGAAAATTATTTTTTATTAATTTTTACAGAAATTTTTACAAGCATTAGGCTGAATGCTTCATTTCAGTTAACTATTATAAGACACTTTTCTTCCGTTAGATATCACCAGATTGCCGTTATTTTTTTAAGCCAGTTCGACGGTTTTTGGGCTATGTATTGGCATGGCTCGATACGTTATATGAGGTGAAAAGTACGCCACTAATCTTCGAAGAGTAAAGTCGAAGATTTCTCTTGGCGTAAGAGGGATCACCTTTCGAAGTGACTGTCGTTTTGGCATTTAATAAAAGTGTTCCTTCGATATATTGTTTGTCTTCATTCAGTTTTCTTCTTAGCATTACACGCGACACGAACTATGAGTATTGTCATAGTTTCTCCATAAACGCAAGCCATTACATATTCCTCCTCCTTTATTATTTCCACCAGTTTATTTTTATTATAAATATTGTAAAATTTAATCAGGACATTTTCCCGAGTAAATTTGAAAATATAATTTTGTTTTGAAGAACCGGTGAGAAAAGATTAAAAATTTTATAAAAAACTTTCTTCGCGAAAGAGTTAAACGCGCAATTGTTTAACCTATTTTGATAAACAAATAAACAAAGAGAGAATAAATGAAAATACTTTGACTTATTTTCAATGGACCTAATGCCTCATTGGCATTTACAGCTCTGAATTGTTGGAAAACAAGCATTTTACCTTTGATGTTTAAAAGATCTACTAAACGAGGTTTCATAGAAGATGAGCAAAACCTTAAATTGTGATAGCACACATCCATAGAACACTTTCGTCAAACAATGCTTGGTCGGAATAAAAACGCAGTAGTGCTAGAGGGCGCTCAAGTAAGTGATAACCGACTGTTGCTCTACACAATCGTTGTGTAGAGCACGCTCTACACAATCGTTTAATCCCTGAGCCATTCCCGTTTGTAGTTCTATAAATAAAAAGCAGTAACCGTTTCCCTTATTAATAAAGGACAACATATCCCAAAGCCACATAAAGGTACACATACCACAATTGAATGTTACACTCTGAGATCAGCGAGGTTTATGTATTAAGGGATACGGAATGTAGCTGTAATTTCTCTTCCTTTCCCTTATCACATTTGCATGCTATTAGTCTCGTCCACCCCCCAAAAAAAACACGTGACAAGAATAGACCTTTAACATTTGTACATACCAATTTTCCAAATGTGCGTTTTATTTACGACTATGCATCCACTGATAGTAGTTATTTGCATGGATGTGTAATATCACGTCTTAAAATTTTATGAACCTCCCTGCATCTAACTATCTGTCTATTTATCTATAGATCTATATATATAATCATCACATACACATTTAATTTGAACAAGTCGGAAATTTCATATCCAACGTAACAAATTACATGTTCTCGTACTATTTGCAAAGTTTTTAAAATATTCAGATCTTGGAGTAATAAATACTATACAGTATTTCTGATACGTATTGTATCCGAAATCATTTGTGTGTCCCTGTAAATAACATCTGCTTTCTATGGAGGCAACTTTTAGTAAACTTCAGCAGGGTATATCAATTTCATAAAATGTGATACATTTTAATACAAATAAAACGCGCCCCAAACAGTGTTTTCCTCTACATGATTATGGAATGGAATAAATACTTTTATGTGGCCTTGTAAAATAATAACAAACATTCTTTGCACAAAAGATTGCACAGAATGTATATTTTAGTACATACTTCATAAATGCATATCAAATTTATTAAGTTAGAAAGACTGTAACATCATTAAAATGCAGTTGAAGCTATTTTTTTCCTTTGGCAGTAAGTTGGCAGAATTGTTTTAACTGTCCCTGTAAATGAACATATTGGGTTTTCATCAAATTTGAAAGGACTCGACACAATTGCGCGAAAATTATACATTTTAAATTTTAAACAATTCGGTATCGTAGTTTTTGCATTGTTATATGTGTAACGATATAGAGACAGACGGATAGACTGAACGAGGAATATATATGCAAAGTACTTATATAATTACGAACGCACCTAAAAATGCTTGTAAATTGATACTAACTTTTCAATAGAGACATTTAAATCTATTTTTAAGTTTCAAAATTATAAAACCTTACATGCAGAAACAAGCAAAATGAATTTATTTAAATAGTGTATGGAAATATTCAAAGGATTTTTTTTACATACTTTGCTAAAAGGAAAAAAAATAACACAAGATGGATTTTCTGATAATAACTTTTAGTACAAGAACATAAATCTTTTCAACAAGATAAGGCAAGTAAAATGAATTGCTGTATGCATTTCCCCCACTTTTTCGGATTTATATTCATTACTCTTGAAGATATTTAAGCTAGTTTAGCCTTAATATATTTTGGGATATTTAAATCTAATGTTACATTCATTTAAGGATGTTTTTTAAAAAACAATTCTTAAGCGATATTTCTATAAGCAGGCAATATCTATGATACTTTGATCAATTTAATTTAATTAATTATTTTATAATATAAAAATATATGGTATGATAAGCATTATTCGGTTTCTAATTAAAATTTGTTATTAAAGCCAACTTTGAAACTAAAGAAAAAAATGATAGTTTTATTAATTTTTAACTTATTTAAACATTGTATCATATTAAAAAAAAGATTTAAAATATGAGTCTGCATTTGTTTAGTTAGTTTCGCTTTTTGATATACTAGTAATTTTAATTGATATGTGTCATTCATATACAGACAAATATAGAAGTTAAATCTCTTTCTCTCTATTTCTCTCTCTCTCTCTAAATATATACACACATACACACATATATGTGATGTAGAATCACATATAGTATTCTTAAATTTTACTTTTTTCTAAATTACAGTTAAAACTAATCTCTAATTAAATAGCTACTTCATCTTAACGTTTTATTTCAATCCCACAATAACTTTCCGTTCAAAAGAAAAGAAAGAAAAACATCTAGCATCTGCTTTATTACTGATAAACGGCTGTCAGATAAAGAGAATTCATTAAGATGCGTATTTCTCCCTTGCTAAAAACAAATAAAAAAAAGAGTAAAGATCGAACATGTTTGCGGTCAGTGAAATTTCATTTTCCTCTCTGCGTAATTTTAAGTCTAACTTATTCGTTGCAAGTCTTTTGATGTACATGATAATTGTTGTGTCTTTTGAGAACATTTTCTCAAAATATGCTCATAACGTACGAATTTGGCGCGAATTCTTTTTGGCGTATTTTTTTAGGACTGCCCATTTCTGGTTGCCCTGCATTAAATTCAAAATCATCTTAATTGTTTAAAGCGTAACAGAAAATTTTATGGATATGATATCATTCACTTTTCATATGCTCCTTTTCGCCAATCCTGTAATGCCAATGTGTGAATTGTGAATGAGGAATTAATTGCCTCCCTCTCGCTTCACGAAGCAGTCATGTGAAGACTGTTTTCTTAATAATATGCGTTCAGGCACCATCCCTAACTATTTTCTGTAAGAAATGATTTAATTTTTATAACTCTACTTCAAATAAACAAAGTTATTAAAAAGCATTTATTGTATTATAATAGATCACAGCCTACAACTCTAGCGAATGCATTTGTTTAAAAGAACCTGGCCAACAATATACTTTAAAATACAGATCTACACTACAATATATATATATATATATATATATATATACATATATAAGTATACTCTCTCTCTCTCTATAAATATATATACACACACACACACATATATATATATACATATATAAGTAAATACAAAAATATACATTACTTGAAGTTAATAATTTTTACTCAAAGTTAATTACTTTTATCGTTTAAAAAATATAGCATGGTATTATGCTTTAGTATTATTTTCTAAAATACAAAACTGATTAAATTTTAAAACTCAGATTAAGAGGGGGAAAAAACTAAGCCACAAAAAATATATTTTTAGAATAGCTTTCAAGTGGAACATTATTTATGAATACTAAATAAAAAAAGCTATTAATACTTAAAAATTTTAGTTGCAATGTTATAAAATGAAGGTTTGTTGAAACAGTCTTAATTCTACAGAAAAATATTTTCTATGCATTCTGAATCATTAAATAAACAACTCCTAACGACTAACTTGGAAGAGTAAATTTTGTTTTTATTTATTTAATTTGTTTTTTTTTTTATGAAGGGCATCCATCAAATTCAATATAATGTTTTATTTATAGTGATTTTATGAAACCATTCATTAAAGGATAATTTAAAAATCGCTTTGCTAAGTAACTTCACTTCTTTAGCAATAACAAATTTACAGATATGTATATTTTATTTTGGTAATCAAATTTACTTGAATATAATAAGATGGATTTGTATCCAAAATGGTAAATTATTGTTGAAATCATAGTTTAATAATCACTCATCTTGAATTTAATGCATTTCTAAATTTAAGAGGTGTTTGGCATACAAACATCAATAAATGTTATCGAAAATTTTTGTATATCCTTCTAAACAATGAGTAAAATCTACATTATTAATTGGAAATATAGTTCCAACTTCAATACACTGCCTTGGTCATGTAAAATTTGGATAGGTATTACGGGTGATTAGTGCGAATATTTCATCCCGTTAACTCGATGAAAACAATTCTTCTAGTATTTTTGTGAACTCTTTGTATGTAGACTATAAAAGCTGCATGTTTGATAAAAGAATCCATCTAGTTTTAGTGTACTGACAAAACTGGTATGATGTCGCAAATTGTATATAAGTGCACTGATAAAAATTCCTACAAAAAAAAAAAGAAAAAAAGGCGAAATTCTAAATTTACATAAACTTAACTAGTTCTCAGTTAAATGCATTTGACTGAGTATCTCAGTAATCTTTTTACTTATAAAGACATTTTCCGTATCTTATATATAATTGCCTGAGGGAATTTTCATGTCTTTTATATGTATATATAAGTATCTTTAAATGTATCTTTTTTATTTTTTTCATGTCTTTATATATATATATATATATATATACCGGGTGTTCCAAAAATAACCGTAGATTTTAAAATTCAATAACATAAAAACGGTGACAGCTATTAAAAAAATTTTTGCAGGAGGGTTATGTATAATGCCATAAGTTTTATCTCCGTGATTTTTGATTTTAGTTCGGAAACCAAACAATAGATGGCGCTGACGGCGATTGGCGCTCAGTCGAAGCCGAAACTGAGCTCACTCAGCATTGATACAAAGGAAGCAGATTAAGGATATGGAGTGCGTCTCATTCGATTTGATTTCAATGAAATGCATTTTTGCCATGGATGTAACAGATTCTTCGATAGTGGAATGCAGCGTTCAGAAATGGGTATAAATTTCGCAAACAGTATTTGAGTTTGCAGGATATTTTACATTTATAAAGTTTTATTTGCCCGGATAAAATTACTTTCTTATGGCATGATTTAAAGAATATTTTATGCATCGTATTTTAAAACTACACTGTTAAAAATTTGAAACCTTTGCTGCATCATCACACCTCCGCTTTTATAGAAAAAGATTACTTCACTGTATTATGAAGCATCCTCATTGGTCAAAATTGAGATATTCTATAATAGCAATGCAGTGAAGATGCAGCAAATGTTTCAAATTTTAACAATGTTGGTGAAGATATTTTGCTACAATCTTGCTCTTAAACCGTAAAAAATTGACCTATTTGCTGCAGCGTCACTCCACCACCTTTATAGAAAACGGTTACAATATTGTATTATGGAGCATTATCATTGGTCATAAAAGACATATTCTATAAAAGCTGTGGAGTGACATTCTAGCAAATGGGTCAACGTTTTTGCAGTGTTTCTACACTGGTCAAAGTCTGCTGCATTTTGTTGCAACGCACTCCACCGCTTGTATATAATATCTCTATTCCAACCAATGAGAAAGCTCAATTTCACGGCTAAGTAACCGTTTGTTTTCTATACAAGCAGGGGAGTGCGTTGCAATAAAATGCGGCAGATTTTTAACAGTGTATGGGGAGGCAATTTTGTAATAACTCTATCGCATTTTGACATTTTTTAATAATTTTTTTTTGCATTGCATAGCTGAGGTCCCTCTCAAGATCTCTCCTTTATTATATTTCTTGATTATTTTCAATTATTTTGGCAATTTTCAACAACAGATGACGCTGCAGGTGTGATGAAAGCTATTGAAGAAAACTCAGTCTCTGAGTTCGCTATTCTGTAAGTTGTCTTTCTGCTGCAGGCGTATGCTGTTCACAGACTGCAAGTTTGCAGGTAAAAATGGTTTATTCTTTAGAACAGAGGATTTTTTTGGTGTTGGAATTCCACCGCCTAGAACACAGTGTTGCTGCTACAAGACGAAGTTTTCAACGGAAGTTTAATGTAACCAAAGGACCGAAAAGCGATACAATAAAGAATTTGTTTGAAAAATTTCAACGGACTGGAGACGTGAAGGATGAACGTGCTGGAAATGTAGGGCGACCGCGTACGACAACAACAGATAGTAATGCTCAGCTTGTGCAGAAGGTGATCGAACAGCGGCCTCAGGTTTCCATTCGCCGTGTTGCAGCTGCGGTCCAAATAAAGCCAACGTCCACGTACCGTCTCATGTGCCAGAGTTTACACCTCTATCCATACAAAATTCAAACTCGGAAACCCCTCAGCGCTTCTTCTATTGATGCACGAGTAACATTTGCTAATGATATGGTGCAAAGGATTGATGTTGGCGATATCCAAGTGGACAGCGTTTGGTTTAGTGACGAAGCTTATTTTTACCTGGACGGTTTCGTAAATAAACAGAACTGGCGCATATGGGGAACTGAAAACCCCCATGTTGCAGTCCCATCATCCCTACATCCTCCAAATGTGTTGGTTTGGGCCGCCATTTCTTCCAAGGGGCTCATTGGTCCATTTTTCAGATCCGAAACGATTACTGCACCACGCTATCTGGACATTCTTCGAGAATTTGTGGCGGTACAAAATGCCTTAGACGACACTGCGAAGACCTCGTGGTTTATGCAAGATGGTGCCCGGCCACATCGCACAGCCGAGGTCTTTAATTTCCTGAATGAACATTTCGATGATCGTGTGATTGCTTTGGGCTTTCCCACACATACAGGGAGCGGCGTGGATTGGCCTCCCTTATCGCCAGACATGAACCCCTGTGACTACTATCTGTGGGGACACGTGAAAGACCAGGTGTACCGCCACAATCCAGGAACAGTCGAACAACTGAAGCAGTACATCTCTTCTGTATGTGAAGCCATCCCTCCTGAAACGTTTATAAACGTTACTGGTAATTTCGTTCAGAGACTACGCCATATTATTGCTGCGCATGGTGGATATGTGGAAAATATCGTTCTTTAGATTTTTCAGACTGCAGCGCCATCTGATGTTGAAAATTGTAAGTAATTTCGTAAGTTTGTCTGTCTAAAAATTTACTATTGTCCCAAGCACATTACAACAAACGGTGTATTATTGATTTTTCAAATATACCGTCATTTTTGAAACAGCCGGAATAAAGTTACTTTTACTTCCAAAACCGATTTTTAATTGAAATTAACTTTATAAAAAAAATCTGCAACCAAAATCGAAAATGTAATCGAGGAGTGATCTTGAGAGGGACCTTACTTATGCAGTGCAAAAAAAAAATTAAAATTAAAATGTCAAAATGCGACAGAGTTATTACAAAAATACCTCTCCAAAAGAACACTATAAAAAATTGACCCATTTGATGCAGCGTCACTCCACAGCTTTTATAGAATATGTCTTTTATGACCAATGATAATGCTCCATAACGCAATAAAGTAGCCATTTTCTATAAAAGCGGCGGAGTGAATGACGCTGCAGCAAATGGGTCAAATTTTTTTTACAGTGAATAGCTTTAGCTTGCGAGTTTCTTCGCGGGCAGGGGCAGAGGGTTTACAGAATGGCAAATTCACAGATTGCGTTTTCTATTATAGCTTTCAAATTGCCTGCAGTGCCATCTGTTGTTGAAAATTTTAAGTGATTCCGAAAGTTGTATACCTGAAAATTTACTATTGTCCCAATCATATTGCAACAAACGGTATATTTCTAACGCTGCCCATTTAAATTTTATTGATTTTTCAAATATACCGGTCATTTTTGTGACTCTCTGCATCGTCACCAACACTGTTAAAATTTGAAACTTTTGCTGCATCGTCACTCGATGTTATTATAGAATATCTCTGTTTTGACCGATGAGAATGCTCCATAATACAGTGAAGTAATCATTTTCTATAAAAGCGGAGGTGTGATGATGCAGCAAAGGTTTCAAATTTTTAACAGTGTAGTTTTAAAATGCGATGCATAAAATATTCTTTAAATCATGCCATAAGAAAGTAATTTTATCCGGGCAAATAAAACTTTATAAATGTAAAATATCCTGCAAACTCAAATACTGTTTGCGAAATTTATACCCATTTCTGAACGCTGCATTCCACTATCGAAGAATCTGTTACATCCATGGCAAAAATGCATTTCATTGAAATCAAATCGAATGAGACGCACTCCATATCCTTAATCTCCTTCCTTTGTATCAATGCTGAGTGAGCTCAGTTTCGGCTTCGACTGAGCGCCAATCGCCGTCAGCGCCATCTATTGTTTGGTTTCCGAACTAAAATCAAAAATCACGGAGATAAAACTTATGGCATTATACATAACCCTCCTGCAAAAATTTTTTTAATAGCTGTCACCGTTTTTATGTTATTGAATTTTAAAATCTACCCGTTATTTTTGGAACACCCGGTACATATATATATAATTGCCTGAGGGAATTTTCATGTCTTTTAAATATATATATAAGTATCTTTAAATGCATCTTTTTTATTTTCTTTCATGTCTTTATATATATATATATATATAAGTATCTTTAAATGTATCTTTTTTATTTAAAATCATTTTGGAATTTTATTAGACATATTAAAGAAAAAAAATTGTTCAAAAAATATTTTTTTAAACCTTAGAATAGCTTAGAAAGGGAAAAATCATCTCCTCGGAGATAGTGGGGATTTTAATTGACAATCATTTTGCACTTTGATAATCACTTTGCAAATCAATTTCTGATGAAAAAAGACATACCTTATATGCAAAAATAATAACTTCTATAGCTGAGACAGTCAAAGAATACTTGACCTTAAGTCTAGAGGTCTCTAGTTCAAGCCCTAGGATAGCTAGAAAAAAATTGTGCAAAAATTATATGTTCAGGGATTCTAATTTACTCGAAAAATTCAAATACTTATACTACTGAAGATTGCGTGATTCACAAATTTTGAAAAATACATTATGCAATAAAAACTAATTTCACCATATATTTCTAACAACACAAAATTTTGTTTTACAATAAAATCCAACGGTTTCTGTCAGATTTTTTACAAAATGTCCTAAACTTTGATTTTTAGTTTAAGGAGAGATTTCAAATTCACATACATATAAATAGATATACATATATCTATTTATACGTCCAGAGTATACCGGAAATATAGACACAAACATTAAGGGGAGGTAAGCGTCATCGCAAGGAAAGATTATTAGATTAGAAACTCATTTATTAGAAACTCATGGTCGGAAATATTTTCCTGGCGTAGTAGTGATGACAAAAAAAAAAAAAAAAACAGGAAAAAGATAGGGATACATATCTTCATTCCATGGAACATGTAGTGATCTCTAGAAAATACCTATGGTCCGTAACTTCCCTAGCGAGTGCTACAATGCATGCAACAAGTTACTCTACACTTTTCAGCGTTATTCGGGCATTTTTTTTTCATTTCTAAGAATAATAAACATATTTTCTTAACCTGTTTGGGTTTTTCCTTGTATTTGGTACCATCACTACTGCGCCTGGAAAACTTTCCGACCATGGGTTGCTATTCAATTCTGAGTGTTTGTGATTTTCCATACCTCCATTTAAAGAACGCCCCAGTATTTCTGGGACACCCTGTATGTGCATACATAACAAGTAAAATAGGGGAGAGATATTGCAATCTATTTCTAAAGAAATCAGCATTTAAATTGCTCGTACAAATTCTAATAATCATTAGAAAGGAAGAATCTGAACACAAACAAAGGATTTCTAATTACTCGAGCTTAACAATAGATGCATAAAATTCCGGCTGCCATTGATTGCAAAATATAATAATCAATTCCATATATTTAATAAATGAAATTCATATACTTTTGTGAGAAGTTTGTAGATAAAAGAAATAATACAATAGTCTATGCGAAAGATTTTCATTCCCTTATGCATAATATTTTATGCTTTTACTTTGAGTCTTTATTTGAAACCAATCTGAATGTAATTACTCTTATTGTATATTTTTCCTAAGCGGTGTATTTCAGATTAAAGTTATATTTTAAATAGCAATTTTATTCCATTTAATAGTTATTTTTAAAATCATTAATTGTGCAGCTTTAATTAATGCGACGAAAGAGAGAGAATCTCAACACACACAAAAAAGAGGTTTAATTAGTCGGGTTTAATATTAGCTTTTTAAAAGTATAGCTTTCGTTAATTGGAAAGTATTATAATCAATTCCGTGTTTTTAATAAATGCAATTCCATTTAGAACAATCGTATATTTGAGGGTAAAAGAGTTTTGATTTTCGATTATCTTAAGCATGATATTCTTTTTTTTTTGTACGGAGAGTCATTAATTGCAATAAGTTCGTATATACATGAGCAATAATTATTTTCGTTTTGTATCTTATTTCTGAATGAATTTGTTTAATATAAATATTTATGATAATTTATTTTCCTTCTTTTTTATTATTACCACTATTAATAATTTTTCAAATCATCATCGAATGCATACACTTGTTCAGATTTTATCGATATTCATGTTTAATACAATATACATCATTATGAATTTACAAGCTATTTTCAGTCAGGTATAAAAAATAAAAAGGTAAAATAAAAAGGAAGAAATAAAAATTTTCTTAAAATGTTTATTTTTATAAGGCAAAAATACGTTAAGAGGATAGTGTACCATTTAAACCATTTATTTTTTAAAATAAAATTCAAATGCTATACTCGCTGCAACTCAATGTTCAATTAAAAATCGGAAATAAAAGTAAATACTGTGGCGACGGTTTCAACATCGTATAGGAAGTCTGCGCTGTTAAGTCGTAATTGTAGTTTCAATCCCAAATTCGAGTAAAATCCATGAATATTGAGAAAGGCAACACACACAAGGCTATTTTCTAGAGACAAGTTTTTTTATTAATTTCTTAGTTCCAAGAATGGGTGCTGTGCCAGAGAGGGACCGTCGCAAAGATAGGTCCGATCGCTAGTAGTTACAGAGAAGGAATGGTCCCAAATACATTTTTTCACATCGTCAAGTATTGGCGTGACACATGTACATAAAAATAGCCAAAAACGACTGATACGCACAAATTTAGATTAGAGAAGGCACGTGGAGAGTTTCCGTTACCTAGACTTTCAATGACAGAAACCAAAGTGCATTATTTGAAATAATTAACGCCAAACAATAAAAGCTAGCATATGGCCCGTAAAACCAAAAGGATTGAATTCTTTACATATGGTTAACAAAAGTCCCACAGACTGGGAAGAGAAATGAATTCTAATGAAATAAAATGAAAGACAAACATAATACATCTGTTTCTTAAGCAAGTAGCGTTTAACTATGAATAAATTCTGCCTAGTAACAGGGCCTTATCAAAGATTGTTGCAAAGGTGAAAAAAAAAACATATAGTTACATGAAAGAACGGATATACGTTGTGGTTTTAACGAAAGAATTAGAGATAACTGAAATTATATTTTAAAGGAAAAATGGCCATTAGCAACTGAATAGAATTAAAGGGATTAAAAATCTAGCTTATTAAATAAAGTTACAAATTAAGGAAATATTGTAATTTTAACTAAGGGGGGAAAACAATTTTTAAATAATATGTAAAGGAAAACGCCTTTACATATATCTCTTATTAATTCTAAGAAAAAAATGGTAGCAGAAAATTACTGACAGAAAACGATTGGAAAAAGGATCTACTTTTAAATAATGTATATGAAATTTACTTAGAGAACCATGTTCATTTTATAACGAACCAAACTTAATTTTTTTCAATAGCAGTACCAAACTTCAACAACGTTTTAAAAATTTTTGGTTCAAACCATGCCTAGACACAAAATTTCAAGTACTCTGCTGTCCCAGCATTTTTTTCAGTAATAAAAATAATAATAAAAAAATTCTCTCGCTGTTCGTGGCCTTTTTTTCTTGTGTTTTTTTTCGTCACTATCGCTCCAGGAAAGCGTTTCCGATCATGGGTTGATAAGGAATTGTGAATCCTTGTGATAGGTCGCAAACCTACCCTTAAAGTATCTCCCAATATTTCTGTAAGAACCTGTACATGCATACATAACAAGTCATATATGAAAGATTTATTGCAATCTATTTCTAAAGAAATCAGAATTTAAATTGCTCCTACAAACACTTTTAATCATTTGAAATGAAGAATTTCAACACACGCAAAGGATTTCTAATTACTTGTGTTTAACAATAGATTTATAAAATTCCGGCTTCTGTTAATTGCAAAATATAATCAGTTCCGTATACTTAATAAATGAATTCATATATTCTTGTGAGACGTTTGCAGATAAAAGAAATAATACAATTATGTTCTACGCGACAGATTCTCGTTCCCTTATGTATAATATTTTATTATTTTACTTTGAGACTTTGTTTGAAATCAGTCTGCATATTCCTATTTTTATTGTATAATTTTCCTAAGCGATGAATTTAAGATGAAAGTTATTCAAAAATAACAATTCTATTCCATTTTATAGTTATTTTTTATATCATTAATCGTACAACTTTAATTAATGTGACGATATAGAGAGAGAATCTCAACATGCACATAAGTCATCTCAATGCACATAAGTCACACAAATCTCAACATCACATTTAATTAGTTGGGTTGAATATTAGCTTTTTAAAAGTATAGCTTTCGTTAATTGGGATGTATTATAATCAATTTCGTGTTTTTAATAAATGCAATTCCATTTAGAATAATTGTATGTTTGAGGATGAAAGAGTTTTAATAATTAACGTACTACATAAAAGATTTTCCATTATCTTAAGCATAATATTCTTTTACTGTACACAAAGTCATTATTTGAAATAAGTTCGTATGTACATGAGCTATAGTTATTTTCGTTTTGTATCTTATTGCTGAATGAATTTATTTAAAATAAAGATCCATGAAAATGAGTGTTTCTTTTTTTTTTCATTGTTATGATGAATAATAACTGTCCAAATCAATAAAGAATTCTTTCAATAGTTCAAATTTTAACGTTCTTCATAATAATATCACATCATTTCATAACACATCATTTTACGATTTCAACTTATTTTCAGTTAAACGTACAGAAAAAAAGTGTAAATAAATAAAATTTTCTTTAAAAAATATGTTTTTAAGGAAAAAATTTCTTAAGGGGACAGTTTATTTTTCTACAATTTTGTTTAGTGGTTCTTAATATAGTTCAAATGCTGAACTTGCTGCAACTCAGTTTTAAAAGAAAGGGGGGGGGGGTGGAGGAAAGTAAACACTCCTTACTAGCTCGTCCAAAAATTATCATAGAAATTACACGTATAAGATTTAACGATATGCTACGATGATTGTTGTTTAGAATCCTTCAAAAAATATTTTAAGTGTATTTCTTGTTTTTAATTGTCTTAAACCTCTCGGGTATATTATAATATTAATAGTATATGTCTTTTCATAGAATATTTTTTTGTTCAAGAAATATTTTGCTATTATTTACATGTAGTAATGTTATTATATGTCTTTGCATTTACTATATGACTTCATTAAGTTTAGACATTTAGTAATAATAATAATGATAATAATAATAATAATTGTTTGCTTAGATCTCTTTGCACAGTTTGAGTTTCTTTTATTTTAAATATATATTTTACGGTTTAAATTTAAAATAAAAGTTACTTTTCAGCACGATTCATGTGTAATAAAGCACAAAAAGTATTAGAAAGTCGTAATATAGTTTAAATCTTGCCTGTACTGCAATATTTTCTAAACATCTTCAAAAAATTTTCCTTAACTTATTGTCATATGAATATTGCTTGAATAGTATCCAAAACAACATCTTTCAGACATTGAAATATTCGTTAAACAATAATTAATCTATTTGGATAGCTAGTATTAATGTTATTAATGTAAAAGTAATTTTTACAAAAAGTTGAAAAAAAAAAATCGGACCCCGACAGGGTTAAAAGCAAATCATGTATGAAAGCATTAAGATTCTTATCATACTCAGTCCTTACGCAAAATTCACAAAAACCAGTTTAAAATTACTATAAAACATCTCTAAAGACTTATTATCCTACATATCAATGCTTATTAAATGCGTGCATTTATTTGAAAGGTCTAGAATTAATTCGAACAATTCTAAACGTATTTAAATTAACTTAAAAGGTGTTATTTAGCGTCTCCTATAGGAGAATTCAGGACTGAAGCAATTATAAAGTATTTCTGTACATGAATAAATACTACAAGTCGGAATTTGTACGTCAAACGTAGCAAATGAGGTGTATTCGTAATACAACATTTTTTTTTAAATACAATACTTCAGAGACACTATAGAATCCGAATTTTTTTGTGTAACCCCCTAGGTGCATTTCCTGGATTCCTTACCAATTATGCTTAATATTAGAACTTTGCCCTGTTGTTATTAGTCCATAGCACCTTACTTTACTTGTTTTTCGTTTTTCTAATGGAACAGTTTATTCAACGTAAATTATTAATGCATAGTGTTATTATTTTACATGTTCTATATGATAATCCTTATTTCTAACTCATTATTAACTAATTTTGTTTCCATTATTAAATATATGTATCCATATGTGTGTTTATGTAAATAAATTTATACCACCTATATTTACCCACCCTGGGGTTATTAGTCCATAGCACCTTACATTTTTTTTTCACTTTCCTAATGGAACAGTTTCTTCAACGTTATCAATTTCATTCAACGTTATCAACGTTTTATTCAATGTTACTAAAGCATAGTATTATTCTTTTGCCCATTCTATATGATAATCCTTATTTCTACATCGTTTTTAACTAATTTTGTTACTATTATTAATTATATATATATATATATATATATATATATATATATATATGTGTGTGTGTGTGTGTATCAATTTAAGCAAAAGCCTTCCTAATATTGTCAAAATAAATCGATTTAAATAATGTTCCTCATTTTATGCTTTGTTTGTATTTTTCTAAATATTTTGAATTTACTATAATAATATTTTGAAAAAGCTTCCAACGAAATACTAAAAAGGTTTAAAGAGTATTTGAAATTCTTTGCAAATTTTAGAAAGTGAATGAAGTACATTTTTCATCTGTGTACTGAATTTTAAAATATGATTCGTACCACAATTTGGTTATTCTTCCAAGGCAGTGGGTTTATTTTCTTATTTTTTTAAGATATAAAAAAATAAAATAAAAATATCTTCTGAAACAAGTCCAACTTATTGAATTTTAAAAGAGTGCGACAGACATATTTTTTAAACGAATTAAATAAGTTTTTCTATTGATTGATTGATTTCTTATTGAAATATGTGAGAAATCGTAATCGACAAATGTAAGTATGGTAAAATTTAATAAATAAATGTATCTATGTTCTATATGTGTCACTCTAAAAAATATATATGTCTATTTATATACATGTGTGTTGATGAATATAATGTTGTATCGATATCATTTGTTTTCACTTTTAAAATGCAATTGAAAACTTTGAAAGACAAATATAATTTATTATCTTTAACTTCATTGTTAATATAAATCAGAAAAGACTAAATAATGTTCTAATGTCTCTTACAAAACAACAGATTAGTCATACAGTATTTTTATTTCTTTCTGCATAGAAATATGATTTATTTTATGCTCATTCATCATTTTCCTTTGACAGTTTGCATGATCCTAGATAATGGTAAGTATTTGTATATCATGCATAAGCAATAAATGGATATACGTTCTGTTCTTTACACACACCAAATAAATGGAAGATGAAGTATTGTTTGCGTATTATAAAATGATATTACATTGATTGGATGAATTTAAAGTTGCATCTGTGTTATCTAGTTTTCAAGTACATTATAACAATTAATATTATAGTGTTACGGCAATTCTTAATATCCATCTATATTTCTATACAGGTTGCCCAAGAAAGTCACTTTAATCTGGAAATACTTGTAAATGAAGAGAACTACAACCAAGCAAGTGAGGTCAGAGTACAATAAAGTGAATTATGTCCGAAGTAATGTAAACGACAGTAGTGCCCTTAGTGGAGAAAGTTGGAAGTCAGCCATTGCAAATTGAAAACAAATAGAGATAGAGCAAAATTTCCAGTTAGAAAGTTTTAAAGCACCACTTAAACAGTCCAGAATAACATTTGGTTCACACATATAAGATTGGTATACAGGGTGTACCCAAAACTGTCCGAAATCGATACATTCCATTTTGTGTACACGTTTGACAAAAATAGTCAGAAGTATAAATAAATACGCATAATTTATTGCATAAATACACTCATTGCCATAAAAATTTGCGCACCAAGAAATAATTGTGGGATCGTAACGAAACTTGGCATGAAGGTACATATCATGCAGATATGCAAATGATTAGAAATGCAGTGTGATTGCGCATTGCGTAATGCCACTAGAGGGCGTTGAACTTCGTCATCCTTGGTGTATAAAACTGGTAAGCTGAACTTGTTTGAGTGTACCTTTTTTTGCAAAGGAAACGCTGAGGTAGACATGCCGTTACGCAGCAATCGAAGACAATATTAGCAGCCGTCAGAGCTGGAAAGGGGAAGAATCATCGGGATGATGGAAGCTGGGTGGTCAGCTCGGCGAGTAGCTCGTCAAGTAGGCCGTCCTGATTTTACTGTTAGGAGGTGTTGGGACCAGTATACTGAAGAGATGTCATTTACACGGCGACCAGGCTCGGGACGTCCTCGACAGACCAGTCGTAGAAAAGACCGTCACATCATACGAAACTCACGCGTGTAATCAACTGCCTCATTGGCCGCTATCCAGGCACAGGCAGCACCTTCACTTCAGATCCATGTGTCTTCCCGAACCGTCGCAAGGCGCCTGGCTCAAGGACATCTGGTATCGCGGCGTCCATTACGTGTGCTGCCAATGACACCGACCCACTGACGCCTCTGTTTGGAGTGGTGTCGCCCAACATGGGATTGGACTGCAACGGAATGAAACCAGGTCGTCTTCAGCGACGAGTCTAGATTCAATTTGAGCAGAGATGACAATCGTGTTCGTGTATGGAGGCCCCGTGGTGAACGCCTCAATCCTGCCTTCGCTTTACAGCGACACACCACTCCTACACCTGGAGTGATGGTATGGGGTTCTATTGTTTATGATACACGGTCACCCCTAATATTGATCCGTGGCACTATGACAGGTCATCTGTACGTCCTAGACATCCTTCAGCCACATGGGTTGCTACTAATGACAGGGCTCCCAGGAGCCATTTTTCAGCAAGACACTGCTCGGGCACACACAGCAAGGATGTCACAAGTCTGCCTGCACCACTTTACCAGCCTTCCCTGGCCTGCTCGATCACCAGATTTGTCACCAATCGAGCATATCTGGGATCATTTGGGACGGCAAGTTGGACACCCTACGAGTTTAGTTGAACTCAAGGCGCGTTTGCAGGAACTGTGGAACGAGATGTCTCAGGACAACATACGGAACTTGTATGCCTCAATGCCCGTCCGTATCACATCGTGCATTTGCGCTAGAGGGGGTCTAACAGAGTACTAAAATGTCTGTTCACTTGTACTTTTTTCTGGAATAAATTATTCTTTTTCTTTGGTTTTTTAATCACTGACTTATATCACAGTAGTATTTACGCATGCAAAGTTTCGTTTCATTTAAACATCTTTTTCTTGGTGCGCAAATTTTTATGGCAATGAGTGTACGTACTTACATCAATAAATTTCGATAACATCGCACAAAACACAAAAAAGAAATTTTAAAATAAAAACGTAACCGCATTTGGATTAAAATTATCATCTGCCGTCGAAAAGTATATGCTATGCGTATTGCGGTTTGTAACAAGTGAGCACTAACACCTTTTAAATTAAAAATTTAGGTGCATTAGAAATTAAAGTTCTACAGACGTTTCATTACAACTCGCAATTTGCAATTGCGCACTTCTGCATTTCCAAAATGTGATATGCACGGTAGAATCGTCTAAAATATGTAAAAAAAAATCTTAAAACATTGCCGTAACCATTTGTTTAAGTTATCCAATATCCGATTTTTTTATTATTTACAGAATTGGATTTGGTCCTGACCGGCGGCGCTCGACTGTTTATATGAAAAGTTATATATGTCGGTATTCTCTCTTATAAATAGTTGCTTTTTAGAGTTTGCCAAACTTTTGCGAGACCTTTTTACATGAAACATTTTATATTTACCACGATTTTTAATGTATCACTGCTGAATTGACTTCCTGAAATTATTGTTTGTATAATAATTTAAAAATGTTGTGTATGGTGTTTTTTCAAGTAATACTTGTTTGAAAACACATTGCAACGAGCAGTATCACAAAAACGAAATTGTTGTTCTGTTGTTAATTTAAATATCATGAAGTAATAAAGTGGAAATTAACAGAACAAACAGTTTATTGGACGAATAGAAAACAATTAATTAAAAATATAAAACAACAGTCACACAGAGATGTATTTTCATATCGAAGTCACACATAATTTTTTTTATGTATAAACCGTTCGCTCGCAGACTGCCTGTGGAGAGATACACTGCTCAAAACAATTAAAGGATATTGCAGTTTTTGGTGGATTTTGTATCTGGGAAACTTTTTAACTGATTGATACATGGTCGACAGACATAGTAGGTTATATGAGAATAAATTACACATGTTTGGCAGAAAAAAATGCATTTTATTGCGCATTTGTGTACAAAAGGATAAACACAATTTGTGAATATGAGAAAAAAAGAATAAGAAAAGGTGATTTCTTCAAAGAAAATCATTTTCAGTAGGGGGTATGGTTTCCACGGGCGGTCAGAAACGTTGAACACCTTCGAGGCATGGACTCAATGAGGCTATTAATGACGAGTTGGGGTATTCTGACCCACTCTTCCAGAAGAGCTCTTTCCAGCTCTTGGAGAGTTTGTGGGGGTTGTTGGCGGCCAAAAACTCGTCTTCCTAGAGCGTCCCAAATGTGCTCGATTGGATTCATGTCTGGAGAACACGCTGGCCACTCCATTCGAACGATTCCTTCCTCGAAAAGGAAATCGTCCACCAGATTTGCACGATGTGGCCTGCAATTATCGTCCATTAAAATGAAGTTATCTCCGATTGCTGCAACGTAAGGGGCTACAATAGGTCTGAAGATCTCATCCCTATATCGGCGACCAGTCAGAGCTCCATCTCGAATGATGTAGAGGTCAGTGCGCCCGTCAATGGAGATGCCACCATACACCAACACTCCTCCACCGCCCAATCTGACACTTTCGTACACGAACGCAGGGTTATTCCTACTGCCACGGTCCCTCCAGATGAAAATACGCCTATTATCCGGATGCACAGAAAAACGGGACTCGTCAGAAAACAGAATATTGCTCCATTCATTTCTCCTCTAGTTGACATGCTCGGTTGCCCACTCCCTGCAGTCGCGACGATGCCTTGATGTTAATCTAACACATACCATCGGTCGGCGAGTATACAGACCTACAGCATGGAGCCGGTTTCGGACAGTCTGAGTTGAAATCGTGGTGCCTGTAGCCGAGCGAAGGTGTTGTTGGAGAAAATTTGCGTTCATGTCTCGGTGTCTCCGAGCTGATACCGCTAAATACCCATCTTCATTGGGCGTTGTTACCCGTCTACGACCTTGCCCTGGTCTTCGGCCTGCACATCCACTCTCCAAAAAACGGTTCCAGATCCTGGAAATGACACTTTGTGACACTCCAATGGCTTGCGCTACTTCGGCTTGAGTTTGGCCCCCTTCTAACATACCAACAATTCTCCAAGCTTCTGAATCTGTCAAATGACTTCGCTGAGACATCGTACTTATCGAAACAAAGCAATCACTGAATGCCGATCATCCTTGTCTTCATTCTCTTTTATCCAGTTGAAAGTCAAATTTCATTCGCTGCCGCTGAAGCGACATTTTTGACGTCGAACTCAAAATTTGCATGCTCCACAGTTTGAAAACCAGAAAAGTTTCCAATTGTGATTTTCTTCTTCTATTTTCGACAAAAAAAATTTCGTTTGTATCTTTATTTTATATAAAACTTCAAATATATTTGAATTGTTTTGAGCAGTGTAAAAGGAAATAAGTGTGGAGGTATAATTCGCACTTTTTCTTTCTTTCTTTCTTTCTTTTATTTATTTTTTTTTTGTGTGTGTGTTTAAGAACACAGGGGAAAAATATCGCTTTCACATCGAATGAATAGGTACCATTTTCTAAAAACATAAACTAGAATTATAGATTTCCGAACTTTGCGAATAAGGTAAACAACTAAGCAAAATAGACAAAATGACGAAGAATTTCTAATTTCATGTTTTCTAGCTGACGAAATGATCCTGTATCGTTTCAGTAACCAGAAATTATCGTTTGATTTCTGGAATGTTCTCATAAACTAGAATTATGGTTACAATTCGACTTGAAAACAAAATCAGTGCAGAATTGACCTTGCTTTCTAATTAAAACGTAAAAATACTTGTATATATATATATATATATATATATTGCTTAAAAGGTGCATAATAAAACATGTAAAAACACTTAAAAATACTTTTAATGTCCTTTTAAAAAAGTTCAGAACGTGTTAGACCGTCGCTTATGTGGTTCTCATATTAAGAAATACTCCAATGACAGTTGTTGCTGCTTTGCGTTCTCAGGCTCCATCCGGAACACTCCACTTTATTGCAAGGAAGGGGGGTGGGCGAGAACTAATTTATGTGCACAGGTATGACATTAATGAAATTTTAAAAGAGACCGAAAGAAATGATGCAGATTTCATATTGGATGGACCCCACACCGCATTTGCAAGTTTAGCACAAACTCAGCCTATAGACATAGATTCCAATAGTTCGAAATTAATCTTTCGTACTACTATTTACCGAGAAGCTATACACCGTGATCTTAAAAGAATCCACCGAAATAATATTTAGTAAAGGAATAGTATGTAATGATGCACTTTCCTACGATATTCACACAATATGGAGAAAATTTATTGATGATAGTTTAACCTGTGTTGGAAAATATTTTCAATAATTTTATTCTACTTCTACCGTCTACTATTCTACTCCATACCATCCCCCCCTTGGAATAAAGCCGACTGTTCCGGCAAAGAGCCTTAGAACGCAAAGCAGCAACATCTGTCATTGAAATTTTTCTCACTGATGAGGACCGCATAAGGGACGGTCAAAAATGTACAGAACTTTTTTAAAAGGACTTTAAATATATTTTTAAGTGTTTTTACTATGCACCATTTAAGCTATATAGACATATTTACATGTATTTTTACGTTTTAATTAGAATTATTATTACCAAACATTTTTTTTTGTGTTCGCATCTATTTACAGAGATTTTTAAATAACTGTGTTCAGGAGAATATAGGAAAACGCGCTTCAGTTTCACTGGGAGACTACAGAACTCTTCTAGCAGGGTAAACTAGAATTTATAGGGATAACATGAAACTATTTTTTCTAGAGCCACAATTTAGATTCTAGATGCCAGAACCAGGGTTCTCAATGGCTTTTGACGAACATTAGAGATTTGGCGAATAAGAAATAAAAAAACATTAGTCAAATCAAAGGAAATGTTAGCAAAATACATTCGCCGTGAAAAGCTGAAAAATCTACTTTTAACTCCTAATTGAATCCGTTTTTTTCACTGTGTTCTAAAATAACATAATGTTTTGTCATTGCTTAGATAATAGAAATTCTACTACACACTACAGAAACAATTAAAAATAAGTACATTCTAAATGCCTCCTAAATCTGTAAATATTTCGAACATTTTTGTAGTGGTAAATTACTATGAGATTTCGATTATATATTATAGAAAAAATTGATGATGATTGGCTGATGATTCTTTTTATACAGCTAATAAACAGTATGGTAAATGGCAAATCCAATGCCACATTTCAGCAACATTTTTCTCGATTTAGTGATTGATGGGAGTAATTTTGTTTGCTATTTTAGCGGCGCATAGATAGTGATAAACTGAAAACAGATAAGCATTTATCGTGTAATACTTTCTGTGTCTTTGGCTATTCCTAAACTAAATGATTGATGAGTCAGTATCTCTATAAATAATAATGTTAATGACACGTAACAATTGGAGATGAAAAGCGACATCAAACGTTAAGTCACGTAAATAAGAATCTCATCTGTAACCACACACAAAAAATTGCTGAAATTGAGCATTCGTAATTTGGCGAGTTTGAATGTTTATTTACTCGCCAAACGAAGCATTTGGTAGCAATTTAGAGCAATGGCTAGCGGCAGCCAGAAAACTGGCCAGAACCATATTTTTTCTGAACAAAAGTATTCAAGTAGGTTTCCATCTCTCAGTGTAAATTGCTGTAAGAGAAACTTCACCTTATTATGCGTTTTCTTCCTAAACCAAATTTCCTCACTTTTATAGTACATATATATCAATCGACACATTAATTACAAGGCCTTTCAAAAGTTTTGAATATATATTTCGCTATCGAGAGTACTTACTTATTTCACTAAATAAGTTTTGGTAAAAATTTCAGAAAGTGTTAGTGAGATTTTCATAATCTGTATTTAATGCATGATTTTTCTTACGTGCTTGTTTATATTAAAGCAATTTAAAGTTCATCTTCAAACTTTCGCTTTCTTCGTCATTGAAATCGTGTTATCCAAAACATTTTTCACTAACTTATAGTAATTTGGTTTTCAGCTCGATTATTGAAAATTTATTTCCGATTGACAGAGAGTGAACTAGTGAATCAGTTAGAACAATTATCATTTTTATACACTTTTCAAAAAAAAATTACTAGGAAACGATAGAGAAAAAACATCATTTAAACAATATATTCAATATTTTATTAATTTCTCTTCCACTTATAATCATAATTTTCCTGATATAAAAATAAAAATTTATTCAAAAGCAGAAAAAGTAAGTACAATTTTTTTTAAATTATTCATAAATTGTACTTTTTAGCGTTCTAGTTTTCTACAAGTTTAAAAAAAGGAAAAAAAAATCCGATTGATTCTATGAAACAATCAAAAGATAAAGGAAAGGAATTCAAATTATGCACAACACTGAATTATTATTGTTTGTTATACTAAAAAAAAATAAAGTTTGAGTATTTAAACTTATTCGGAAATCAATCCATACAATAATTGCATAAAAGTTTTAACACCTGCAGTTGGAAACTTTTGACGCATTATTTCGTAGTTTAAATTTGAGAATCAGATCCATTTTTGGATAAACTTATAATTAACTTACGAAACTGTTTTATAAAGTACACGAGAATTCCCATCTCATTATCGGTAAAGAAATTGGAATTTCTGATTATTTCGAATTATAATTCAAAATTTACATTAAACTTAAATCCAGCTGCTTTGATTGTTAAACTTATGAATATAAATTTCTGCTTTGAGACTTAAAACTCGATAATGTTATAGTTTAATTTATTTTCACTTGAATATTAAATGAGAAATTTTACTAAATATGTAAATTCACATTTTAAAACTCATAAATATTTAACAATTTGTCGTATTGAAATATGGCACGAACATTAAAAATTATTGAGTGTATATTTTATTCCTTTTTTGTGAATTTTTCCAAATTTTTTGAGAATGTTTTTGGCTGTGGCAAGCAAATCCTCCTTCAGTTTGAAATATTCCGCCGGAAGGGGGCGCTGCAATTGCGATTTTTGTGCCATTTTCAATATTGTATTACCAAAAGTATATGAAGTTATGCATCGAATTGAACCAATTTTTTGTGTAAGTGTATGGCTATGGCTAGTTGGTCCTCCTTGAAACTGAAAAAATCCCCCGGAAGAGGGCGCTGCAACAGCGAATTTTATGCCATTTACATTATTGCACCACCCAAAAGTGTATGAAGTTAGTTCTAAAACTGAACTAAATTTTTTGTATATGATTATTTTTTGGTAAAGCAAGTAGGTCCTACCTGAATTTGAAAAAAATAAAATCTGCCTATCATTCAATTGTCCATCGGCTCTTGATGAGACGGAAATTCGTTTTGACTTCGATTAATTGACTGAAGCATAAATTTAAGATGAAAATCGAAATTGGTATGGTATTGAGTTAAAATTATTAAAGCATTAAAATGAGTAACTATTTTTTAAAAATATTAAATTGTACGTATGAGATAGAAGAAAGTTTTGGGATTGGCACACCCAACTAGTTTGTATATGGTTATTTTTTGGTAAGGCAAGTAGGTCCTCCCTGAATTCGAAAAAAAAATCTGCCTATCTACAGTCCATCGGCTTGTGCAGAGACGTAATTTCGTTTTTACTCTGATTAATTGATTGAATCAGAAATTTAAGATGAAAATCAAAGTTGGTATGGTATTGAATTAAAATTATTAAAGCATTAAAATGAGTAACTATTTTTTTTAAATATTAAATTGTACGTATGAGATAGAAGAAAGTTTTGGGATTGCCACATCCAAAATGTTTTATTTTGGTTATCAAATTTACTTGGATGTAATATGATGAAATTGTATCCAAGATGTTAAATTATTGTTGAGATCATAGTTTAATAAGCTCTCTTGTTGAATTTAAGGCATTTCTATAACTAAGACTTTGTTTGACATACAAACATCAATGAATGATATCGAAAATTTTTGTATATACCTCTAAAAATGAATAATATCTACATTATTAATTAACCAATCAGTCCAATATACTTCAAAGTTCAATACACTGTCTTGGTCATATTAAATTTGGATAGGTATTATGGGTGATTAGTGCGAATATATCAACCTGTTAATTGGATGAAAAAAAATATCTTCATAGTATTTCTGTGCCTCTTTGTTCGTAGACTACAAAAATTGCATATTTCATAAACGAATCCATCTAGTAGGCTGACAAAACTGGTGTAATGTCTCAAATAGTATGGAAGTGCAGAGATAAAAATTTCTGTAAAATTACAGAAAAAAGTCGAGACACTAATTTTACATAAACCTGACTAGTTCTTGGTTAAATGAATTTTACTGAGTTTCTCAGTTTTCTTTTTGCTTATTAAGACATTTTCCTTATCTTATATATAATTGCCTAAAGGAATTTTCATGTCTTATATTCATGCCATATATAAAAAAGTATCTTTTTTATTTAAAATCCTTTTGCAATTTTATTAAACGTATTAAAAAAAGGAATTAAATTTTTAAAACATTAGAAAAATTTAAAAAGGGAAAAATCATCTCCTCGGAGTAAGTGGGGATTTTTATCGACAGTCATTTTGCACTTGCATCATTACGCAAATCAATTTCGGAATCATAAACGACATACTTTGTATGAAAAAATAATAACTTCTATAGCTGAGATAGTCAAAAGAATACTTGACCTAAAGTCAAGAAATCTGTAGATCAAGCTCTAGGATGGCTAGAAAATAATTGTGTAAAAATTAAATGTTACGAAGATTCTTATTTTCTCGAAAAATTCAAATTTTTATATACCACTGAAGATTGAGGGATTCACAAATTTTGAACATTATGCAATAAAAACTAATTTCACCGCATATTTCTAACAAGACAAATTTTTGTTTTATAATAAAATAAAACGTAAGCTGTGAGTTTTTTTACAAAATTTTCTAAACTTTGATTTTCTGTTTAAGGTGATATTTCAAATTGACGTAATTATACACGTAATTATACATAGATATACATATATCTATATATACGTACAGAGTATCCCATAAATATTGGAACAAAAATTAAGGGGAGGTTGGGGTCCGTACAACGATTCAGATTTGTATAGAAACTCATGGTCGGATATATTTTCCAGGCCTAGCAGTGTAGACAAAAAGCAGAAGAAAGATAGGACATGTATAAAGAGAGAAAACATCTTTATTTTCCTTAGTACGACGGAAAACAAAACAAGTCGTTGAGGGCCACCGTAATACTTACCCATCATGGATATGTATATGAAAATAAAACATGTGAAAACTATTTATACAATGCATTGCAATTCATAAACAAAATTGAAATATTATTAATGTACATAGTAATGCTCTATTAAAGAACTGCTGATGTACCAATTTCGACAAATTATATAAAACGCCAAACTACACTGTTAAAACTAATGGGGACACATTGCACCTTTTAGGGGTGAAAGGCTTGTCTCACTGGTGACACCCCTAGAGGAGCTAAAATGGCACCCTTAACTAGGGTGAAAGGATGGCACCCCTAAACCAGGGGGTGAAAGGACGGCACGTCAGGGAAGAATAATGGCACCCCTTATCCACAGTGTTCAATAGGGTGAAACAATGGCACCACAGGGGAGAATAATCTCACCCCTTATCCAGGGTGCCCCAGGAGGTGAAAGGAGGGCATCTCAGGGGAGGGTAATGGCACCCCTTAACCAGAGTGCCCCAGGGGGTGAAAAGATGGCGCCTCAGGGGAGAGTAATGGCACCCCTTATCCAGGGTGCCCCAGAGGGTGAAAGGATCGCATCTGAAGGGAGAGCAATGGCACCCCTCACCCAGGGTACCTTAAGGGGTGAAAGAATGGCATCTCAGGGGAGAATAATGATACTACTTATCCAGGGTGCCCCAGAGGGTGAACGGATGAAACGCATAATCCAGTGTGCCCTGTGGCATCCTACAAGAAATAGCACTCACAATCTATGGCCCACAGTTGCAACCCCCCCTCCCCCACCCTGCTTGTCAAGAAATTGTATTGGTTTGAATCATGAAATAGGAAGTGTTTACCCATTTTTAAATTGCATTCTGCAGAGAAAATTATCAAGATCAGTCAATATTTTGAGTCTTTTTTTTTTCTTTTAGATTGATGGAATATTATATTTTTAAACTCATTATCAGGTGTCCAAAGAAAAATTGTAGCATATTTTTGTAACTCAGAGAGGAATAATATGAACTACAAAAATAATCATAGTAAGGCAGAGAATTCAAATTGTACTTTCATTTACTTGGAGAGTAATTTAAAAAAAATTCAAAATTTTAACTCTTATACAGTCTTTGCATTTCAAAATCACCAATCATAAGTCATCACTATTGCATTGTTAGTCATACCCAAAAGGTTTTGTTAGAATAAATCAGAAAATTTACACAACCTCTACACCTATTTTCTGCCTCTAAAAATCACTGAGTTAGAGTCAAATATTGTGACTTTGTCATGCAATTTGAAGCCTGATTTTCAATTTTAAGTTTTGAAGTTCTTGTAAAATGAAATAAATCATGATTTTTGACTGTCTCTAACTCATATGTTTGGAGGAAATTTTTTGGGTATGTTTAAGAAAGGGCCAGTAACTATTTTTGTGATTGGGCATTTTTAGATGCAAGAACATTATAAAAATTTGATGTTTTTTGACTCCAAAATAAGAGAAAGAACAAATTGAATTATCTATCTTCATATAAATATTTTTATAATTTTCTTATAGTTTCAGAAGTAATAAGTAGCCATCTTTTTTGACACATAGCATATTGCTTGACATGTATTTTCATTATTTTATATACAGGGCAACTGAAAAGTATGGGGACACCGAAAAATGCTATATCCTGTAAAATATATGACATAATTTAATAATAAAATATAAAAGAAATAACAATATTTTAACAAATTGTTCACTGGCTTGATATTTATTTTTCACACAAGTTTGAAAACGAAAGATCACAGAATTGACAGTCCGCTGCAGATAATTCTGATTTAAATCATTCTATGCCTTGATAATTTCGCATCACATACAATGCAAACTGGGGATTTTCTACTTCTAGCTTTTCTACAGAAGTCAAGTGAGTTAAGATCTGATTGTTCGAAGGCAATACACCTGTTATTAAATATCCACGCAGATGGCCAATGTTGTTTTTGGTCCCAATACTGCTGGAAGTTCCATTAAAGTTATTTTGCTTCCATGAGGCGAATACTTCGTTGAACATATTAGTTGCTGATCATTTTGACGGTTGTGAACTTTTCGGAGGATTAAGATTTTGATATAGTAGAAGAAATGCTACAAAATTTTAAAATAAGCATTTCTCAGATTTTAGTTGTGAAATATCAATATCAAACAACGCACCAATATTTTTTCAGCTACCCTGCTGTATCTAATTAAAAAAATGTAAAACACAAATTAGAAAAGAATATGTAATAAATGCTGTGTAACTTTTAAATTAGTAAGAATACTTCATATTCTTTAAAATTCTTCCAGAAGTTAGCCATCAAGCTATGAAATGAATTATAGAAAATAAATTCATTTTATAGTTGTGGTAAAATCACAGATGAAATTGAGTAAAAAAAAATCATTTTTACAATATATGTAGTACTTACCTTTATAGTGAACTTATGGAAATCCATATTTTATAGCATATATCCGTACAGGATTAGAAATTAAGAACTGTATGTAAGGTGTTAAAATAATGCCTACAATTTTTTTTTCGATGTGCCAACTGCATTTCATATTTACTTATTTCTTTTCACAACCATGTTAATAGTAATAATACTGCATTGCATATTTAATTTTAATGTATTGAAGGGATGTGGGGAGGAAACTTTATATATTAAACACTTTTTCTTACTAAATAAAATAAAAACTGACTCTCCATAAGTATGAAACCTGATTAAACTACAATAGTTGGATTCTGGAAAAACTTATTCTTTTTATAAAGCTAATATGCATACAAAACAGATAATCAAGCAAATATGTCCACAGAGAGAAAATATGAGCTTTAGATATAACTAGGGATAAGCTAGTTTTTAAAAAATCTGAGACTAACAGTACATCAGAAAATAAAAAGTTAGCAAATAAATGAATCTTTGGTTGCCAATTATGGTGGGGCATTTAAAACATTTCCAAATCACACATATTTTTTTTGTTTGTTTGAGGAAGGGAATACAAAAATTTTAAAACAATTTTAATACAGTTTCTTATTTTAGGAACATATAAGGATGCAGAAATATCTCATAATAAAAGAAAATCTTGTTTACAGGAATGTAATATACAAGGACCAGTTTTATCAGTCATTGGTGAAAGGGAAGTTAACTTAGAGGTTATTGAAAGGTTCAAAATTCTTAAGACACGTGCTGATGTCATGGTGCAGAGGGGGGGATGTATGCTAAAATACAAATGAAAGCATTTGCTAAACAAAAATTAAAGAAAGCTAGCTATCAAGATTTGACGACTAGGAATAATTTTTCTATAATTTAGTTTCATTTGACGACTAACGACTGCTGGTTTCTAGTCCTGTATCCACATCAAAACACTTTCTGCCTAATTGTTTTTGTGTTTTGACTTAGTGCATCTGAAATTTTAATCCACTGAGTAAATATAATGAAATGAATAAAACATTGAATTAAAAAAACAACCTTTTAGTTCAAATAATCTTTTCATTGTAAACACGAAGAATGTATTAAATATTATTAAACAAAGACGTAACACTATGTGGAACTGATGCCACTGAGAAAATTTTGAAGACATAAGTATCTAATAAAAATGATAAATATTTAAATTGGCTTTTACTATAGTTAACGTTAAACAACCATAACAATGCATACCACAAAGTAACTAAGCTTATAAAATTATCAGTTTTTATAATTAACTGTTTATATAAAATTAATACATAGCATGAGTAATTTAACAAGTTGCTTGAGTTGCGGAGCACAGTAACAGGTTGAAACACAGAAATTTCTGCACCTTCTTCATGATAAAAAGACGGAAACTTTTCTTGTATCAAGCATGGTAATGTAAGTACTATAAATTTAAGTTCACTATCTGAAAAAATAATAATAACACATTAAGGGAAACACACAACAAGACAGTCCAATTAAAATCTATCATCAAAGTACAGCAAAAATTGTAGATGAACAAAAAAAGAAAGAATAAAATTTAAATAAAATTTAAATTATAGCTCACAAGGCTATCAAAGCCTGACAGCTAATGTGCCCGCAGGTTCTGTATGTAACGTGATAACTCTTTATATAAATATCAGATTTGCTTCAAATTTTATAAGTAGGTTCATTCTGATAAGGTTCTTCACTGATTAGCATTGGAGGTTCACTGGTTAAATATGAAGGGGGGGGGGGAGAAGAGAATGCTACTCTCCTTAATTTATATAAATATGCAGAAATCATGCAGAATTATCACATTTTCTTCAAATTTCGTTAATAATTTCACTCTGATAAGGCACTTCCTTATTAGTTTTAGGGGCTCATTGGTTAAGTATAAAGAGGGATGGCAGTTAATCCACTGTCCAATAACTTACAGTTAGTTGATTTCTTTTATTTTTGGAAGGGCATTATTTTTTGAAATAAGTGTTTAATATACAGTTGTATGTATAGCCTGCGAGCTCAATGCCATCCGTTTAACCAGGCACTTTCTTCTTTATTGCCTATTTTCGGACAGCACGAGAAAATTACATGACCAACTCATACTTGTCATTCAGATATTCTTTTCCTGTATTATCATTAAGAGTTACAAACTATTTACATTATCAACTACATTTACAAAACATATCTTGGAACAAAGTATCTATTCCAGATTAGCAACGAATTTTCCTAACATGTACAGGTATTCCATACCAGCAATAATAATAAAAAAATGAGGAATTTTATTCAAATTTATTAGTAAGCCCCTATTATGTATCCTATATTGACACTAATCAATGAATATATGGATACAACCCCCCCGTGTTTTTCCTTCATTTTGGGAATAACGAATTTTCAACGTATTCTATTGACGATTATTTTCAAAATTTTCAAGATGTGATCTTGCAACTTTCACAAAAGTTGCTCTATACATTTGGCTAACATAATATGCAAATGAAATTTTGATATCTTTGGTGCATGCGCAGTGAAAAATTATTTAGTAAACCTACTCAATATTCGAACAATTTTTATTATTTTTTAATTCTGATTACAGGGTATTGTGTGCAATGTTGTTTGTCACATTTTCTGAAACGAATGTTATTTTATATTAAGAACTCTTCAAATTATAAGAAAAAATCTTAGGTAAATTTGAGACTGTTTTTCGGATTCGTAGAAAACCTTAATTTTTCTACGAGTATACATGCTATCGACATAAAAATGAACACAGTTTATTACAATAAGCCACTTAATCATAATCTACAGTTTGAGCGCTTTTGCTACGTTAGTTTTGACAGGGTTATCCAAAAGATATCCAAAAGGTATTCATTCTTTTTTAATTTGTTGATGGTCCCCTATTGGAGTTTCGGAATAAAACCTTCAGGGAAATATATGACTTGTGCTACACTACCTGGCCATTGATTATCGTCCACTTGCGATTTTAGACATTTTGTTAAATATCTAGAAAAATACATGAGAAATTATCCTGAAACTCTCAGTGTATACACATAATAGTACAGGTCATACATTTCCGTGAAGATTTTTTCCAGAAACCTTATAGGAGACCGTCAACAAATTAAAAAATAATGAATATCGTTTGGATAACCCTGTCAAAACTAATGCAGCAGAAGCGCTCAAACAGTAGATCGCGATTAAGTAGCTTATTGTTATAAACTGTGTTCATTTTTATGTCGATAGCATGTATACTCGTAGAGAAATAAAGGGTTTTATAAAAATATTCCCAAATTTTTCCAAGATTTTTGCTTATAATTTGCAGAGTTCTTAATATAAAATAATAATATTTTCTGAAAATCTGACAAACAACATTGCACATAATATCCTGTAATCAAAATTAAAAAATAATAAAAATTGTATGAAAGATGAGTAGGTTTACTAAATATTTTTTACTGCGCATGCGTCAACGATATCAAAATTTCATTTGCATATTATGTTAGCTAAATGTATAGAGCAACTTTTGTGAAAGTCGCAAAATCATAGCTTGAAAATTCTAAAAATAATCGTCAATATAATAAGTGGAAAATTCATTGTTCCCAAAATGAAGCAAAAAAAATGAGGGATTGTATCCAAATGTACTAGTAAGTTCCGTATTGTGTATTCTATATTGACACTAATTAATGAATATATGGATACAACCCTTCTTGTTTTTGCTTCATTTTGGAAATAACGGATTTTTAAGTGATGCTATTGACGATTATTTTCAGAATTTTCAAGCTATGATTTTGCAACTTTCACAAAAGTTGCTCTATACATTTAGCTAACATGATATGCAAATGAAATTTTGATATCGTTCACGCATGAGCAGTGAAAAATTATTTAGTAAACCTACTCATTTTTCATAACATTTTTATTATTTTTTAATTCTGATTACAGGGTATTATGTGCAATGTTGTTTGTCACATTTTCAGAAAATATTATTATTTTATATTAAGAACTCTGCAAATTATAAGCAAAAATCTTGGAAAAATTTGGGAGTATTTTTATAAAAACCTTCATTTCTCTACGAGTATACATGCTATCGACATAAAAATGAACACAGTTTATAACAATGAGCCACTTAATCACAATCTACAGTTTGTGCGCTTTTGTTGCATTAGTTTTGACAGGGTTTTCCAAAAGATATTCATACATTTTTTAATTTGTTGGCGGTCCCCTATAAAGTTTCTGGAAGAAAACTTCACGAAAATAGATGTCCTGTACTATATTGTTTATAAACTGAGAGTTTCAGGATAATTCCTCATGTATTTTTCTAGATATTTTGCAAAATGTCTAAAATCGCAAGTGGACGAACATCAATGGCCAGGTAGTGTATTATATTTATACACTAAGATTTTCAGGATAATTCTACATACATTTTTCTAGATATTTAACAAAATTTCTAAAATCGCAAGTGGACGGTCATCTCTGGCCATATAGTGTATATCAGGAGCTTTAGGGAACTGGCTAATTCTTTATTTCCCCTTTTGCTATATGGGGGAAAGTCGGGTGGAATGGGACTGTAGGTTTTTCTCTTTGTGCATTATTCTAAACATTTCATCGATCGCATACAAGATGAAGCAATGGTAATTCATTCTTCATTTTACAAAAAAATATTGATATGCATAGACTTGCAAATGTTTGAAAGAAAATTTTTTTTCAAAAATCCAATTTAAATTTGATTTATTTGCTCTCAATATATTAAAGGCTTGTTTATGTATAAATGTAATAGTTTCCCTATTTATGGAACATTATACTGTATACACTATATTGCCATTGATTATGGGACACTTGCGATTTAAGACATTTTACTAAATATCTAGAAAAATACATGAGGAATCATCTCGAAACTCTTAGTGTATAAATATAATAGTATAAGTCATACATCTCCGTGAAGATTTTTTCCCGAAACTCCAAAGGGGGCCGTCAACAAATTAAAAAAGAATGAATATCTTTTGAATAACTCTGTCATAACTAATGTAGCAAAAGAGCTCAAACTCTAGATTGTAATTGAATGCCTTATTGTAATAAGCCTTGTTCATTTTTATGCACATAGCATGCATACTCGCAGAGTAATTAAGGTTTTTATAAAAATGATCCCAAATTTTTCCATGTTTTTTCCTTATAATTTTCAGAGTTCTTAATATAAAATATTATTTTTTTCAGAAAATATGACAAACATCATTGCACACAGTACCCTGTAATCAGAATTAAAAAATAATGAAAATTGTATAAAAAATGAGTTGGTTTACTAAATAATTTTTTACTGCGCATGCGTCAACGATATCAAAATTTCATTTGCATATTATGTTAGCTAAATGTATAGAGCAACTTTTGTGAAAGTCACAAAATCATAGCTTGAAAATTCTGACAATAATCGTCAATTGAATAAGTCGAAAATCCGTTATTCTCAAAATGAAGCAAAAACAAGAGGGGTTGTATCCATATATTCATTGATTAGTGTCAATATAGAATACACAATATGGGATGTACTACTGCATTTGGATAAAATCCCTCATTTTTTTGCTTCATTTTGGAAACAACGGATTTTGTCCTTTTTCTATAGACGATTACTTTCAGAATTTTCCAGCTATGATTTTGAGACTTTTACAAAAGTTGCTGTATACATTTAGCTAACATAATATGCAAATGAAATTTTGATATCTTTGACGCATGCGCAGTAAAAAATTATATAGTAAACCTACTCATTTTTCATGCAATTTTTATTATTTTCTTATTCTGATTACAGGGTACTGTGTGCAATGTTGTTTGTCATATTTTCTGAAAAAAATATTATTTTATATTAAGAACTCTGAAAATTATAAGGAAAAAACATGGAAAAATTTGGGATCATTTTTATAAAAACCTTAATTACTCTGCGAGTGTGCATGCTATTTGCATAAAAATGAACATAGTGTATTACAATAAGGCATTCAATCATAATCTAGAGTTTGAGCGCTTTTGCTACATTAGTTGTGACAGGGTTATTCAAAAGATATTCATTCTTTTTTAATTTGTTGACGGTCCCCTATGGCGTTTCGGTAAAAAATCTTCACGGAGATGTATGACGTATACTATTATATTTATACACTAAGAGTTTCGAGATGATTCCTCATGTATTTTTCTAGATATTTAGTAAAATGTCTAAAATCGCAAGTGTCCCATAATCAATGGCAATATAGTGTATTATCCATAATTTAAACTAAGCCTAAAGCAGCATTTTTGTTTGAACAAGAAGTTTAACACAAACAAGGAAGCGGCGAGGAATGGGACATGCCAGAAAAGGGATGAATGGGACGCGCCCAGTTCCTTTTTTTAATTAATAATAATGCGAATTGCTAACATGCAAATTTTTTAGAGGATAATATATTAATTATGACATTGATAATATATGCATTCATACTTCAAAATGTAAATAAATTGATGATTATTTAAGGCGCAAAGCTAGGCACAGAAAAAGACCCGGATGATAATGCAAAGTCTATGGGGGCGTTCTTTTCAAATATTTCGCCGAAATTTTAATATTTTTACGTGATTGTTTTGCACAAGATTGCTGATGGCGAAACCGGCGTAGTTTTTACTTTTTCAGTTTTTGTTTCAGATTTTTTTTAAAAAATTACTTTAACTTACGAAATTGGTTTGAACCGGTTCTGAAATTGAAACTATCGTTATACAAAAAATATAAAAGCAAAATCGAAAAAATAAAAACTAGGCCGGTTATGGATCATCCTCAGCTATCTTGTTCAAAACAATCATGTAAAAATATTAAAATTTGAGTTAGGTATTTCAAAAGAACTCTCCTATAGACTTTTACATTATCATCTTTACATTCTGAGCCTAGTGTGGGGCCTTGATGACACCTATGACAGAGAATCCTGAATTTTCATTCCAGTCATGAAGATACTGGAATTTTATATTGTGGCATATACAATATCAACTTACAACCTTTGTTTGATTGTTTATCTTACCGACACTATAGGTTATTTTGTGTCTTATAGCTTTTTTTTATTATTATTGCTGTCCCATAACTCTTAATGAGGAGGTATGAGTCACATTTTGAAACTTACGTTCTCTTTAAAATAAAATAGTATTTGCACGTTATGTTTCTATATTGTTCAGGGGGATTAAAAAGTGTTTTACCTTGCATGCTATAAATTGAATTTTTTCTTTTTGTGTATATATATATAAAAAAATTCTTACTTTTGTAAAAAAAAAAGTCCCACACCACCCCACTCTCCCCTATATAGATATTATATATTAATACACCAATTACATGAAAATAGAATTTTTATCAATAGTATTAAAATGCAGTTTAAGGGCTAACAGTTTATTGTATATCCTTAAGTTTTTACCACCTTCTCCCCAGGTTTTTACCGGTAAAAAGCCAACCCTGTTTATTGGTCTTGTTCCAGAACGGGTGGAATTAAAGATTGTTAAAAATTATGTCATTAGAAAAATGTTTAAGATTTATAAATGACAGTGCAAAAATCGCCTTTAAAACACGAGATCTTCATCACCTGCGGAAAATTTTCACATTTGTGTAAAATTACGATGTAAGTTTTTATTCATTGTTATATTTTTTGAACACACACTATTTCTGTAAACTATTCTGAAAGTTCAGTGGAGTAAATACAGATTGTTTTCCTTTTATAATTTGAATGTTCATGACTACAAATTTGTGATATCGGATGATGTTGATGATTGAGAAAGGGGGGGGACTGATTACGATCTAATCAAACTTAAATTACTATTATTGAAAAAAAATATTTTATTTTATTTAACCATAAAATTCTGCTACTAAATAAGTTTTAATGCGAAAGAATACTTTCGAAAAAAAAAATGGGTGTAAATCTGCATAGCCGATAATCAGATCATAAGGTTTATTCAATGCAATACCCTAACATTTTCTCACCTTTTTGAAAGAAAATGAAGCCAAAAGTATGAAAATATGAAGAATTGGTAGTAAGAAAACATAATGGTAAACCCAAGATACCGCTAAATTCGGGTTTTTAGGCATTTCCCACCAAGGTATGACTTGGCTGACTAATAACGTTTTAATATGCAAATCGAGGTTTTATCCGTGATTTTTATCCTTAAGTGAGACTAAATGATTGTCCGTGCTACCGCCTCCCGATCTAATCTTATTATGAAGATTATTTTGGAAATAATGTTGGTTAATAAGGAAAAATATTAATAATGAAAACCCTGTAAATAAGTTTTGATTACTTTAAGATTTGCAAGTATTCAATTGAGTTAAATGAAAAAGTCCCCCCCCCCTCTCAAATAAAGACAAATTAGGTATACTGAAACAATATTAGAGAAGTTACGCGAGGCTGCAATATGGGGTGAATTAGCCTTTACAGGAGGGGTTCGGATAGCATCTATCCGACAATATATGCAAAGCCGGCCAGATGCTGTCCGAGATCCCGTGTAAAGGTTAAAATAAAACTTCGCGAATAAAATTAACTGCTTTTAACTGTATATAGACGCAGAAATATATTTTAACCTTAACTGCTCTGACAAAAATTGTTACATAACTACTTTGAGCTGTCTGTCAGACCATTTAATCTGAAGATGAATAAAATGTTACATTAATTCTTAGAATACTATTTATGTATTAAACTTTATGTACAAGAATATTATAAATAAATTCAGCTATTCAAAAGTATTTAGAGGTACTAATAAGACTCCAAACTAAAAAAAATTGACCAGTATCTATAGTTAAACTAAAAATTACAAGTTAAACTGTGAAACTTGAAAAACTCACGGTGTCTGAGACCACTAACAGTAGTTAAGGGTTAAATCTAAACAGCTGAGTTTAAACACAAGGTAAAATGGTCATAGAATATTCCGATTGCAACAAGATTCGACTATAATAACAAATTTGTAATGAAAAAATATGTAAATATTTTTACAATCTTTCATTACGCTCTTTCTAATTGTGCGCCCTTAGTATTCCCGTGCCTAGAGCAGTTTGCTCCAATTGCTCCTCGGTAGCTAAGGCCTCGATAAGTCATTTAAAAATATTGACATGTAAACGAGAAATTGTAAAATAACTACCTCATAGGTTTAACATTAGCAAGCGGGTATTTTGGTGAGAATGTAGCTTGTAGATTCACATAATAAACTTAACAATCAATCATACTAACAAAAAATCTAATTTACTGTTTTTTTATGAAATTACTTATAGGGATGTACGATAAATTAACGTTACAATAAAATAAAATAAAATAAAGTTAAACCTTATCTTTAATCAGACTTTGCCCGGTTCACTGGTCGCGCAAATCGGATCGTTAAGTCCTCATTGTCGTTTTATTGTAACTCAGTGTTTAGTCCTCAATTAATATCGCCAATTTACACACTGCCATGTTTTGATTTGCTCACACCCCTAAAATTTACTTGCTGACACCGAAAGCAGAAAGACACGCGTTATAGCGCATGCGCAAGTTGCCAGTCACCCGATGGGGTGCTTACGAAGTGCATGGCACCTTATTTAGCTCCCATCATCCAGTAACAGATCTGTTGTCACCACAACCGCATATTCAAGCTCCTATGACACCCTAGGGTTCCAAATGGCACCGCCTTTTCACCTCCGGGTCCCAAATGGCACCGGTTTGTCACCTTTATTTTTAACAGTGTACTCAAGTAATACTGAACTGCATAAAAGAAACATCCTAATAACTCCAAAAATAATAATTCTATTAACTAACAATTAACTGCGTCAGATTAAGCGTCTCATTTCCAATTAAAATATACTTCTGAATTGAAATTTGAATGAAATACAGGGTCATGAAAAATCGAAGAATGTGGAAAACAAGATTACAAGTATCTCGGCAACTAATAATCCGATCGACTTCGTTTTATATGCAAAATGTGTGTTATTTTATTGCCTTTTACGTCCATTCCTTCGAACAAAAAAAATCGAAAATTTTTATATACCTTTCATCAGAACGAATTTTTCGAGAGTCCGAAAAAAATAGTTCCGGATAATCGAGGTTGCTGATATTAAATAGGGTTCGTCCCATTATTACATACTAACTACATACAAAATTTCAAGTCTCTATCTCAATTTGTTCGGGAGATAGAGCGTTTACAGACAGACAGACAGACAGACAGACAGACGGCAAAATTTTTTTTCTAAAAATATGTTTTTCGGAATCTCCACTATCTAAAACGTGTAAATCCGTCAAAAAAATTTTTCGATTTTCAAAACGATTGCAAGACTTACCCTATACTACGTATGATGGGTAAGTAAAAAAGACATTAAAGGGACTATCATAGTGATGGGCGATTTCGATTTTTTAAATCGATTTAATCGATATTATGGTCAACTCGATTTAATCGATACTATAAAATTTTTAATCGATTTCTCAGAAGTTATTATTTTTATTTTGCTTCAAAAGTTGAAGATAAAGCAGTCGGATGTGCCAATCTCAAAAAGTCTTCTATCTCATACATGATAAAACTTCTAAATGCACTAACACATTCTCAATGTCAAATTTAGCCCTCTCATGCATGAATTATTTTCTACACAGTAAAAAAAATCAAACAATCATTTTTTGTGATAAATGAGAGCAGTTTATCAGAAAAATAATTTTATTGGAAATTTTTATACATTATTTATTAATATATTCATACGTCCTCATTTGAAGACATTGTGCGTCAAGGGGTACATTCGTACTGTCCTCAAATATGGGGACAATGATTGAATGTTCACATATCTGCATACGTTTCATATGATTTATTCCGTATAAAATGATTCTATACATTCTAGACATACAGATACAGCGCATGTACCACAAATGTATCGTGTTTTACTTTTGCAATTTTTATCTCTACAGTGATTGGCAAACTTTGTTTCCGTTTTCTTCGGATAATACTTTCATCCATCTAAACGCATAGTTTGGGGTACATCGTGTGTATTCCTATGTTTTATTGCTGATTATCTTTCAGGGGGCTCTTTTATTTTTATTTATCGCAGCTGTACCCTTATATATCAAACTCATTTCAAATGAACTTTTGAATTCCGACAGGTCTATGCTTTTGGTGTTTTCTGATTTCCATAGAATCCCAGCGTTAACAACGGTGACATTTATAAGGTGATAAAAAATACACATGTACCACCTCTTATTTCTGAAATCATTACGATAGAGGGCTATGAGAGAGTCCATAAGGTCAACCCCACCCGTATCCTTATTATACTTAGAGATACAATTTGGACACTTGATAGAAATAATTTTTCTTTTCCATTGTAGTGAAATGTGTTACTTGGCCTTCAGGTACCTTTCCATAGTACGAAGAGATTGTATAAACCGATGTATTATCAATCCATCGGGTGATACTTATATTATCCGAAGATAAAACAATCGAACTACTACCCCTTCCTTCATTTTTCAGTTCTTTTACTGATTTTAGCTGCTTTTCTGCACCCATCAGCCTGTTAATTCTTATAGCCCCAACATACCAAATTCCCAGGGGTTTTAGTTTTAAAATCAATGGTAATCTGGAAAAGCAATTATCTGCATATATTTTGCGGTTTGTCTGATGCAAACGATGAGTCAAACGAAGTATGACATCAACAGATGCAACACAATCAGATGTTACCAGTTACATCTTGAAACAATTAAAAAGAATAAATGGAATCAGATACACCAGCACTACATCACATTTTGTATCCCAATTTGTGCGGCTTCTTAGGTAAGTATTGTTTTATAGATTATTTTCCTTTGAATGGAATCATCATCTCATCCACACTTTGATATTTCTCATTATAGGCAGCTTTGTGAAATGTCTCATGCAATTTTGTCCAAATCGGTCGAATTTATATATATATCTGTATTGTCATCAGCAATCATTGTATTATTTATAAAATGTATTTCAAAAATAAATAAAGGTTATAAACAAAAATGTGTTTTGTTTACATTAGTGCAAATTGTCCTCATATGAGGACAGATATGTTTTATACTTTAAATAAAAACCTAATTGAAATATTGTAAAAGAATTCTATCATTGCATGCTATATGATGATAAATTGTACATAGAAAAACTTATCTTGACTATATTGTAAATATTTCCTAGTCTATTTGTAGCATATTCTGCGCAATATCACTATACTTCAATACTTTGATTTTATTGCAACATTCGTGTGAATTACAACCATCGGTATGTTGTTGCTATCTATTGTGTTGCATGCAAGGTAATATCTGTCCATAAATAAGGTCCCCATGAATGAATGCTGAAAAAAATTCGTAACTCTAATATTTTATAGGGTAATATTTATCCGTCCTCATATGAGGCCACTATGCATGAGAGGGTTAAATTATTTATGCCCATCATGAAGATTTAAAATGTATAGGTTGAAGTATGAACATTTTAAAAGAAAATAAAAGCATTGCGTTTTCCAAACAAACCGCTGAATTTCGGTCCACCCCCTCTTAGATGTCTGTAACTGAAATATATGCAATTCAAAGAGCATCACAGCGACACAGTTGTGCAGTATACACTCAAGCCTAATAAGAATCTATTTATGTGAAAGTTTAACCGAATATGAAATTTGATTAAATTCCATGCATAATTTCTAAGATATAGCTATCACTAATATCGCGAAAAATGCAGTATAGCAGAGCAGTATTATATAACTTACACAAAAACCTAATCAAGAACAACGTATGATAATATCTAAGAGAATATTAAGTTTGATGAAATTCCGTTCAGGAGCTCTTGAGATATGATCAATAAAATCTTGTAGATCCTGAAAAAGCGGTTGAATTCAGGGGTCAGCCCGAAGAGGAACATCTCCGCCCCGGAACTTTGAAATGTCTCACGAAAATATTGAAGCTTCATGTACAAGAGTCCCCCCCCCCTTCTCTGAAGTATAGAATGCCCCTTCAAGGAGACATAAAAATCCCTCCCAGTGAAAAATATCTGAATTCAACACTGCTGATAAAAGCAGCATAGCAACGCCTCCTGCATAGTTATTTACACTGAAACCTAATAAGCAGGAAACTTATGAATAGAATGTGAAGCTTGATGAAATTTTCTGAATTAGTTTCTGAGATGCAATTATCGCAAAAATCAGGAAAAATACAGCGTCACCTGCCTTTAGATTTAAATCAAAACTTAATCATCAACAATTTACGTTAATATCAAATCGAATCTGAAGTTTGGCAAAAATACGTGCATTAGTTCTTGAGGTATCTACCTTGCAGTAATCATGAAAAATACAACATAACAGCGCCACCTGTACAGCGATTTTTACCATAAGTAATCAGCACCAATTTATATGAAAGTCTAGCTGAATCTAAAGTTTCAAGAGGTTCCAGGCATTAGTTCTTGAGATAGAGCGCCCACAAAATTTTGTAAGAGACAAACAAATAGACAGACTGAAAGACAGACAATTTATAAAAACAGTAAAATGTGTTATATTTAACAACATATTCGAATTTTGTAAGCATTAGGTTATTATTATTTTTTAAATAACATCATACAAACAAAAAAAAAAAAAAAGTTTTTTTTTTTTTTTTTTTTTTTTTTTAAAGAAAATAAGCAACATATAATGTCTAGAATTATATATGGGTGTGTAAACATGTTTAATAATCTACATAAACCTCCCCCCCCCGTTTTCACATAAGTTAATGGGAATTGTCTTTTTTTCTGTAATTATCTTCTTCTTTATAGTTTTTCAAAATAATAATAATAATAATAATATATATAACAAAAAAAGGAAGTCTATCAAAATGCAGAAGATTCTGTCCTTTCCTCGCCCACCCCCCCTTTCCCCCCACGGAGGGCATCTTCTGCCCTTTGTACCTATATCCCTCGTGTTGATAATCGGCTGTCATAAAATAAACCAAACCTTTTCTCGTCTACCCTATTTAAATCCTCTATCTTCACAGTTTCCTTTTCCCCGCCGAAAATCTTGCCAGTCCTTTGAGTCAAAAACAGACGCAAAATCACTAACCAATCACATTACAAGGTGATAAAGCCTAGATGAAAAATCGCAAGACTATCTTGAATGCAAGTAGTATATCGATCTTTTGTAGTAGATCGAATCAGTACAGAACCTTGTGTAGTAGATCGATGTCGATGTCGATGTCAGAATCGATTTTATTTTGATTTTGATTTACTAAAATTGAAATCGATTTTTAGATACAAGTAGTGTTGTTACTTTTTTGATATGCTTGAAATCGATCTACGTTTCAGGTTGAATCGATCTTTCCCTTTCTATTGTTTTAATGGTAGCAGTAAAATTTTCAAACTCAAATATTAGGCGAACCGTTGATTTTAGAGGGGTAAGACTTAAGTATGTCAAGATATTCTAAGGTATGGTCAATCGAATAGTGATGACCATTATACCCTAGCAGCACATAGGGGGTGGGGGGCAGGGGGGGCAATATTCAATACAGGTATGGGTGGGTAAGGTCTTGGCCTGGGCTATCCATCTCTGCATATCGCTTCATAATATAGTTCAATTTTCAGACTCCAGGGGGCATTTTTAAGCTTTTTTTTGGGGGGGGGTTTCCCTTCCCCCACTTTGTAGTGTATCATTTTATAGATCTTGACTTGTAGACCTCAAATATCTTGAATTGATTGGTAGAACTGATGTAAAATTTCATATAAGAAAGGATTACCAATTTTTTTTTCAAACCAGATATTTCTAAAAGTAAAAATTTCAAACTCATATATTAGGCGAACCGTTGATTTTAGAGGGGTGAGACTTATGGATGTCAAGATATTCTAAGGTATGGTCAATCGAATAGTGATGACCATTATACCTTAGCAGCACATAGGGGGTGGGGGAGAAGGGGGGGGCAATATTCAATACAGGTATGGGTGGGTCATGTGACATACCGTTGCAAAGGTCTTGGCCTGGGCTATCCATATCTGTATATCTCTTCATAATATAGTTCAATTTTCAGACTCCAGGGGGCATTTTAAAGCTTTTTTTGGGGTTTTTTCCCTTCCCCCACTTTGTAGTGTATCATTTTATAGGTCTTGACTTGTAGACCTCAAATATCTTGAATTGATTGGTAGAACTGATGTAAAATTTCGTATAAGAAAGGATTAAGGTTTTCTTTTCAAACCAGATATTTCTAAAAGTAAAAATTTCAAACTCAAATATTAGGGGTACTATTGAAGACTTATGGATATTAAGATATTCTAAGGTATGGCAATCGAATAATGTTGACCATTATACCTTAGTAACACATAGGGGTGAAGGACGGGGAGGGACAAAATTCAATACAGGCATGGGTTTACGGATTTTCTTCAAATTTTGGATATATTTTCATTCTAATAAGGTGCTTTTCTGATTTGTTTTGGGTATTCATTGGTTATGTAAAAGGATTTGGGGGCTACTCTTCTTAACCGTTTAAACGCCAATGTTCCCAAAAGGGAATATAGTATTATTTGCAATGCAAAACATATATTTTCCAATATAATTACGATGTTCTTATTTTTCCTATAAAATATAAGTTTGATTTTGACTTTTGAAAAAAAAATGTTTAAGCATTTATCACAGGTATAAAGAGTATGCAAATTCCTTAATTTACATAAAAATATAATTTTTGTTTTTATCGTTTCTCTATATAACTCACATTTGACCACTAGGAATCTAAATTTTTTTGGAATTCGAGAAAATGCTCAAGAAGAACATTTTTAAATTTGTATGCATAAATCAAAACATTTGAAGTTGTAATATAAGAAAAACAAAATTATTATTACATTGCGATATTAATTCGGCTTGTAAACAGTTAATTTTGCCCGACCATTAAAGGTACAGTTATCCATTAATCCGAACTTAGGTCGCTTCCAACTTCTTCGGATAATCGACGCTCCGCTGTATTTTTATTTCTTTGTTAACCAGAGAAAAGTATGTTGTTTCACTGTTAATTATTCTTATGAAAACAACATTTTTTTTCTGTTAACTTCTGAAAATTTGGTAAACGTTAAAAAAGAATAATATTTTATAAGCTGTAAATTGAGATGAGGCGATATATATTTTAAAAGAGAAAAAAAGTTTAGTCACATATTTTTTTTTAAGCAGAATTTCTGCTTTTAAATTGGTGGATAATTAATAATTAGCATGTGCTGATTGTGCAATTAAATCATCGCAGCTATTTTGAAAGAAAATTTGCAATATTTGCGTTTCCCACACCCTTATAGAAGGTCTTAAAAAGACTGAAAAAAAAATTTTTTTGAATAAATTTAGAGCTTTCAAAATTTTATTCATATGCGAATTTTTAAAAAGAATGACGTTTAAAGGAAGTAAGGCTCCATTTGTTTGATTGAAGGAGTATGTAGAAAATACATGTGTTTCGGATTAAAATATATATATATATATATACAAATCATTTCTCCCTTTTATTTTTTTTATCTAACCGAGATCTTTCTCAAAAAAAAAAAAAAAGTTAAATATAATATAAATTATTATTAAAATTGTATCTAAAAATAATAAAAGATAAATCCTTATTATTCGACTCTAAAAGCTGTAATAGCTTACTTCTGTGCCTCCCTAAATGGGAGTGAGGAGTATGAGGTGTTACGGCTCTGCTGATTAGCCAAGTTTTAGAATTACTAATTTTGAGCTCATCTGTGTAAAATCTAAAAATATCGAAATATCGATTTTAGTATCGATTCTAGAATTTAGAAATCGATTCTTATTATAATCGATGTCACTTTATACGATGTCGATTTTAATCGATTCTCAAAATTCCCAGAATCGCCCATCACTAGACTATCATAAAAGTCGGTGTTCGAAATCACAATCACGGTCCGTAATGTATCGATACGTATCTCCGTTCCATGGAACATCTAATGTTCTCTAGAAAATAACTCAAATGCCTTGAATATTTTTCTTCATCTCTAAGAATAATAAACATGTTTTCTTGCCCTGTTTTTGTACTTTTTTTCTTGTGTTACGTGCCATCCCTAACGCGCCTGGAAAACTTTCCGACAATGGGTTGTTATTCAAATCTGACTGTTTGTGATTTTCCATACCTCTCTTTGAAGTACGCCCCAATATTTCTGGGACACCCTGTATATACATACGTAGCAAGTAATATATAGGAGAGTTAGTATAATATTTTTTCTAAAGAAATCAGCATTATTTTAATTGAACGTACAAATTCTGATAATCATTAGAAAGGAAGAATCTGAACAAACACAAAGGATTTCTAATTACTTGAGTTTAACAATACATTTATAAAATTCCGGCTGCCGTTGATTGCAAAATATTATAATCAATTCCATATAATTATTAAAGTCGGTTGATAAATGAAATTCATATACTCTTGTGAGATGTTTGCAAATAAAAAAAAAATTCAATTATATTCTATGCGATAGATTCTCGTTCCCTTGTGCATACTATTTTATTCTTTTACTTTGAGTCTTTGTTTAAAATCAGACTTTATGTTCCTATTCATATAATATATTTTTCTTAAGCGATGAATTTCAGATGAAAGTTACGTATGTAATAGCAATTTTATTCCATTTAATACTTTTTTTTGATACCAATAATCAGACAATTTTAATTAATGCGACGAGACCGAGAGAATCTCAACACACACAAAAGGGTTTTAATTAGTCGGGTTTAATATTATCTTTTTAAAAGTATAGCTTTTGTTAATTGGAAAGTATTATAATTAATTCCGTGTTTTTAATAAATGCAGTTCCATTTAGAATAATCGTATGTTTGAGGACAGAAGAATATTAATAATTAAAGTGCTACACAAAAGATTTTCGATTATCTTACGCATAATATTTTTTTTATTGTAGAGAGAGTCACTATTTGAAATAAGTCCTTATGTACATGAGCTATTATTTTCATTTTGTATCTTATTCCTGAATGAATTTGTTTAATATAAAGAAATATGATCATTTATTTTCCTTTCTTTTTATTATTACCATTATTAATAATTTTTCAAATCATCAGCGAATGCATTCACTTCTTCAGATTTTATCGATATTTATGTTTAATATAATATGTTATGTTTAATAAAATCATTCTGCATTTACAAGTTATTTTCAGTCAGAACTAAAAAATAGAATAATTAAAATAAAAAGATCTTTTCTATAAAATATTTATTTTTAAAAAGGAAAAAAAAATATTATAAGAGGACAGTTTACCTTTTCAACCAACTTATTTATTTTAAAAAATAACGCTCAAATGCTGTACTCGCTGCAACTCAATGTTCAACTAAAAATCGGAAATAAAAGTAAATATCCCTTATAACTATACGAAAAAAATATCGTAGAAGAAAATTAACGAATGAGAACGATTAGAAATAGAATCTATTTTTAAATGATGTATATAGATTTTGCTTATAAAGCCGTTTACATATTAAAACGAAAAACAAACTTCATTTTTTTCAATAGCAGTATCCAACTTTAAGAACCTGTTTCAAATTTTCTATTCAAACTAAGTCTAGACACCAAATTTCATGTTCTTTGAATAATAACTTTTTTAATAAAATTCATTCAAAATTTAGTGCTTCTGAGGTTAAATTATATTTTCATATTATTATTAACATCACCTGAAATTATACTAGTAATGTGCTAATTTTTATGCATACTAAAATAGTCAAACATAAATGCGTTGAATTTGCGATTTGAATAATTTTATAACATGAATTATGAATTGTGAAATTAATATTCAAAAAATTATGATTTGCAACCTTCAAAATTTTCTTTGAAGTAGTTTTTAAAATAGGCTAAAAAGGCGGCAAAAAGGGGGGGTTAATTGGATCCTTTATGATAGAAATGGCTAGTTATTTCATTTGCTATCCAGTAATTTAGCAATCTACAATAAAGACTTCATTGGCGCCCAAGAGTCCTTGAACAAGAAAAATCTCTCTTGGCCAACAACTGATAACCGAACTTCAATTTGGATACAGACCCTAAAATGTGTACGTTTTAAAATAATTAATTTCTGAGAAATTTATCGTACGAAATGCATAGAAATTCCAGCATATAGGGCGTTCTCGAGTCATAAAAGGTTTGATTTATATATATGAGGATGAGAGTATCGAAACCCACGTCCAAACTTAGCCAAAATTTTAAAAACGAGTTTTCTCTATCAATCTTTTATGAAAGCTGCATCGAAAAAACAATACATTATGCAATAAAATGTAATTTCATCGTACATTTCTGCCAATGCAAAATTTTTTCAAACAGACGCAATAAGAAGTTTTCCGATTTTCAGTTTAAGGCGAGCTTAAACACGCATACTTATAAGTATATTTATATATGTGTGTGTGCATACAGGGTTTCCTAGATACATTGGGAGAAAATTGAATAGGAGGTAAAGAACATCCCTATGAGACAGATTTATAGAGATATCCCTTGTCGGTAACGCTTTTCTGGCGCGGTAGAGAAGATAATAAACACAAGAATGGCAGGACACAGATAAGGAGAGAAAACATTTTTATTATCCTTAGGGAAGCATAAAATTAAGAAAAAATGGACATTAAAGAGACAACGATCGTCATCAAAGTATGTTGTCGAAATTACGAACACGAGTCTTGATGCATGGAGCCGTATCTCCGGTGCATGGATGTTCTAACGTTTTCTGTAATATACCGCGAATGTAGCGTAGCTTCCTCAGCAGATGCCACTATTCGTGCAACAAGTTCTTCGGTATTTTTCACTGTTGTCCCAGCACTAAAAATAATAAACATTTTTTCTTTCGCTGTTGGCCTTTTTTTACTTTTGTTTTTTTTTCGTCACTTTATCTCCAGGAAAGCGTCTCCGAACATGGGTTGCTATGGAATTTTGAATCATTGAGATAGATCCCAAACCTACGCTTAAAGTATGTTCCAAAATTTCTGAGAGACCCTGTACATACATACATAACAAATCATATAAGGGAGACTTATTGCAATCTATTTCTAAAGAATTCAGAATTTAAATTGTTCGTATAAACTGTAAACGAGCAATTACATATAAACTGTATTAATCATTTCAAATGAAGAATTTCAACACACGCAAAGGATTTCTAATTACTTGGGTTTAACAATAGATTTATAAAATTCCGGCTTCCGTTAATTGAAAAATGCAATCAGTTCCGTATATTTAATAAACGAAATTTATATACGTTTGTGAGAAATTTGCAGATAAAAAAATTAATACAATTATGTTCTATGCGATAGATTCTTGTTCCCTTATGTGCAATATTTTATTCTTTTACTTTGAGTCTTTGTTTGAAATCAGTCTGCATATTCCTATTCTTATCATATATTTTGCCTAATCGATTAATTCCAGATGAAAGTTATTCATGAAATAACAATTTTATTCCATTTTATAGTTATTTATGTTATCATTAATCGTACAATTTTAATTAATGTGACGAAATAGAAAGAATCTGAACACGCAAAAAAAGGGTTTTAATTAGTTGGGTTTAATATCAGCTTTTTTAAAGTATACCTTTCGTTAATTGGAAAGTATTATAATCAATTTCGTATCTTTAATAAATACAATTCCATTTATCGTATGATTATCGTAGAATTATCGTATGTTTGAGGTTGAAAGAGTTTTAATAATTAACACATTACAGAAAAGATTTTCGATTATCTTAAGCATAATATTCTTTTATTGTACACAGAGCCATTATTTGAAATAAGACCTTAGGTACATGCGCTATAACTATTTTCATTTTGTACCTTATTCCTGAGTGAATTTATTTAATATAAAGATCCATGAAAATGAGTGTTTTCTCATTGTTATAAGGAATGATATCTGTACAAATCATCATCGAACTCTTTCAATTGATCAGATTTTTTCGTTCTTCATATTAATAACCATACACATCATTCTACATTTTCAACATATTTTCAATTAGACGTACAAGAAAAAAATGTTTTTTTATAATGTCCTTATGGGGACAATTTAATTTTCTATCTTGTTTAGTAGTTCTTAATATAGTTCAAATGCTGAACTTGCTGTAAACACCCCTTATTAACTGCTCAAACATTCTCTGATAGCGAACGATTGGCAATAAAGTCTACTTTTAAATTATGTATATAAAATTTAATTAAAGGGTCATCCACATATTAAAACGAACACAAATTTCTTTTTATTTTAGGCCGTATTTTCCCATTTGCAGTAATGTAATGGAAGAAATTTTATTGTTCCTGCACATGAATTATACATTCAATTTTTATAAAATTTCAAATGACTCGACAAAATTACATGATAATTATATATTTTAAATTTCAAACGATTTGGTACGGTAATTTTTGCTTTGTTACATGCGGACAGACGGACGAGCATACGGATGGACTGAACGACGACTATAAGCGCTACATATCAACTCAGACTTATTTTAATATTGAATCTAATAAAATTTACCCAAGTTTTCTAGAATTAAATAAAGATAATGCTAATGACAATAGTGCAAATTTACACATGTAAGATTTAACGATATGCTGCGATAATTGTTGTTTAAAATCCTTTTTAAAATATTTTACGTGCAATTCTTCTTTTTAATCGTCTTAAAAGCAAATTATGTATGAAAACATTCACATTCTTGTCCTCCTCAGACCTGAGGCCAATGTCATAAAAACCAGATTGAAATTACTATAAAACATCTCCAAAGACACCGATATACCTATGCTTATGATATTCGTGCATTTATTTAAAAAGTCTAGAACTAATTCGAACAGTTCTAGAAGTACAGGGTAGTTACCGTAAAATGGGGTGAATCGGAACACTTTTCAACTTTAACGTTAACTGATTTTTTATTATTTTTTATTTTTCTACTAAAAACTTCGGTTTTCTTTTGTTCTTTACTTTTTAAGCAAAAACGAAACATTTGTACTGTTCATATATGTATTATTTATTTTTATAATGGTGTTCCGATTCACCACGCAGATAGGGGTGATCGGGACAAACATTATAATCTTTATTTATTCCGATTCAAACTTTAATAGGGTTAATAAAAACAGGTAATAATGATAACAGAGGAATAGGAACACATAATTACTCTGAAACCAAGCCTTTATTTTATATACAAGTAAAGATATGCCTATTTAAAAATTAGAAAACAACTTTAAAATCAAGAAAAATTAAAATTTATTTTATGAAAAAATATTCGAATTGCAGAAGTAGATTTTAATACAAATTCAGTATTGTTTTGTGTTATCCTTTACTAGTAGTCATCGGGTAAGTGAATCTATTGAGTAACCCCAATCGCTGCATATATTAATACGATCTACTAATACGCCTTCATCCCCAGCCCTTAGTATTCTGTGCATCCCTCTCTTTTTTAATTGGTTTTCCATTTTGAGATGCTTGTGTAATGTTGTGGATGTCCGAGAATAATTCTGTGCAGTTTTTATAACTAATTTGCTATTCTAATATGCTAACTAAATTCTTTTTTTTTTTTTTTTTTTTTTTGTATGTGTTCCATGACTGTTCGATTAGGCGTTGACTTTTTTTGTTTAACCAAGTAATTTCTTGGCACCTTTAACTTTATCAAGTAATTAGTACAAACAAAATAATGTTAAAATACTTATTCATACATATGTTTTCATATATTATATGAAATTATTACTGTATAGAAAAATAAACCACGAGAGAAAACGTGTTCCGATTCACCCCGTAAGTCTTAAACCGTTTATATTTCAAGCCATTTTCCATTTTTTCATTATGTAGTTTAGAAATAAGTAGAATTTACTGCAGCATATCGTTTACTAGTCTATCGTTAATTAAAAATCGCTTCTCTTAGGTTTAGAATATGAAAAATACTGCAGTTACATACAAAGTTTTGAAGAAGTTGAAAAAATGAGGTTTTTGAGGATTCTCTTGAAGTTTTTTTATATACTCCCAGTAGCGATGCAAACATGTCAGAATTGAAAATCCCAACTCTTAATATTATTACCTTCTTATAAAAAAATTGGAAACTAAAAATATCATCACACATATTTATAATGAATTTATTTGTATGGTCGGGAAGTTTCGTTCCTATTCAGCCCGCTGTTTCTATTCAACCCATTTTACGGTAGTTATTAACGTCAGGTGTTCAGAGCCCTCTACCGAGTAAAGTTTTTGTCAAAACATAACGAAATTTGATCAGCATACATAATAGACCATGGGATTTCAAATTCTTAAAAAAAAAATTAAAATAAAAAGTTTTAAATATCGCCACTAGGGGCAATTTTAGCGTTGTTTACCGAATAAAATGCATTAATTTGCATACAATCAGCTGTGTATAGCAATCATGAGTATAAAAAGAAAAGCTGGGAGAGTTATCATTATCAATTCTCACAATGCTTTGATATTCAAGCTGTGTTATCAGCAGAACGAGTATTGCAATGATGCTCGTCTGAATTTCCAGATAACAGAATTTGCCAAAAGAACCGATGAGCATAATAAATTTACAAAAGATGATTCATCGATTTGAAACTATGCGGCAACAAGGCCGCTATGCGATAGATGTAATAGATTACCGCCGCTATGCGATAGATTAAATTTACCTAAGTTTTCTAGAATTAAATAAAGATAATACTAATGACAATAGTGCAGATTTACACATCTAAAATTTAACGATATACTACGTTAATTGTTGTTTAGAATCCTTTTAAAAATTTTTTAAAGGAAATTCTTGTTTTTAATCGTCTTAACAGAAAATCATGTATGAAAACATTTGGATTCTTATCCTCCTCAGTCCTGACGCAAATGTCACAAAAACCAGTTTAAAATTACTGTATAACATCTCCCAAAACATATTAGCCTATACATCGATGCTTATGATACACATTTTTAAAAGGTCTAGAATTAATTCGAACAATTCTAGAAGTATTTAAATTAAATTAAAATGTGTTATTTAGTGTCTCCTACAAGCGACATCAGGACTGAGGCAATTATAAAGTATTTCTGTACATGAATAAATACTACAAGTCGGAAATTGTACATCAAACGTAGCAAATGAAGTGAGTTCGTACTATAACAAATTTTAAATATACAGTACTTCGGAGACAGTATAGTATCCATATTTTTTGTAAACCTCTAAGTGCATTTCCCGGGTTCTTTACTAATTATGCTTAATATTATCACTTTGCGTTATTACCCACCCTGTTGTTATTTGTCCTTAGCATCTTATATTACTTTTTTTTCATTTTCTTAATGGAACAATTTCTTCAACGTACGTTATTAAAACATAGTATAATTATTTTGCCTGTTCTACATGATAATCCTTATTGCTACATCGTTTTTAACTAATTTTCTTTCTATTATTTAATATATATATATATATATATATATATATATATATATACATATGTGTGTGTATGTGTAAATTTAAGCAAAAGCCTTCCTATTATTATCAGGATAATTCAGTTAAAATAATGTTCCGCATTTTATGCTTTATTTGTACTTTTCTAATAATTTTAAATTTACTAAAATAGTATTTTAAAAAAGCTTTCACCGAAATACTAAAAGGGTTTAAAATATATTTGAAATTCTTTGCAGATTTTAGAAAGTGAATGAAGTGCATTTTTCGTCTGTGTACTGAATTTTAAAATATGATTCGTACCATAATTTGGTTATTCTTCCAAGGCAGTGGATTTTTTTCTTATTTTTGAAGATATAACAGAATAAAATAAAAATATCTTCTAAAACAAGTCTAACATATTCAATTTTAAAAGATTGCGACAAACATAATTTATTAAACGAATTAAATAAGTCTTCCTATTGGTTGATTGATTTCCTATTGAAATATGTAAGAAATTGTAATCGACAGATGTACGAAATTTTAAGAAATAAAATATCTATTTTATATATGTGTCGCTCTAATAAAAATATATATGTCTATTTATATATATGTGTGTTGATGAATTTAATGCTGTAACAATATCTTTTGTTTTCACTTTTGAAATGCATTTGAAAACTGTGAAAGCCAAATATAATAAATTATCCTTAACTTCATTGTTAAATAAAAACCAGAAAGACTACATAATGTTCAAATTTCTCTTTCATAACATAACTACAGATTAGTCATGCAGTATTTTTATTTCTTTCTCCATAGAAATATTATTTATTTTATGCTCATTCATCGTTTTCCTTTGACAGTTTGCATGATCCTAGATAATGTATAAGTATTTATATCTTATGCATAAGCAATAAATGGATAGAAGTTCTGTTCCTGACACACCAAATATATGGAATGTGAAGAATTGTTTGTATATTATAAAATGTTATTACATTAATTGCATTAATTGCAATATTTAATTATGTTATTTGGTTTTTAATTACATTACAACAATTAATGTTATAATACTACTGCAATTATTAATATCCATCTATATGTCTATACAGGGTGCCCAAGAAAGTCACTTTAGTCTGAAAATACTTGCGTAGAAAGAGAACTACAGCCAAGCAAGTGAGGTGAGGGTATAGTAAAGTGAATTATGTCCGAAATAATGCAAACGACAGTAGCACCCCTAGTGGCGAAAGTTGGAAGACACCTGTAGCAAATTCAAAACGAATAGAGATACAGCAAAATTTCCAGTTAGTAAATTTTAGAGCACCACTTGAAAAGTCCGAAATGACATTTGGTTCACACGTATAAGATTGGCATACAGGGTGTTTAGAAAAATGTCCGAAATCGATACATTCCTTTTCATGTACACGTTTGACAAAAACAGCCAAAAGTATGAAAAATACATAGAATTTATTGCATAAATACGTACTTACATCAATACATTTCGATAACATCGCACAAAATACAAAAAAGAAATTTTTATAAATAAAAACGGTAGCGCATTCGGATTAAACATTTCGTCTGCCATCGAAAAGTATATAGTATGTGTATTGGTGTTTGTATCAAGCGAGAACTTACATCTTTAAAATTAAAAATTTAAATGCATGAGAAATTAAAGTTTTACAGACGTTTCATTACAATGCAATGTCGCAAATTGCAATTGCGCACTGCACTGTAAAAATATGCCCTGAATTTTAGAGGTGTTACTCTGTGAATTTTTCTTGATTTAGCTGAACATTTCCGTTTTAGAAAAAACCTGGAACTTTTCCTTTAAATACCGGAAATTTTTATTCCTTGACAGTCGTCTGATTTAAAATTTCTGTTTTTTAAAAAAATCTGCAACTATTCCTGGAATGACCGGAATTGTTTATTCTAGGGCAGTCGACTAACTGAACGTTTCCATTTAGGGGAGTAGAACGGAAAACCCTCAGCTGGGTTTTTTTCTTCGACGCCTTAGGTCGAAGATAAAATCAGTCCGAGTTTCCGAGTACATTAACAAATTTGCTTGAAAACTGTAAACACAAACGCAACACGTGCATTACTTATAATATTTACTTTGAAGACCGAATTTGTTATACAGAAAACAGGTTAGTTATTCAATTATAACTTTTTATAATGAATATTATAAGTATTTTAAATAAACATTGGTTTGAATAAAAATTCTTAAATGCGGTTATTACGCGTTAGGTCTACTGAAATTTTGAAATACATATACTATATAATCAAAACGATTATTGTAAAATAGGATTAAGATGACTAATTCTAAGATTCAGAAGTTAAAACTGATTTTCTGTCGATTTGTAGACAGAAATGCCCAAATGCAAAATATAAAACTAATTTAATGTTTTAGTCACTTATAAAGGTATTTTAACAAAAATTTTGAAAATATTTTTCGGAGACATTCATGAAAAAATATCAAAATTTATATTTAGGTGTTCCTTTCCGAGTGATTTAAAATATATTGATGTTGAATTCAAGGGGTGTCCGAGGGGGGGGGGGGCATTCCCTCGAGGAACAATAAGATGTGTCGCTTGGAAGATTTGAGATTTTGTGATTTTAATCTCAAATGTGCAATCCCCAGGAACTCTATTATACCCCTCCTTCTGAAGCCGCTAATATCCCTCCCGGAGAAAAGTGTCTGAATTTTCCACTGGAGTATATTTATTTTTCCTTTGTATGTATTAAATGCAAATTCTCTGTTAAACTGAAATAACTGGAGAGTGGAGTGGACTTTGACAAAGAGAGGCAGATACTTTGACAGTAGTAGTGTTGAATTCAGACACTTTTCTCCGGGAGGGACTTTTGTGTCTTTAGGGGGGGGGGGGATTTGCCCTTTTGGACTATTGAAAACCCAAAATCTCAATTTTTCCGGGGGAAAGAATTTCACTGCTCTGGAGGGGATGTTCCCCCTGGGCTATTCCCTTGAATTTAACACTGACAGTAGTATTTTCTTTTTATTTTGCATTTCATCAATCACACACAAGATGAAACAATGGTAGCTGAATCTTCAGATGAAAAAACATTGGTATGTATAAGCTTTCAATTGTCTAAAAGAAAAGAATATTTCAAGAAACAAGAATAAATTTGCTTCATATACTTTTTATGCATTTTGTATATAATGACTTATTTATGCTTAGATGTATTCGTTTTCCTATTTATTAAACATCATACTGTAAATTATCCATTTTTTAAAATAAGTCTAAAATCAACATTTTTGTTTATACAAAAAGTGTAACATAAAACAGGGAAGTGGTGAGGAATAGGACATGTCAAATTCTTTTTTTTTCTTTTTTAATAAGATGAATTTTCATTCCAGTCATGAAGATATTGGAATTTTACATTATGGTACATACTACATAATTGACCTGCAATCTTTGTTTGATTGTGTATCTAGCCGACACTAAACTATTTGTTCCTTATAGCATTGTTTTATTCCTATACCATACCTTCCTGTATGTGGGGAGGAATGGGACACATTTTAAAACGTGCACTTTCTTTAATTATAAAATAGCTTACGCTTGCTATGTTTCTATATTGTTCAGGGATTTTAAAAAGTGTTTTACCTTGCACTCTATAAATAGAAGTTTTTGTTTTTTGTATCAAACAAAGTTTATTATCTTACTTTATAAAAAGTGTCTCTCTCCTATATTATTAACTAAACATGCTAAAATATATTTATTTCTGACAATTGCTCAAGTCTTTCTAATAAAATTTAACCCATAACTAATGTTAGCGGTCTCACCGCAGAGTTTTTAAAGTTTCACAGTTTAACTCGTAATTTTTAGTTTAATTATCGATACTGGTCGAATTTTGTTTTGTTTGGAGCCTTATTACTATTTCTAGAGACTTTTAAATAGCTGAATTTTATCTATTATAGTCAGATACATAATGTTTAATACCTAAATAGTATTCTGAGAATTAATATAACATTTCATTCATCTTTAAATTAAGCGGTCTGACAGACCGCTCACAGTAGTTATGTGACAAATCTTGTCACAGCAGTTAACCACAGAATATTTTTGAAATAAAATTTCTTAAGTTGTATTTTCTCAAATGCTTTTATGAATATTTCGAATCAAAATTAACTTTTCGAATTGCTATTTCTTGAAAGTAAAATTTATAAATTATTGTTATCGTTATTTTAAATGAACTGAAAATTGAATTTTCTATTTAGTTTTTAGAAAACGGTTAGATTTATTTATTTATTTTCCCTAGTATATTCCCTAGTATATATTTATTTATTTATTTTCCCTTTTTAATTATTGTTAAATAAACTTAAAATTAAACATTTTTAAATATTTTCTAAATATATTTATATATATATATTTATTTATTTTATAACACTGATTATATTTTTGTTTAGCGAACTGTTTTTTCTAGTAACTATATGGCTTTAATGTTCTGAGATCTATAAAAATGTTTATTGCAGAAGTATTAAAACCCTGCTACTCTATAAAATCACTGTTTTAGAGGATCCATAACTTTCCATGGCTTCCAATGATGTTTGGGACACAGGAAGAGGTAACACATAGTTGATGGTGCTCTTCCTTGACCAACAATAAATGTCATGGAGAATCAGACTGGTTTACGTTGATTCTGGGTAACATGTTGGAGAATTAGGGTTTTTCAGAGCTTATATTTCAAGATGACTTGCTGCACGGCATGTAAATTTTGTAGTGCTTATCTAGTTACATATTTTTTTATTACAAACTTTCTTTATTTTCATTTTTCAGACTCTTTGCTGACATAAATCGAGATACAGGAGGCAAAATATTCAGGGTAAATAGAAAAATAATGGTACAGTTACAAACTGCCAATAAATCTAGTTAATATACATAGTTTATGAAATGTATTTTAATTTGTGATATTTTAGCAATAAAGCATTTTTGATATTACATTTAGTTTTGCTTTTTTATTCATGCTTTTTTTTATATTTTCAACAAAAATTCTATTGTCTTCAAAATATGTAATATGGATTTACTTATGTAATCATGATTACTAATTGATATCAATAGTTTGATCACAATTGCGATGGTTAATTAGTAAAAGAGGGAGGGATGTATGACGACATTGACATGAATTACTGTCAGGATTCTAGCTGAATGTATTAAAATAGTTGCATTTTTAATTAAATCCTATTTTACTTTGGGGGGAATTCATAAGAATTTACAATATGCTCACTTCATCTCCCCCCCCCCCTAAAAGCATAGGAGGAGGGTGGAGTGAGCATATTGTGAATTCTTTTTCAGAATTTTGAAGATCCGGGAAAAATTTTATTGAATGGGTGATATCCTCTTGATTTTCAGCAAAATGTTTGTCATTTACTTGGATATTTCGAAAACAGGTCAATTAATTAAAAATCTGAGAACAGTCCTTAGTAACAGATTAATTGTTGCCATGTTTAATACGATTGATATTGCATTGCGTAAATGGTGGGTGTAAAACTGCAATTTTCGATGAACTTAGATTTTTTTCAGCGATATTTTTTGATTTGAAATATACATGTAAATAAAATGCTTTACTTTATACATTTACTTAGATTGGTAACAAGATTTACTATTGAAGTTTTACAATGTGCAAAGGTAGAATTATTAATCGTGAATAATTAGGAAAAATGTTAAACTTCTGAATTTCCTGTAAAGAAAATTACTCCTAATTTTAGAGGTTTTGTCAAAAAAGAGAAGTAAGTGTTAAATGTTATTTTCAAGGTACTATGTAGTTGATAATCTTTTTGTCCTTTTTCAAGTTACCTAGCTATAATGAAAGTGGAAGTGAGTTAAATGAAATGTTTCTAATTTGCATATTAATATTCACATTATTTAAATAAAAATTATCGTCATCTATTTTTTTAAAAATAAAAAGATTGGCAGCTAGATATTTTTATGTGAAGTTTTAAATTACATTGACACAAAGGGCATGTCTAAAATATCATTATGGCGCAAACTAAAAAAAATATTTAAACGTATTATGACATCGCAATGATAAATATTCTTCCCTCCAAAATTAAATGAAAGGAACAAAAACAATAGCCTACATATAAATATATACAAAAAGTCTTTATTATCATCAAGTTTGTAAAAGTTAAATAACTCGGATGTTTTAAGCTTATATACACAAATTTTCTAGACATTTAAGAAGTACAACTTTTACAACATAAATAGAGTGATTCATTTTTAAATTAAAGATTTGAAAATTTAAAGATTTGCGCATGAAAAGGTAAATTTATAGTCAGAAGTGATGATATATTGATTTTCAGAGCTATTAGGGGGTATTAAATATCTTACTTTCTACCTGACAGTCCAACTTAGCAATAATGGAACATTTATTTTTTTCTTGATCTTTATATATATAAAAAAATGCATACAATTTTTAATATAGACAACCTAATTTCTTTTCTATGTAAAATCCTTTTTTTTTAACATTCCATGCTGAAATTTTATTTTTTTATGTTTAAGTTTGATTAAAGTAAATGTAAAATTGTTTTTTCAGTTTCATTCACGGCGCGTAAGACGGTAGCATAACTATTTGTTCAAAAGTCACCAAAAACATTGATAATGATGTAAAAGTAATGTAGTTTGAACATACATTTTATTTGTAAGCTCGCCCAATCCAAAGTTGCGGGTGTGACATTTACACAACTTAATTTAGTCACCAGCAAAAATATTTTTGAGCATTGGTTTCAATTTGTATGAATTTCAGTGTAGACCACTTACACATACGTTTATCCAAATCTGAAAATTATCCAATGTATCATTTATTTATAAAAAAAAAATAATGTCCGCCTGTTGCGGGTGTGACATAAAAAGGACATGCATTTTCATCTTTCAGTGCAAAAATGCAAAACTCTGTGAATTATGACAACTGAGTGAATTGATATTTTTATATATTAGACAGTAATACTTAAATATATAATCTATGAAAAAATTAAATTACTTACTCAATTTTTGCTTTTGTGGAAAATATTCAAAATTTTCGTTGCGGGTGTGACGCCCTGTTGCGGGTGTGACTTGTATAGCCGATAAAATAATGACATACACAAATATTTTCAAGGCAGATTTTTTTAATTAAAGAATTAATCAATATTACAATTATAATATCTAGAGAGGAAAATATAAAAAAAAAATCATTTCCAATCTTGAATTTATAATTTCTGGTGGTGGTAGCTTTTTTTTTTTACAAAAATGCTCTTTTTTTCCTGGGATGCATCTAACTGACTGGGCCAAATATGCACATTTTCTTAAATTTTTTCAAACATTCTAATTCTATATCGTCACCATCCATTTGTCTTATTTGTCCAGCAAAGTTTTCCCTTTTTTAATGTCGAGAATAAAACAACGTCTACAAAATCTCCAACTGCACATTCATCGTTGGATATTATATCCATGTCAAAGTATGGATACATCTAACTGACTGAGCCAAATATGAATATTTTCTTGATTTTTATTCCGATACTCTTATTCTATAATATCCCTATTCATTTGTCTTATTTGTCCATCAAAGTTTTCATTTTTTTTTAATGTGGAGAATAAAACAACTTCTACAAAATCTCCAACTGCACTCTTATCATTCGATATTATATTTTTGACAAAATATGGTAACAAACAAATTATCTTGTGATCACTTTCTGAAGTTATTGCTACATTAATTGTTCCTATGTCAATAAACACAACATGTTGTATCGATTGAACGTTGAGCTCCGATTATGCTTGGTGCCAGCATTCATGAAGCATTTTCACAATATCTTCTGAAATTTCACATTCATCAAAGTTCTTTTATATTTTTTAGGACTTTTTCTACACACATGGCAAAAACTGAAGCTGAATTTATAGTTGCAGAGCGTTGCTAGTGTTACAATTTTCTTGGCAACTGCACCAACCCCATCGACAACTCCTTTACCATGAGATGAAATGCAAAAGGATTGCTATCCTTTACCATGATTTTTTAAAATAGTCTCTTTTTTTCTCTCCTTGCTTTGCCTCTTTCCTTCTCTTGTTGTAGATATGCTTCATATTTAAAAGGGTTTTCCTTAATCTTTTTTCAATGATATCGTGATATTTCTGTACTCTTCATTCTCTGCAAAAGAGAAGAAATTAATGTGTAAACTGAATAAATATAGCACTTCCAGTCCAAAAAATATAAGCTTAACAAATTTTTAATAGTTATCCCTTGAAATTTCTGATCTTACATAAAGTTAATTATGTTAAATTTTAGTTAATTTCAAACTGACTATATACATTTTATGCTAACTTAATAAACATTTTAACAGTTTCTATTATTCTTACTTCTACTTTTTATTTAATTTGAATTAAAAGAGAAAAAAATCTTCCCCTAATATTGATTTACTTATTTTTAAAAACTAAAAAAATATATATTAGATAAATACTACCAAATAACAAAATTTAAAAAAATGTATATAAAAAACAAAACAAAATTAACAAATTTAAAGAAAATTGCTAAAATATTGTTTCGTAATTTTCTTTTTTTAATTTCTATAAAAATCTTACCTTTTAAATTAATTTCTTAATCATATATCACTAATAAAATTATTTTCTTGCAGTAAAGCAACAGTTTTATCAATCCAAACTGAATGAATCAACTGCACACAGTGTCACATGCTCAGATGATGCAAATATTTATTTATTAACTGGAATTCCCTCTATTAAATCAAAGGGTATAGTTAAAGCTGCCAAGTACATGTTTTCCAGCATATTATTCTTTTATAAATTTACATATAATTTGTTCAAATATGCATTTGTAATCAATTATAAAAGACGTTGCGAGTGTGACTTTAATTAAATGTCACACCCGCAACAGAGACATGTCACGCCCGCAACGCTCAATAATTATAATTAAAATATTAATTAATTTCTTTTGTGTCTGTAATTCAAAGTATCTTAATAAACTATTTTTGAATAAAAAGTTTCATAACTTTAAATCAAAAATATTTTTCTGCAAAGATATACATGTAACTTTTTGTTGCGGGTGTGACACAATAATTAAGAGTAATTAAATATGCTTACCTTTTTTAATGAAGATTAATGGACACTTCTCTGCAGACAAAAACTCTCAATAATAGCTGTCTGATCATATACATCCAAGTTTGGAGATTTTCAGAATGTTTGATCACCGGTACGAGACCATGAAATGTAAAGATTTTTGCCACAGTCTATTTTACAAAGTCATAGTGTCACTTTATTAATTAAAATAAGTATGTTAATGACAAAAATTTAATTCTTTTTTGATAAAATATGAAATAGTGTACTCTTAACAGTTAATATGCAAAATTTCAATCATATTTAAAGAAATTTAAATTTTCATCCTCATGTCCATTTTTTCGTGGATTGGGCGAGCTATTTCTTTATCTATTGCAAATTTAAATTTAAACTATAAAAATTTTTGAAATTTCATTTTTTATTGAAAAATGACTAATTTTAAATAAAGATATAAATTGCTTACAAATGAAGTATACATTCAAGATACATTAGTTAAGTATTATTATCCGTATTTTTTTTCCGGGAGGGGGGGGGGGTTGAACCAATAGTTTTGCTACAGTCTTGCTCGCAGTGGATGCAAGTCAAAAACCAATGTTCAATTTTTTACCTTAAGGGGTTAAGGAGGACACGGGACTTTTGAAAATGGAAAAAAAAAATTGATATCAATGTATATTTTTTTTCTTGAAAATTATTGAAGCAATTTAATATATATCATTTTATTATATTGGCAGCAATTATAAACATAAATATTTGTTTATTTATTTAGCATTATTAAAATTTCAGTAAATAAGAAAGACCTAATTATAGAAAATTATAATAACGCAAGAAAAAAAAATATATTACCAGTAACAAGTGATAAACCAGTATCAAGTGGAATGCAAATCACATCTCTAATTCCCTCATCAATGTTAAACATATCTGTGTGCAGTACTTATCTCCATAGGTAATGCATATTTTACAGTGTGCAAAGTTAGTTCTTCAAGCATCAATTTTTTGTGTGAAAATATTTGTTAAATATATATTTAATTTTATTTCTTACTTTGTTTTGCGGAGTACCAACACTTATATTAAGTATATATGTCAGAATTATTTTGATATTTTGATAACTAAAAAACAAATGATATAACAGTACACAGAAAAAAGAATTAAAAATAATAGTTTGCTATTTTTAAAAATATATGTATGCATTAATCGCCTCCCCTCCTCTCCTCATACGTATAACATTAGAATTTGAGATTTCACTATCTCAATGTGAGACAAATTTTGAACGGATAATTGAATATGGCTGAAAATAACCGGGATAAAACTGAAGATACCAGTTTGCAAAGTTAAAAAGAACCTAGGTTTAAACCTGAAAGCAACAGTTTCTAAAATGGAGCATTTCAGTTTCTAAAACGAAACATTTCAATTTTCAAAACAGAAAAATTTGGTTTTCAAAACGGTATATTTCAGTTTCCAAAACGGAACATTTCAGATTCCATAACGGAACATTTAAGTTTCTATAGCGTAGAATTTCAATTTCCAAAATAGAACATTCCAGTTTTCAAAACGGAATACTTCATTTTCCAAAAACGGAACACTTCTTTTTCCAAAAACGGAATACTTCATTTTCCAAAAACGGAACACTTCATTTTCCAAAAATGGAACATTTCAGTTTCGAAAACGGAAAAGACATAAAAGTAAATTTTACGTGAAAAAATGGAGCAGATACGGCAACTTTGCTGCCTGTACGTTTTCCGTTTTTTCAAGGAAATTTTTTTTACAGTGTGCTACATTTCTGAAATGCAAATATGAACAGTAGAATCGTCGAGCATTAATTTCGGATTTTTTTTTGGAGTACAGGCAACGATTTATCTTATCTGTGTGAACTAACTATCGTTTCGTACTAAATAATTTTTATACTAAAACTTTCTAACTGTAAAATTTAGGGATGCGTCTGTCCTTTGCAATAGATCGGGCATAGTCGCTTTACTATAGTGTTATCTCACTTGTATAGCTGTAACTCTCTCTGTTCGCTAACATTTTTAAATTAAAAGGACTTTCCTATGCACCCTGTATATACAGCAGCGATCAAAAGTTTCAGGCCAGCAAAAACGTTTCAGTTTATTTGTAAGTATACCCATATGAAGAGGAATCTCAAAGTAATACTTATACATTTTATTAACATACTAGTTAGGAACTTACTTATAGAAGAACGTGTAAATATCAATAAATTTAATTTAAAAAATTAAGTATAAAAAAAACGCATGTTCTCAAAAGTTTCCGGCTACTTATCATTCTTTAGTTTTTTTCTATCCGTAAAGTTTATTTTGGTTGTGTTTATGAATGAATCAACGTGCATAGCATAGTTTGAATTTTGCCAATTAAATTTATTGATATTTACACATTCTTCTATAAGTAAGTTCCTAACTAATATGTCAATAAAATGTATAAGTATCGCTTTGAGATTCCTCTTCATATGGGTATATTTACAAATTAACTGAAAAATTTTTGCTGGCCGGAAACTTTTGACCGCCACTGTATATATGTATATATATATGTCCCTCATAGCATGCACGGTCACAGTGACGTCACAATGACGTCACTGCGAGTCACTTTGGTCAAATCACATCTGTGATCAAAATGCCACCACTCAGTGACGTCACATTGTGACTGAGATGTGACTTTCTTAAAAATCTTTAGAAATTTACAACTATTCTTCAAAGCATGTTATTTAAATTTAAAAACAAGTTTCTAGCAATTTAAATATCGTCGCTTTTGTCACAGTTTCGTCACTATAGTAATGTCAAAGTAGTCACAAATGAAACATTTTTCACAAATTTGTCACACCGTAACTTCACAAAAGGGCTCTAAAACGGCTATAACGACTTCACATCGACGTTACGTGACGTCACATCGAAAATCGATGGTCAGAAAGTCTCAATGTGACTTCACAACGACGTCGCAGTGACGTCACCATGCCTTACGGTGTGTGTGCGTGTGTCTGTGTGCTTGTGTAAAATGTAAACGATGTAGTTAAATATTTCCTACTAAAGTGAAAAAAATTTAGTTGTTACAACCATAGAACGATGAACCATTATACCACAAACTATTAAAATGTTGTTGTTTCGACTGGTAAATTGTTGAACCAAGACTGGATAAATAACAAACAATTATTTTTTCAAAATGTAGAAACAAAAAATGGCCTTGACCATATTTAAGAAAGAGGACCTATTGACTTGTTTATAAGGAAGTAAAAACGCAATGAGCATGAAATCGTATGTCAAGCAGTTTCCGGTATTCGCATTGATACTTCTTGTCTTACGCAGGATTAACAAATACTTGAACAATAGTAATAGCTATGTAGAAAAGTTAAGTATGTGTCAGCTGGGTTGGAGTTTAGCCTCTACTTTCAATTTAAAAACTTCGAATTCACATCCACACAGGGCCATAGTTAGATGTATACTATAAGAAGGAGCAGGAAGCTCAAGAAAACGTAGGAAAGACTCATATTTTTACTCTCTCCCTGTTCCATAAAGATAAATTAGTGCATATGCACACTGTATGTAGTACGTCTCTTATTAAACTGTTGTAATAACTTCATTTTATGCTAAGAAAAGAATAGGATGATGAAACATTTGAGTGTGTAACTAGTGCAATATTGAACATCATGCAAGTTTCATATGTTTAAATAGGATGAGTAAGTGTTCAAACATTTATTTTTGTTACAATTTAAAAGGGGGAAAGGGCCTTTAAATTAAAATAGATTTTTGAACACAATTTCATTTGAATTTTCGGAACATAAATTCATCTAGTGACCTTGAAATCTTTTTCAAAGCAGTTGACTACCCGCAGTTGACTACTAGCAGTTGACCCCTTGGATACCCTTAGCTTAGCTACAGCCCTGCATCTACATCAGAAAGTCTGAAAGAAGAGTTATAATTTTAAATAATCACGAAACACCACCAGGTGACGTCTCATTTCTAGACGATTCCCTATGTGAGAACGAAAAGTGGGAAAGTCCACTTTTTAATTAGGAGTGATTTAAAGAACTTGAGAAACATTTTAACAGAACTGAGATTTGTTTTAATTTTTTTTTCTAAGCTATTTCGTCGAAGTACCACTTGCAATGACTTATACTTCCCATCGGGATTGCATTTATACTCTAAAGCGTAATGCGAAAGCTGTGTTCCTGGGGGCATTTTACATGCCTTTACTCGTTTTAAGACTACAGTGATGTTTCCAGCTTCCTGATTGGTTGGTTTCTTTTACCGATTTGCTTTAACGTCATTATCAAAAAGCTAAATAAAACTGACTTATAACAATTGCTCGCTAACATTTTTTTTTGCTCCTTTTACAGAAATTAAACTTCCACCTTCATATTTGAATGCAATCGAAACAATTTCTGAAAAAATATTTACAGTTCGCAGGAACCTTAAAAATTTAAAAGACAGCAATAAATAGGTTAAAGAATTCGGAGATCTGAATAACTGAATATGCAATTCCAAGGCCATCAAAGTCTTGTGTTCAAAGATTAATTTGCACGTAATATAATCTTTATGGACAATATTTAACAAAGTTTTGTTAAAAAATATGTTATTTTAAAAATTATGTTAAAAATAATTGTTAGAAAGTGTTTTATAATCTTTGCTTAATGCATGATTTTTCTTACCGGTTAGTTTATAGTAAAGCAGTTTAAAGTTTATCTTCAAACTTGCGATTTCTTCGTGATTGAAATCGTGTTATCCAAAACACTTTCAGCTACCACATAGTAATTTCGCTTTCACCTCGATTATTGAAATTATCACCTCGATTATTATTTCTGATTGACAGAGAGTGAACTAGTGAATTAGTTAAAACAAGTATTTTATTTGTACGCTTTTTAAAAAAGTAACTAGGAAATTATAGAGAAAAAAAATCATTTAAACAACGTTATCAATATTTTGAAAATTGTTTTCAAATTATAATCATAATTTTATTGATATAAAAACAATAATTTATTAAAAAGCAGTAAAAACAAGTACATAATTTTTAAAAGTATTTATAAATTCTAATTTTAAGATTTTTAGTTCTACGGGGAGTTGTGATTTTTTTCGGGAGAGTTATTTGGCATAAATTTGTAAGTCCGTTTTTACCTAAATAATAAAATTTGTAAAATAAAGATTACTTGGCAATAATTCACTTTGAGGTGACTTAAGAGAAAATGTTTTAAAGTTATCTTATCAAGTTATAATTAACCCGTTAGTAGTTGCATGTCGGTCTTTTTGCTGCCAGTATAATTTATTTTCTCCTAACCCGTATCATACAACAAATGCAATGGAGATCTACCATGTAGCTGAAAGGTTTCTCGACCATCTTAGTGAAGAAACAGGACCCCTTAATTTTTACTTCAGTTTTATTTTTAGATACACAGTTGAAAATGGCTAAAATGTCTGCGTAACAATCCCTAATGATAGTTCATTATTACTTTCCCCCTATACTTCGAAACTCATGAATAAAATGCATAATTTAAGAAAACTGCCACTGATTATCTTCATTTAAATGGTATAATCGTATATCAAGTGAAAAACATATCTTATCGTACATTTTTTTTAATTAGGAAGGGGGGTGCAGCTGTATAAAGACAGAGCGCGACTAATGACGTCCTGAAAAAAGTCGTGACTAGTTTCTGGCTAATATCTAAAAGTATTGGAATAATGTATTGAAATCGGAAACACATCCACGAAAATAAATCAATCGATGACAAATCGATGAAAAAACTACATGTTGTACACAAAAAATCACTTAAAAGAAAAGACTGTAATAAAAAAATTCCTATCGATTCTATGACACAATCGAAAGATGAAGGAATTCAAGTTATGCACAACACTGAATTATTGTGGTTTGTAGTAATAAAAATAAAAATAAAGTTTCAGTATTTAAAGTTATTCAGAAAACAATCCATACAAAAATTACATAAAAGTTTTAACACCTGCAGTGCAAAATTTTGACGCATTATATCGTAGTTTAAATTTGAGAATCAGTTCCATTTATGGAGAAACGTATAATTAACTTACGAAACTTTCTTATAAAATACAAGAGAATTTCCATCTCATTATCGGTAAAGAAATTGGAATTTCTGATTATTTCGAATTATAATTCAAACTTTACATTAAATTTAAGTCCAGCTGCTTTGATTGTTAAACTTATGAATATAAATTTCTGCTTTGAGACATAAAATTCGATAACGTTATAGTTTAATTTATTTTCACTTGCATATTAAATGAGAAATTTTATTAATTATGTAGATTCACATTTTAAAATTCATAAATATTTAACAATTTGTTGTATTGAAATATGGTACGAGCATTAAAAATTGCTGAAATGTATATATATATATATATATGTATATATATATATATATATAGATAAATATATATAGATATAGATATAGATATAGATATATTTGTTGTTGTTGTTGTTTTTCTTTGTTTCTTTTTTCATTTCTGGCTCAGTAAAATGACAAAAATTTTATTTGTAATTTTTAGATTGTGATAAACAAAAATTATGTTTAATACACTGAATACCTATTTATATACATATGATCTTTTAAAATTACAAGAAAAATAAATGTAAATTATTTTTTTAAAAACACGTCATTTGAAAACGATTGAAATAGTGTTAAATTTCAAGTAATTAAAAGGAATAATTAAATTACAAGTAATGTTTAGCACTTTAGTACACAATATATTCACAGATATATTTTATGCGTTTTTCTTCTTATCATCTTTCTGAATTTTTCCGTATCCTCAGATATATCGAAATTATGACATTTAAGCCGATATCCGCTGTACATAAGACTAGTTTAATAATTTAAAACAAACAAACATACAGTTAGTTAAAATGTGAAGAAAGATTTTAAATTTATTAAAATGTTTTTAGCTATATCGTTTTTTATATTGTAATATAAAATAAAATGGAAATCTTATTACACTGACTAATGTGTTCTGGGTGCGATTTTTGTTAGAAATCTGGATAATTGCATAATTTAAAAAGAAAATGTAATATTGTGAAGCAAATAGTTTACTTAAAAATGGTTTCAGCTTATATACCTATATAAATCAGTTTTCACTAGAAAATACTATCTTAAAATCTCAATTCAATATTTCTCCGACAGATACTATTACAGGATTCTAATTGAAAGATTACACTGTTAAAAATAAAGGTGACAAACCGGTTGCATTTGACACCCTTGGGCTTGGAAGTGTGTTTGGGGTGTCGTTTGATCTTCCACTGGGTGATTGACGCTAATTAGGGTGCCGCGCAATGCATACCGTAAGAAGAGTTTCACCCCTTAGTCATTTACAAATGTTTTGTGATGTATCTCCTTTCCTTTCAACTCGCCGTCACTGGTAGATCATAACAGCAATTTCTCCCTACGCTATCCCAATTTCGTTTAGAACTTCCGATAAAAAGCTTTTGGCGAGTTTTTTTATATAAAGCAACCTTTGGATTACAGGACATTTGAACATTTCAGGGAGACTTCGAAGGTGAGATCCATAGCCGAACGGTTAGAGCGTTGAACTTGCAGTCAGACATTGTGGGTTCGAATCCTTCGCGGAAAAAAGTCAGTTTATAATATTTTTTATTATTCGCCACTCTGGATCACGGGTGCCATCTTTTCACCCTAATTAATTGCCATTCTGGCGCCTTTAGGGGTGTCACCAGTGAGACAAGCCTTTCACCCTTAAAAGGTGCGATGTGTTGCCTGTAGTTTTAACAGTGTAGGATTGTTATGCGCGTTTCTGTTAGTTGCTATAAACAGAAAAATACAAAAATGATTTGCCTTAATCCAGTCGTTCCTGTGGTACCGGTCACTTCCATCGACGTCATGCGTTCAAAAAACTTTTAGAATACATTCAATTACTTCCAGCAGTTATATTACAATTGTCCTGCAATCGGCAAGAAAAGAAATGTACTAAGAAAGGAGCTATACGCCTCTACCATTTATCGCATGCTTTTATAAATGCAGAATATTTTAGAAAAGAATATTAGCAATACTTGATTGGTCTACGATTAAAAACTGTCAAAAGAAAATCAAAAATAATAAATGGACTAATGCAAAAACTTTTTTCTATTAATGGTGTTCTTAAATCAAAAAGGGCAAATTTGTGACATATGCTTTAATTTATTTTATTCGGAAATGCATGAAACGAGCAAGTGTGGTTGTTCAGAAACTGTCTAATTGCACTCAATTTTCTGTTAAAAAAAAACACAATACATTTTTCATAACAATCCTTAGAAGTTGGCATTTTTGAACACATTTCCCGACAAAAGCAGAAAAACCGGTCGAAAAGCAGAAAAAAACACGTGATCACGTGATCGAAATAACTTAAAACTCGGTAGGTAATTTTTTGTTCAAAAAATGGAAAACTAAGTTCGATTTGAAATCGCTTTCATAGTCAGGCTTTTTAATTTTGTATCGTTGTGTTAAAAAATGAATTTGTAAATGTGTCAAAACGTTTAGAGCTTGTTCAGCGGAGCAATTTAAAGCACCCTTAAGTTAATTTGGCAGGAAGTGCTTGATATTTCATCATCTTAAAAATATCTTTACATTTCAATACACAAAATTTATTTATTTTTAACAGTTACAGTATTATACCATTTATAGAAATATGTTTTTTATTCCTAAATTTCACATTGATTCTCTAGTCTCTCTAGTTCTTATCTCATTTAAAGTAAGATTAATGCTATTTCTCTGCAATTTATAGGCAATCAGATTTAAAAAGTTAAAACTGGTTTTAATCTATTATATCATTTTCATATTATTTTACTAATATATATTTTTTTCTTGGTAATATGCATCAAATACAGTATGTATGGAAGATGAAATTCATCGAACTGTATACGAATAATGTGTGGAAAATTCCTCTAAAATTTATACGTTGGTCTAAAAACATGTGAAAACGATTCCAAATATACGTATTTTTTTGCAAAAATAAATAAATAAAAAAATAAGCGAAATATTACTACCAGAAATTTTTTTAAAGAATATTATAAATATTTTAGAAAAGAGTCTTGAACTAATGCTTCTCAAACAGGCGGCAAAGAAACTCCAGAAATCTAACTGTCCACATTAGACATTTAGATTCACGATAATGCAGCAACGTAGACAAATCGTATCATGTCGGACTATGAGAAATAAAACTTTAATCTATTAAATTTAGTTTATCATATTTCAATATACCATTGCTCATGTGAAGCTAAATTTATAATCGTTGCCTAATTTTTTATATTAAGTGGGTCCGTCCCAAATTTTAAAATAATTTTTATTTACTGATTTAAGTTTTTAATTTTTTTTTTTTTGTGATAATTAACAATGTTTTTATAAACAAAATCACGTGATAAAACATCTTTCGCTTTTTACTATTTGGAGAATAGTTTTGCCCTCGGTAGAGAGTTAGGAAATCTAAAGTATTTCTGAATGTTTTCATTGCTTGAATTCCTCAACTTATTTCATTTTATTAGTTTTCTGATTAGTCCGTGATTAATGTCTGGAAATGAAATATTTCTGTTGCCACATTGACAAAAAAGTATTAAAAACTAAAAAAAAAAAAAAAAAAAAAAAAAAATTAAATACAGGTTTCAAACAAGTTGCATTTAAAAGTAATTTTTCTTTCTGTATATGATTGTGTAAAAATTAAAAATGTGCAATGTTTAGAAAATTAAAATGTAAATTACCAGAAATTGTTAAACTGAAATTTCATTTAATAATAGTTTATATCTGGCCCAGAAATATTAACGTGACTCTAGATGCCCAGGCATATTAATAAAACTGTTATTAAGTAAGCTACGTTGTGATCATCATAAAAAATGATGTTATTATTGATTTTTTTAAATATATAAAATTGCGTTATATGTCTAAAATACAGTCTTTGAAAATATTATTTTCCAAATAATCTTTGGAATTTGTTAAATTAAATTTTTTTTAATGTGGGGGGGGGGGAGATTTTTTTCTCTTTTTTTAAAAAAAATAAGATAAAATTTAGTAAAAAAGTGTATGATTCAAAATTGTTATAGCTCAAAATATTATTTGAAGAATTTTAATTTTTATTTTCATTTAAATAAATAAAAATATATAAATTTAAATTTTGATTCAGTATTTAAAAATATTACTTTCAATAAAAAATAAATATATTTAAAAGAAAAATTAAAACAAAATATAAAAGAAAGTTTAAATTTATTTTTTTAAAGTAATATGTTATTTTAAAATTTGCTCTTTCAAAATTAAACTAAAGCAAATGAAACATGTTTCAAGTTTGAAAAATGTATGTTTAATGGTTCTTAACTTATAATAATTTCAATACAAGAAATGGTTTAAAAAATAATAATGAAGAAAAACTCATTTTCACAAAAATTCATTTCAACGACAACAGTTGCTTGAATGTTTGATTTTCAAACCAACCAAAAGGAAAAAAAAATAGTTCCAGTTAAGACATATATAACGATTTAAACGTCATTTTAAGCATAACAAAACAGAAAAATTTTTAAATCAATGATTTTTTAATTAAGGAAAATTAATATGAAGTGTATATATTTCAAAAAAAAAAAAAAGTTGTATTATTTAGGGAATAAAATTTATTGGGAAAAAAAGTTCTGGGATAAAAAAAAATTTCTTTTTAACTCGATGCATACAATGAATAGATTGTGCGACAATTACAGATGATCTGAGATGCATAATAATCAAACTATTACAGGTCACATGTTGGCTGTCACCGAAGTATTTGAAATTACAGTCATAGCAAAAAAAAAAAAAAAAAAAAAAAAAATCTTGACACTTGCGATTTCAGACGCTTTATCAAATATAAAAAAATATTCATGAGAAATGACTATGAGTCTTCAGATGTATAAACAAGATAATACAGGTCATATATATTCTAAAAGATTTTTTTTTTCCAAAATCTAATAGAAGACCGTCAACAAATTGAAAAAGAACGAATATCTTTTGAATAACCCTTTAAAAACAAATGTATCAAAAGCGTTAAAATTGCAGGTTATGGTTAAGTGGCTAATAGTTATAAACTGTGTTTATTTTGATGCGAATAGCATGTATACTCGTACAGAAATTAAGGTTTTTATAAAAATGGTCCCAAATTTTGCCAAGTTTTTTTAATATAATTTACAGAGTTCTTAATAAAAAACAATGTTATTTTCAGAAAATATGAGAAATCACACTGAACATAATACCTTGTAATAAAAATTTAAAAATATTAATAATTGTATGAAAAATGAGCATGTTTACAAAATAAATTTTCACTGCGCATGCGTCAACTCTATAAAAAAATTTTCATTTACATATTGTGTTAGCTAAATGTATAAAACAACTTTTGATAAAGTTTCAAAATCATACCTTGAAAATTCTCAAAATTATCATCGGTAGTGTAAGATCAAAATCCGTTATTCCCAAAATGAAGCAAAAAGATGAGGAGCTGTATCCAAATATAGTGGTACGTGCAATATTGTGTAGACACAAATAAATGGAAAATGGACACAATTCCTCATTTTTTTTGTTTCATTTTGGGAATATCTTATCTTGATCTTATTCTTTCGACGATAATTTCCAGAATTTTCAAGCTATGATTTTGAAACTTTAACAAAAGTTGGTCTATAAATTTAGCTAAGACAAAATGCAAATGAATTTTTTTTATAGATTGGAAGCATGCGCAGTGAAAATTTATTTATTAAACCTGCTCATTTTTTTATACAATTATTATTATTTTAAAATTTTGATTACAGGGTATTATGTACAATGTCGTTTCTCATATTTTTTAAAAAGAAAATTGTTTTTTATTAAGAACTCTGCAAATTATTAGCAAAAAGCTTGGCAAAATTTAGGACCGTTTTTATAAAAACATTATTTTCTCTAAGATTAGACATGCTATCCGCATAAAAATGAACACAGTTTTTTACCATAAGCCACATAATCATAATCTGCAGTTTTAACGCTTTTGCTAAATTAGTTTTGACAGGGTTATTCAAAAGATATTCGTTCTATTACACTGTGTCTGCGGACACCAATTGAAGTTTTGGAAAAAAAAATTGGAAAATATATGACCTGTACTATTTTATTTATACATCTGGAGTTTCAGACTCATTTCTCATTTCTTATGTATATTCCTAGATATTTAACAACACGTCTGAAATCGCAAGTGTCAATATATATATATATATATCTGCTGTGACTGTACATATCAACATTATAAAATTAAAAACAAAATATTCAAGTTACGTAAAGATGTCTTTATTTACAGTATGACAATTTAAAATCCAGTACTTTAAAGCATATCAAGCAGGTTTTTTATATTAGATGAGCTGATACAAAAATAGCGAAAAGACGTGAAAAACTGTACTATAAAAAAATTCATGAGGTTACAATTTTTTTTAGTAAATTTGTATTCCGCAGAATTTTCTAGTAACCATTACTCACAGTACAAATAGTAACAAGTCCAAGCTTTATTTTTGCAAGTGAAACAAGCATTTCTTTAGTAAACTGAACAAAAGAATCTTTTGTATAACTAACTTAAAACTTTTTAGAATGAGTCACCAAGCAAATTTTAGTAACAGCTCCAATTTTTTTTTGTAACCATAGCTCACAGATTCTTAGTAACTATTCCAAACGCAATTTTACCAAGTGAAACAAACATTTACTTTGTAAACTTTATCGATGAATTTTTCGTATAACTAACTTAAAACCTTTTAGCGATAACCACCAAATGAGTTTTGTTGTTGAAGGACAGGAGCTTCCTTTGAACTGCACCCAGTAGGTAAGAGGACAAACTTCTGCAGTGGAAGATTTCGAAATCAAACATTACCACCTGCTCAATTTCGATATGCTTCTGAAGGCGAGGGATAATCCAGAGATTATTAGCCATGGTAACTTTATACGACAGGATTTTCATAACCCCTTTATTTAACGAGTACTTTCACTGCATACACTCGGTGCGTCTTTGGCGGTGTTGAGCATAGAACCCGCGACCTTTCAGCCGAGCTCAGTGCTATGACCACTAGGCTATCACTGCAACACCAAGTGAGTTTTAGTAATAGCTATTAAAAATATAAAACTATTAACTCTATTCGTTGCTAGCTTTTTTCTAGTAATTCTTACGTAAGTAAGATTAAAAAAATTGTTTTAGTAATTGCAAGGATCACTGTGCGATATTAAATTTTTTTTGAAGATCGATCTTTTTTTTTATAGTGTGGGGAAGAGGTGTCAGATTTTCTATAGAAGTGGGATTACGCTAGTTATTTTCAGTAAACTGTACCAAATTCTTGGGATGATGTACGATAATGCATCGTTACAAGTATTGTTATCTAGACATAAGATTTCTTTTTATTCCATAATTTTTAATTTTTGGAAATTTGATATATTTTTTAAGTATTTTTTAGCTTTTTTAAAATCAATTATAGCTTTTTGTTTTTGATATTTTAAGAAATTTGATATGTTATACCATTTTAACCTTAACTTTATAAAATGCTTAAAAAATAGTTTCAATGAAAAAAAAAAAAACTTTTTTTTATCAACATTTATTTCCTCTTCGCTTAACTTAGATTTGTGATGAGATATCTGAATATATTCAACTGAAATTTGGCACTTTTGTGCAAGTATTATAATTAAAGTTGAATGTTTGTGCTATCAAATTATCATCACATTTTTTTCTTTATTAAACCTAAACAACACATTAATCCGGGAAACTCTCGAAATCCTTACTTGAAAAGAAAAACCATGTAATGATTTGACCCATGCAGCCATTGACCCCAGATGGATAAAGCCGCTTGGTGAGAAAAGAAGGGAAAAACATAAAAAAAGAGGGAAAATTTAGGGATTTACACATTTCTAAAATTAAATAAAAGCTCATGAGGAAATGATTTTCACTTATGCTGACTGAAGACGTTCTAGAAAGAACGAAAACGTTATTAGCTTTAACTTTCATAATGTATAAACATTTTTGTTTACTACATTTTTATTGTGATAGTGACAAGGTATTTTATGATATATAAAATTATCTTCTGTTTTTTAAACATCTAAAACTAATGCCTAGAATGGGTATTTTTAATTAAGAAAATTATGTATGAAGGCATTATAATTATGATTGTAGTTATCTACAGTTCCTGATAGCATCACACTTTCTAGTTTCAATGACTCAGTATGAAAAGTATAAAACATCAACTTAAAATCTTAAGTAAACACAATACAAATGAAAAAGAAATAAATATAAAAAAAACTTTATTTTTCGATAAACTTAAAAAATAAATAAATCTGTAGCATATTAGTAAATGTTTCAAATATTTGCTTCGCAGTTTTCCGTATCATTCCACGAATATTTTCATATCTGATTTACATACATCAATCACTTTTAGCTCAAATTACAAGAAAGCACAAAGCAGAAATATCTATATCATTGAATTTTTTTCTTATATAAATCTCAGAAACGTGTTACGGAATTGTATTACTCAAATGCAGATATTTCGCGTTGGATATCATGGTATGCAAACTACACGTCATACAAGAATGCCAATCATGTAGAAGGGCCCCTCTGAATTTGTACGAGAATGCCTCAGCTGCTCTATGATAAATATATTTTTTATCTGCTTCAACAAGTTTCGGGAATTTATATTTCGTCCTTTGCATAGAACTTTCTGACGTTTTCACTCAGATAAATATTTTAGGAAATAAAAATAAAATCTCAATAGAAATTTCGATCATCAGCGATAAAATCAGTCTTGTCATTGCGATATCCGTACGGTTTGCTTTAAAAAACTTATTCATGTATACATGTATACATGTTTACTGTGAGATTTCAAATAGATTAAGTATTTACAAATTGCTAATAAACCACTAATAATAAAATGTTTTTTTTTTTTTTTTTTTTTTTTTTTTTTTTTTTAAATTTTACAAGTTAAATACAGTTTTTAGATATAATCTTTGTTTAAAGAATAGGAAATAATAAATTATGATATTAATATTTTTATACCACCCATTTTCCTATAATTTTCATTTAGATAAAATATTACCTTAATTTACTTCTTTGCTATTGCCTGCCTTGTGTTAAATTTATTTTTATATAATGGTAAATATTTTTTTTATTACGTAAAATTATAGAGATATGTTTCTTGGAATATTATTAATTTTTTTTATTTTCCGACAACAAATTCACAAAATATAGATTTAACTTGGTATCAATATCACTTGAATTATTCGCTTGCTTATTCTTTTACATTGTCTGTATTAATGAAAAATCTTTACATTGGAAACACATATTGTTCCTATGTAATTAGAATTGTAACTATATCTATCTTGTAGAAATAAATTTTAAAACCTTCAACTTACCGTGTTAATTTCCGTTCATTTTTTTCTTTCATATATAGGTAGATCGGTAGATAGATATAGTTTTTCATTACATAAACTTAGAGTGTTATGTTGCTTGGAATATTAGTAAATTTCATCCTTTTCCGAGAAAAAATTCACAAAACGTAGATTTAATTAGGTATCAATATCTCTTGATTAAGATCGCTTGTTTTTTCTTTTAAATTGTCTATATTAATGAAAAATCCTTACATTGAAAACACATATCGCTCATATATAATTAAAATTGCAACTGTATCTAACTTTTAGAAATACATTTAAAGAAACATCTTTTTACTCTGATATTTCGGTTCATATTTTTATTGTTTATTTAAATCAATAATTTTATGCCTAAATTAGAAGTAAACACATAGGAATACCTTTATCGTTTAATCTTTTACTCGTATGAATGAAGATACAAGTAACTCTGAAATTTTTGAGACAAGCGCAGACAATATGCGACAATAAAAAATATTGACCGGATATGCAACTTTGAGCACCTTTAGGTCCATAGATGATAACACAGAGACGCAATTGCAATTCAGCTGTCGTAGAATAAATTTTAAATAACTGAAAATGACATTGCCGCGAGAGCTTATAAATTTTGATTTTCTGTGATTTTTAAAGTGGTGTTAAGTAAAAGATTGCCTTCAAAGTCAAGAATAATGCAATAAAGCAAGTTAATTTCATAAATATTGTAACATTCAATAGCTATAAGCCAAATCCAATTAATATATTCGTCAGCAAAGGCCCACTGATTTGTATTTGTATGTTTATTAAATTTAAAATTTTATATCTGTTTTCACATTTTATTCATAAAATCAGCATTTTCTATTTTTAGATTAGAAAAAAGTGGAAAAAAGTAAACTACATTTACTTTTGCTTACTGGAGATTGCATTCTTAATAATATAAGAAAAATAAATAAAAAAAATAAATAAAGTTTTGTTGTTGTTGTTTCAGTCTGATTTTTTGGGTCTAAGTGACAAAGCAGCTAATAATTTCGTTCCACCAATATAAAAAAATAAAATTTTATTAGATGTTTCTGGTTTGAATCTTCATTAAAATTAGATGGGAGAATAAAATATGTGCTCAAAGGGTTAAGAAGTTATTATCTAAGATCTTTTCGTAAGAAAAATGCAAATATATGCTGATTTGAATGCTGAGTATTTTTAAATGTTTTTTGGTAATAAATGCACAAAACTTGCATAGAGTGTCCACACGCGACTATTTTTTTTAATTCTAACTCGCACTATTTTATCAAGACAGAAATCCTTAACAACATTTGGAAGAGAAATAAACTTAATAAAATATATTAGAAATATACCGCTGCAATAAGAAATTACATTAGATCCTTAATATAGATTAAAAGATTCTTGCAATAATAGTAATTTTTATTCCATCTGTATTCCAGTTAATATAATAGCAAACTTTTAGAGACAAATTTCTGTAATGTTCGTTACTTTCCACAGCATTTCATGAATTCCACATCAACCAATTGTTCTCTCAAATTACAAGAAGCACTCGTCAGAAATAGCTATATCATGGAATTGTCTTGCTTATTGCTGCGAAAATTTCACAGAAACATGTTACATATTTTGGTTTGGACATCATGTTATGTAAACTATGCGTCATACCACAACGTCAATCATGCATAGAAACAATTCAGAATATGCACGAGTAAACATTTGTTGCTGTATAATAAGCATTATATTTTATGAGTTTCAACAAGTTCAACTAAATTACATTTGTTGTTGATGTTTTTTTTTTTTTTTTTTTTTGATATTCTCACATAGATGAAAATTTTTAATAATCATAATTAATATTAAACAAAAACATAATGTTGTTTTTATATTTTATATTTTATTTTTATTTTTTAATGTTCACGTGGTTTAACTTATTTGTTACAAAAATTTATTAAATGTAGATATATCTAAATCAAATACCTTAATATCAGTCCCTTCTTGGGCTTAAAAATTATCGGAAATAAATTTTGTTTCTTTTAATTTGTTCTGTAAATCATGTTTTTGTTTACGATCTCAATTTTTTAAACTACTGCAATAAGATTAACTTAGTTCAAAATTAGCTGAGAATAGCATCATCAGTCCTCCTTTATGTGGTATAGTATCACAATTACTGAAGTAATTTATCAGTGATTAATCTAAAATGTTTCACCAGCGTATCAATACAGGTTGTTGAATTTTGGAAAAAATCTTCTAAATTGAATATAATAAATCTGTAATAAAAGCATAAAAGGATAAGTATTATTAAAATTAACATAGAGTAAAATTTTATGACATCAAGGACTAAACAGTGGAAAGAAGTCGATGTTTTGAAGTTTTGAGTTCCGTAGGTTTTACTATGTTAAACTAACATTCAGAAACAACACAGGAAATGAATAACTATAGCGCTTAAGTTCAGTGCTTAAATACCAAGGTAATGAACAGATTGTACTTGAATATAAAAATAAACGGTTGATGCATAAAGATTTGTGAAAAAATGCCATTTTTTTCCTTTTTTGGCTAATAACACAAGAAACCACCTCTTTTTGTCTTCCATGTTTTGCACATATATTCACCTACTGTATGAAATATTCGTATGATTCAACTGTGAGGCTTTTTTGGGATAGGAAAATTTGAAATGTTATAGATTTTGAAAATTTTGACTATTTTGCAGATTATATCTGCTGAGTTAAACAATATCTCGGTGCAATACTGTATTACTTAGTTTGTCTTTGCAATACACGTTCATATTCTATAAGAAAAAGTTTAGGGTACTATTGCTTAAATAAGATATTAAGTGTAGAAAATGAACAAAAACGTAATTTTGATTGTACTTTGTGGCAACATAACAATGTAAAATAACAATGACCCATGGCAACAAATTTTAATAAGAAGGCAGTATTATATTAATAGTTTATGCCAAAAGAATTTGGAATGTTGTTGCTTGCTAGAGATATAGCATTCCAAAAATACTGGCATTTTATTTTTTATGAAAAATGTCATTACCTTTACTAATACCTTTAACTTTGACATTTTCTATAGGGAAGAGGAAATTTTTTGAGGGGCTTCAAAATTGTACATTATTTATTAAATATGTTTTACTTCAACATAAAAAATATCAAGCCAATTAAAAAATACAACTATCAAAATGTCACATTTTTGTGTGAATTTCAAAATAATGGTTCCTAAACATGGACCAATCACAATGCGAATAAAACCGGATATCACAATTGCCATTCTTTCAATTATAATTGAATGAAATTGAAATGATTTACAAAATATGTGAAATTCTCAACATTGATTAAAAAATAATTAAAATAAAAATAATTTTTATTCCCATTTGATTTGACTTTACCATACTAAACCACATTTATTAATGAAATTTACACAATTTGTTTCGCATATTTGGTACGGAATGGCGATTATTCTTGTTGCGTTAAGTAATTTTTGGTAACTTTTCTTAATACCAAAATTAAAAAATTATATATATTCTTAAAAATTATTTTTTAAACATTGGATAATTATCTTACCAAATTTTCAGATTTTTAATAATTTAAAATTACCATATATCAAACTTTTAGAAAATACATTTTTGTAACATTCGCAATTTCTTTAATATTCTAAATAAATTCATATTTCATTTACTTACATCGATCATTTCTCTAAAGAAAGAAAGCACACAATCGAAATATCGCTATCACGAAATTTGTTGCTTATTTCGGCGAAAATCTCCGAGAAACGTGTAATGGAATCACATAGCTCACACTCATATATTTTCGGTTGATTATCATTTTACAAAAACTATGCATCATTCCAGTATGTCAGTCATACATATAATCAATTCAGAATGTACGTGAGAATGTCTTACCTACTGAATAATAAACATTTCTTTTCTTTATCTACTTCTGTGAGCCATATTAAAATTTCATGCAAAGATAACATTTTCAACTAATATAGAGATTTAAAGTGGTCCGTAAGGATGGTTATTTTCAATAGGAAAACAATAATTTCTTTTTTTTTTTATCTGTTATGAAATTTAAGTTTTTATATCTATTTTTTTATTGTGTTATATTGTGTATTGTTCTACAACTATGAAATTTACTTAAACATTTTATTATTATTATTATTATTATTATTATTATTATTATTATTATTATTATTATTTCATTTCATTTATTTTATTTTATTTTATTTATTTATTTATTTTTGCTTCTAAAACTTATCGAATTTGAATACTTTGAGTTTTATTGATTTTAAGCTTTTTTAGCAACTGAATAAAAAAAAAAAATGATATTATAATATATAATTTATCTAGAGTTTCTTTCAGTTTCTTTCTATAAATAAAAAAAATCATTATTTGTTGTTTATTGTTATAGCAATTTAAATTTTAGCAATATTAATTTTTCAGAAATTTGTCTTTTTAATATTCACTTTTTCACGTAAATATCTAAAATAGTTTTATTCTTTATTTACATACATTAATCAATTTACATCACAATATACTCTCGATGCACATATTTTATTCACAGTATATTCATGTTTCATTTACTTACATCAATCATTTCACTAAAATTACAAGAAAGCACACAACTGAAATAATTCTATCGCTGAATTTATTCCTTATATCGACAGAAATCTCAAAGAAACGTGCCACGGAATCACACAGCTCAAGCGCAGATATTTCCGGTTGATTATTATTTTATGAAAACTATGCATCATTCCAGTTTGTCAGTCGTCTATGCTTGAACAATTCAGAATGTGCCAAAAAATGTCTCAACAACTAAATAAAATTTTTCTTTTCGTTATCTACTTCTATGCACCTCGTTACAGTTTCATGCAAAGATAAGAATTTCCGACTAATAAAAACATTTAATGTGGTCCATAAAGATGTTTAAGATTTTATATTCGTTTTTTTATCGTATACTTTAATCTGCATCTATGGAATTTATTTATCAATTTCCTTTCTTTTTACATCTAAAACTTGTAGAATCAGGATACTTTTTCTTTTATTGATTTTACGCTTTTTCAGTCAGGGAATTAAAAAATATATATTTGCTATTATATTACTTAATTTGCCTTGAAATTCTTTCGGATATTTACTACAAATGCAAAAATATCATTAAATATTTCTCATTATTATAGCAATTTAAATTTTAAGGATAGCAATTTCTTAGAAAGTCATCTTTATAATATTAGCTGTTTCATGTAAAAGTCTACGAATAATTTTAGTCTTCGTTTACATACATCAATCACATCAGAATATACACTCTTGAAGCATACACATTTTACACAATATATTCATGTTTCGTTTGCTTTCATCGACCATTTCAATAAAATTACAAGAAAGCACACAACCGAAATATCCCTATCGCAAAATTTCTTGCTTTATATCGGTGAAAATCTCAGAGAAACGTGTTACGAATCATATAGCTCAAGGGCAGATATTTCTGGTTGATTATCATTTTATGAAGTCTATGCATCATTCCAGTATGTCAGTCATACATATAAATCAATTCAGAATGCGCCCGGAAAAGCTTCAAAAACTGTATAATAAAGATTTTTTCGTTTCTAATTATGTGAATCCCGTTAAATTTTTATGCAAAGATAAGATTTTTGATTAATAAAAAACATTTATTATGGGCTTTAAGGATGTACTTTTAATTCGAAAAAAGTATTTCTTTTTTTTTCTCTGGTGTGAAATTTAAGTTTTTATATCCTCTTTTTTTATCATATATATATAAAATTTCTTTATTTTTTTTCAACTAAAACATATAAAATTAGGATACTTTGAGCTTTATTGATTTTAAGCTTTTCCAATCACCGAATAAAAAAAAAAATAATTGTTTTTATATTATATAATTTTCCTTGAATTTCTATCACTTTTTATCGATAAATGAAAAATATCTTTAAATATTACTCATTATTACAGCGATTTAAATTTTAACAATAGAAAATTATTAGAATTTTATCTTTTTATTATTCGCTACTTCATTTAAAAGTCTACAAATAGCTTTATTCTTCATTTACATATATCAATCAATTTACATCACAATATATTCTTAATGCAAGCACTTTATAAACAACTTATACATGTTTTATTCACTTACAAGAATTATTTCACTAAAATTACAAGACAGCACACAACCGAAATATCCCTATCGCTGAATTTCTTCATTATATCGGCGAAAATCTCAGAGAAACGTGTTACGGAAGAAAATAGCTCAGGCGTAGATATTTCCGGTTAATTATCATTTTATGAAATCGATGCATGATTCCAGTATGTCAGTCATATATATAAATCAATTCAGAATGCGCCCGAAAATGTCTCAAAAATTGCATAGTAAAAAATTTTTTCGTTATCTAATAAGGTGCATCACATTAAAATTTCATGCAAAGATAAGATTTTTGACTAATAAAGAACATTAATATGGGCCATAATGATGTTCTTTTATTATTTTTTTATTTGATATGAAATTTAAGTTTTTATATCCACCTTTTTTTATCGTATACTTTACATCTATAAAATTCATTTATACATTTTTTTCAACCAAAACATGTAGAATTTTGATACTTTGAGCTTTATTGATTTTCAGCTTTTCCAATCACTGAATAAAAGAAATAACTATTTTTAGAATCTACCTTGAATTTCTTTCAGTTTCTATCTGTAAATGAAAAAAACGCTAAATTTTACTCATTATTTTAGTGATTTAAAGTTTAACAATAGAAAATTCTTAGAATTTTATCTTTTAATATTCGCTGCTTCACTTAAAGTCTACAATTAGCTCTATTCTCCATTTACATATATCGATCAATTTACATCACAATATATTCTGAATATATACACTTTATAAAAACTGTATTCATGTTTCATTTACTTGCATCAATTATTTCACTAAAATTGCAAGAAAGCACACAACCGAAGTATCTCTATAGCTGAATTTCTTGCTTATCTCGGCGAAAATCTCAGATAAACGTGTTACGGAAGAAAATAGCTCAGACACAGCTATTTCCTGTTAATTATCATTTTATGAAATCTATGCATCATTCCAGTATGCAAATCATATATATATAATCATTTGAGAAAATGTCTGAAAATAACTCAACAGAATAATAAACATTTTTTTCGTTATCTAATTCTGCGCATCACATAGAAATTACATGCAAAGATAAGATTTTCGGCTAATAAAAAAAATTAATTTTGTCCATAAAGAAGTTTTTTAATAGGATAATAAGTACTTCTTTTCTTTAGCTGCTGTGAAATTTATATATGTGTATTCATTTTTTTATCCTATGCTTTACTACGAAATTTGTTTATAAATTTTATTTATTTATTTATTTATTTTTACAACTAAATCTTATAGAATTAGGATATTTTAAGTTTTATTGATTTTAGCTTTTCCAATCACTGAATAAAGAAAAAATAATTGCTACTGTATTTAATAATTTACTTTGAATTTCTTTAACTTTTGTTCTGTAAATAAAATAATCCTTCATTATTACTCTTTTTTATAGCCATTTAAACTTCCACAATAGCAATTTTTTAGAAATTTATCTTTTTAATATTCGCTATTTAACGTTAAAGTCTGCAAATAGTTTTATTCTTCATTTACATGCAAAGATGATTTTACTTCACAATATACTCTCGATGCACACATTTTATTAACAGTATATTCACGTTTCATTTACTTATAGCAATCATTTTACTAAAATTACAAGAAATCATACAAACGAAATATCTCTATCGTTGAATTTCTTGCTTATATCGGCGAAAATCTCAAAGAAACGTGTTCGGGAATTACATACCTCATACTCATATTTCCGGATGATTATCATTTTATGAAAACTATGCATCATTCCAGTATGTCAGTTATACATATAATCAATTCAGAATATGTCCGACAATGTGTCATCAACTGAAAAATGAATTTTACTTTTCTTTATCTACTTCAGTGTACCACATTAGAATTTCACGCAGAGATAAAATTACTGAATAATGAAGAACATTTGATGTGGTCCAGAAGGCTCTTTATTTTTATTTTTATTTATTTATTTATTGAAAAAAGTATTTTTTCATTATCTGCTATGAAATTCAAGTTTTTATTGTGTACTTTATATCGATGAAATTTGTTGTCATAAAATTTGAATGTCAATCTATTTACAAAAAAAAAAAAAAAAAAAAAAAAAAAAGAATTAGGATACTTTGCGTTGTACTGATTTTAAGCATTTTCGGTCACTGAATAAAAAAATATTTTGTTATAATATTAGGATTTTTTAAAACTTCTTTCAGTTTCGTCCTATAAATGAAAAAAAAATCATTAATTATTATTCACTGATGCAGCATTTAAATTTTAACAATAGAAAATGTGTAGAAGTTTATCTTTTTAATATTTATTGCTTCACGCAAATGTCTACACATTGTTTGTTTCTTCATTCACATGTATGCAGAGTCAGCAAGTGCAAAGAAAATAGGATAAAAATTAAAGAATTGTAATAGCATATATTTTTAAAAAATCCCTTTAGTTGGAAGTTTGCTTTAGATAAAAGTATGTAAATCTACGGAATTTAGAACACCATGGATAACAATCATCAAGAGCTTTTGAATACGGTTTCACTAAAAATAATTCAATGTTACTTACCCATCATAGGTAGTCTTGAAATCGTTTTAAAAAACGAAACTTTTTTTCTGACGTATTTACGCATTTTTGATACTGGAGATTCCGAAAATTATTTTTTTAGAAATAAATTTGGGCCGTCCATCCGTCTGTTGGCTTCTCTGTCTGTCTGTGTGTCTGCAAACTCTCTATCTATCGAACAAATTGAGATAGAGATTTGAAATTTTGTTTGTACATAGTCTGTGAGAATAGGACGAAGATTATTTAATATCAGTAACATCAATTATCCGGAACTATTTTTTTCGGACACTCGAAAAATTTGTTCTGATGAAAGTTATATAAAAATTTTCGAATTTTTATATTTAAGAGAGTGGTTGTAAAAGGCAATAAAATAACACAATTTTTCCATATAGTCAACTTATTAGATGCCGAGATATTTGTAATCCTGTTTTTCACGTTCTTCGATTTTTCATGACACCCTGTATTTCATTCAAATTTCAATTCAAAGATATATTTTAAATCAAAATGAGACGCTTAATTCGACGCAGTAACTTGTTAATTAATACGATTATAATTTTTTGACCTATAAGGATGTTTCTTTTAGGCAATTCGGTACTACTTGAGTATTTTGGCGTTTTAGATTATTTGCCGAAAATGGTTCATCAGCATTTCATTAACAGAGTATTGACATTATAATAAACTATTCTAATGTGCGTTTAAATTTTATTTTGGAATTGTGAAGCATTTTATAAATAGTTTAGACGTATTTTATTTTCAGTATTTTATATTACGCATATCCATGACGGGTAATGATGAGTATTACGGTGCCCCCCCCCCTTCCCAACGACTAGTTTTAATAGAATGTAACGATTTTTCTAAAGTTAGCCGTAGCACAAAATATTATACATATTTTAAAAAATGCAACGAACTGCAGTAGCAACGGAAAAGGCCAGAAGGGCGATATGAAACAAAACGTTTTTTCTTTTCATAGAAAAGTGGCGCGTACTCCTGCTAGGTAAAGTATACAAGATATTTGTATTTCCAAACAATTATTTTTTAAGGGATTTTTTTGTGTCTTTTTTCCGCTAGATTCTAGCAGCTAAGTAAAGCGAAATATTCTATATGAATATAGTGGTAAAAGAGTATTAAAAAAAGTATAAGTCGGAAATGATTAATCCTCTAATGCACATTTTAGCTTACATGCTATAACAGAGTTTCAAATTTAATGGATTTTATATTTTGGATGTTCCAAATTCACACCAGAAATTTAAAATAGCAGTTTATACTTTATTTGATAACAGTGGAACAATGTAATTCTTGATGGACTATATAGCGCGTGCTAATTTTAAAACCCGGTGTTGAAGTTATTCGTGTTGCAAAAGGTATTAGTGACTCTTAAAAAATGATGTTTAAATGCGGCCACATCATTGTCATTTTAACAGTATAAAATGTCGAATAAATGCGCTTACTGACTTGTTATTTAATAAATTCTTAATAGTTTTGCGACTGATTATTTAGAGAACCTATCTCAGCCACAGAATACGCCACAGAACAATTTATAGATACTATTGTTATCTAATATTGTTTGTTAAAAAGTAAGGTACACAATTTCAAATTTTATGTACAGCAAACGTTTTCACCCGATTTCATTGGTCAAAATTTTATGAACATGTATTTGTTTCTTTCCTTTTCATACAGGACATAATGTTTAGAAATTGAGTGCAGTTACTTCAGATTTGAAAATATTTTTTTTTGAGTATTTTTCTTACGAAATTTTTTTTAAAATATTTATCATTTTTAGGTGCGTTTACAATTATCTAAATATGTAGCACCTATAGTTGTCGTTCATCCGTCTGTTCGTCTGTCCGCATGTAGTAACCGAAAACTACCCAACTAAATCGTTTGAAATTTTAAATATATAATTATTACATAATTTACTCGAGAAATTTTAAATTTCACGAAAATCGGATGCATAGTTCAATTAAAGGGACAATCAAATGTATTTGATTACATTACAATGAATGGGAAAAAAGTTCCTAATGCATTTTAATGGTGTTATTCTCTTTCGAACATAATAAAATTCATATGCATCAATGAAATATATACTATAATATACATTCTGTACAATCTGTGGTGCAAAGAACATTTGTTATTTACTTACAGGGCCACAGAAAAGTATTCCATTACATAATGGTATAGGGATAACATTGTTTGGAGCGCGTTTTAATTGTATTAGTTATTTAATATTTTATGAAATTTCCATACGTTGCAGAGGAATATTACATGTTAATTCCTGTAATAGAAAGCAGATATTATTTACAGCGTTACACAAAAGATTTCATCTACTTCCCTGTATCTAAAATACTGTATTGTACTACATCAATATTAGAATATTTTTAGGTACGTCCGTAATTATATATACTACCTCTGACAATAAAGTTCGGTGAATGAATTCAGAACGGCAAAACTGGGGAAATAGAACGTTGCACCTGTATAGAAGCAAGTGTTGACCATCTTCTCAAACCGTTGTTAAGTTGAGCGTCGTTTACGCTCTGTGTAAGGCGTGCTTTACTAAGTGCTTGTTCAGTTTGTTGGTTCTTAACTAAAAACAGGAAAATGAACGAGCAGAAGATCGATTAAAATTTTTTTTTAAGTTTTGCAAGACACAGAAAGGAATTCATGAGGACTGGTGCATATTAAACATCCACCATGCTCGCCAGATTTCAATCCTCCAGACTTCTTCCTATTTTCATGACTCAAACTCTCGTTGGAAGAGATTTGACCCTATTGCTGACATCCAACGAAACATGACGAAGCTTTTGAACTTCATCCCAAAATAAGACTTCTTGCGTATTTTGCAGGACATGTGTAGCAGATCTCAGTGGTGCATAGTTATGGGAGATGACTATTTGGAAGGATGGTATGGTAACTTTCGTTAATATTTCATCTACATTAATGTTACAGGACTATTCACCGAACTTTATTGTCAGAGGTAGTATATATGCTGCACTTATAGTCGTTCTACAGTCTGTTTGTCCATCTATGTGTCTGCCTGTATATAACTGAGCAACCAAACCAAATCGTTTGAGATTCAAAACATATAATTTTGTATAATTTTATCGAGTCATTTTAAATTTTATAAAAATCGGGTGCATAGATAAATTACACGCACATTCAAAAGTTCTCCTATTCATTAAGGTCAATAAGAAAAAATAGTTTTAAGCACGTTTTAATTACATTTCACTCTTTGAAATATAATAGGACTGACATGAATCTATGAAGTATATACAACGATATACATTCTGTATACTTTGCAATACAAATAATATTTATCAATAATTTATAAGGCCAAATTTAAGCATTCCACTACATAATTGTATACGGGGGACGTATTTTCATAACATTAAATTATCTCACATTTTATGAAATTGATATACGTTGCTGAGGTTTAATACAAGTTACTTTTTATATATTTACCGGAACACACAAACGATTTTGACCACTATACTGGTAATTATAACAGCAAGATGTGAATATTTTTAAAACTTCGTTATAGTACTAGAACACCGCATTTACTACGCTTCACGTACAATTTCTAGCCCTTTCTGTCTATATACTGCTAATTTCAAATGCAAATCGTAATTTAATGTTTTATAATTATATTCTCGTTAAAGTTTGATAAAATTTTTTATCGTAAACTATATTAAAATATTTTAACCCCTTTACGATGGGTATTTTTTACGAAATTCTTAATGTTTTGACATTGGTTTTTAAAAAGAGGGTTTGTGCCAATTTAAATCGAGAAAATGATTTTATTAAATAAGACAGATTTTTCCGTTGGGGATAATAACTGACTCTTATTCTTTTTTGTAGCAATTGTACGTGTCACTCATCTTCAAGGGGCTAATATTAATGTTTTTGTGTTACAATTAATCAGGGAAGGTCAGAACAGCCAGATTAGTATTTCATCGAGTACGATGCCGTTGGAAAGCTCTTATCAAGGGAATCCAAGAAATGTATGACCTACCCGTCCATATACAACTGGTGAAGAATTATAAGTCGATATACTTTTGTCATTTATTGATTTTTTCAAGGTCGCTAACTATGCAGAAAATACATCGCATGTGATACAAAACATATCTTACAGTAGACTTATGTGAACTGTTGTCGTCAGTTTGTAGTTTCTGAAGGTTCCATTTTCTCTCTAATAAGAAAAGGTGATTGTGGCACACATTTAACAGTCGTATATAAAAAAAATGGAACGAAATGAATTGGAGTATGTTTTTTAAAAGCATCAGAAACACTTTGCCTTCTTAAGATAACATGCGTCTCTGCGTCTTTCAAAAAGCTTTATTTAAAGACGCAGATCTGATCTTTCGATCACATAAGAGGCTACGTCTTTCAAATGATAAGACCAGTTCGCTAATACTAATCCTATGGAAGAAATTTATAAAACTACTTCGATTGCATTTTAATATTTTAAATGATTTCTTTTGCATTGGGTAGTTGAGATTGATATGTATGCAGGCCGTTTTTTACTTTTTTGATTTTGTTTACAGATATTTGTTATGAGGACGCTTTCATTTTCGGAACCCGTTTGGAAAGCAAAAGCGCTCTCGCAACATACATCTGCAACAAAATCGAAAAATTAAAAAGCGACCTGCATTCAGTCGACCAATCTCAGCTATCCAATGCTAATCCTTCCATTAGTGAACGATTAGCATTAGTGAAAGATCTTTTCATTTGACTGAAGTAGAACCTCAAACAGGCATGTTTTAACTTGAAACACGTGTGACTACTGCAACGACCCTCCCCCTTTATTGAGTGTATCTGCTGTGATAAATTTTCGCGCTTCCACCATTTCTATTCAAAAATGCGTTACTATCCGTGGAGTTTTTTTTTCTAAAAGCATAAACTGTCTTCTCTGTAATATTTGTATACCACTCAGAGTTTCAGTCTTACATAGCCAACAATCTAAGAAATCAATAAATAACAGAAATACTTCGGCCTATAATTCATCACCAATCATCACTCTTTTTCCACCACTGTCTTCTCTGTAATCTCTGTATATCACACAGAGTTTCAATCCTACATAGCCAGCGATCTGAGAAATTAATGAATAACAGAAATATTTTGGCCTATAATTCTTTACCAATTGCATTCGAACATGTGATTGTATGCATTTCTTTGATCCTCATGGTATGTGCTTTCCAACATCATCACTCTCGAGAAAATATCGATCTGGCAACTCGGATATTTTTTAGGGATTAAAATAATAATAATAATAATTTTGTTATTTCACTTCTTTACACGTTCAAACAATTTAAACGAAAAATTTCGGGTACATGAGAAATACAAAATTAATGGGATTATTAAAGATTGTTGATTACTTTCGATACAAGCTTATACAATGCTCTTTTATAGAAAACATAAACTCTTACCTAAAACGTGCAAATTATAAATAAAGAAAATAATTATAAGGTACCTGTACCCAATATGGACACCCTAAGGAAAATGTATTTTTTTTCACCCCCATGTACAAGTCATAGGACTACAAAAATACAGTGCTGAGCAACAGTTTAGACACTGGTGTTTTTTAACCTTTAAATGAAAGATACGAACACTTGAGTTTTACAAATGGCTATACTTATTTTCAAATATGTTTTAAACAATGTAGGATAAAAATAATGATTATAATTTAAGATAATATTTAATTTTACTGAAAAAAGTAAAATTTGAATATTGCAAAAGTTTAGACACTTTTTTGATTTTTTGCCTACTGTTCATGGAAAAATGCAAATTTTTAAGTTATGATGTCATATGTTTGAAGTATTTAAGTATACATCGATATAGCATCAGTTACTGGAGTTGCCGCGAACTAAAAATATTCAGTTAGATGAAGTAATTGAAGTAGGAAAGTTGAAATGGAAAGAGAAGACTGTTGCAGAAATTTCAGCAGCATTGAATCGTCCAAAGTGGTCTGTCTATGAAGTATAGTCTAAGGATGACTCCTTCAAAACAAAACATAATCTGGAAAAACTTGTGTGACGAGAAAATGGGATGACAAAAGGATTCGAAACTGGCATTCACACAAGTAATGATTGCTAATCACATTAAAATTCAGTCAGAACTTTCTATGTTGACGGAAATGATTCGTAGGTGAATTAAAGAAACATGTAAATTAATTTACATGAAAATAATAAAACAATCAGCTTTAAAATATCGCTATAAATTGGCGTGAATTCAATTAACTTGCAAACATACGTCATATGGACCCAAATAATACGCTATGATATTCAGTAACGAAAAAAAAGTGGAATTTGAAAGGCCCAAACAAGTGGGCATACTATTGGAATGACTTAATTTAAAGATCCTGAGATTTTATTAAGTCGACAAAAAGAAGGTGACTTTTAAATAATTTGATCCTCACTTAGCTTTAATGCTCGTGTATCTGTGCAGTTATTCATTGGTTGCCAAGCAACACAAGACTACGTATATACACTGAAGATTAATTTTTAGTCATTTGAGGAACTTTTACTGATCTAAAGTATGGATTTTAACATTTATTCATGTTGCGTACAAAAGAAGAACCTCGTTTAACTCTGAAAATACTATTGATCTCAACTGGCCGACGCATAGTTCGGATCAGGACCCAATCAAAAACTTTTGTAACATCATATGCCGTAATGTGTATGCAAATTTTTGCTATCATTTTCTTTTAATGACGTTCGAGCTGCTGTTGAGCATGTTTGGTACGAAATAGACCCCCCAGGTGACGAAGCATTTAGTTTTTCCGATGAAAAGTCACATTCTTGCACTAACTGGAAACAATGCGGGTGCAATTCGATTTCAATTTGGAGTTATTTTTCTGTAAATACACAAATTGTCTATACTTTTGCCACAACGTTAATTTTATTTTTTTTGTCATTATATTTTATGTAAAAGGTAAAATTCAAAATTTATTGTGTGTGAATAAAAGATAAGTCACAAGTAATATATGACAGAGAAATTACAAACATTCGGTACATAGTTCTGAAAATAGAAGCGTAATCGATCATTGTCTAAACTTTTGCTGTGCACTGTATGTGACCACTATCCGAGGACTATTGACTATCATTATTACAATTAGCGACCTTGTAATTATTCTGGTTTAATTTAAATGATAAAAACAAAAAAAAAATGTTTACAAGTGACCATATAAGGAACTACCTGTCCCTATTATGAACAGGTATTTCCTTATTGACTTTCTACACAGTGTGTATGGAAGATCCACTTTTCCAAGGGATTTTAGAGGAAAGGGAATAAAAAAAATGTATCTTAAAGTATTTCGAAGAGGAGGGGGGCAGTAAATATCTTCAGAACATGCATTTTAGAAAGGGGGGGGGCATTCTCGGTTTTTACCCTTCGAAGGCCCATGCAAAGTTCCTTAGTTACTAGTAAATATTAGGAAGCAATATTGTTGTTTTGCTTGGCTTTATTGCATCTGTCTGCGAATTTACATCTGTTATTACCCAGTCCTCACAGCATGGACAAATAGAAACTTTTTCACCATGGGCAGTAAGTCCCACATAATCCCTCTGCCACATGTGATGCATGGCCACATGTTGAAAAAGCATGAATACTGCAAAAGAAGCAGTACCAGCACTCCTTTGTTGAAGAAGTCATACCATTGGTACCTACGATTTCGCCAACAGATATCCTACTGGGGGGATAACTCTTTTTATTTTTTTGAAAGGGTTTTTTAAAGGAAGTTTTTTGGGGGATTGTTCAAATAGCATCTTCTTGAACAAAGATTTTACCACTTTGATGACTTTTCAAGTTATTTCTTGGCAACGTTGAATTTTCTTCTTTCTTACAGTTGTAGTCGATGGGGACAAAAGCTGTCCATATTGGGAACCGGGTGTAGTTTTACTAAATCTTGTACCAAATGAATAAGGAAAATTATTTTAAGCAAAATATGCAATAGTAATCAAAAATATGTTTTATTAGCTTTCTGAAATACTCCACTTTTCAATATTTAATGTAATTTTACCATACCTAATAAGAATTTAAGCTTACAAGTATTTAAGATCAGCACATCTCGAAATAAAGTTTCCTCCTAAATGGCGAACAGCGCGCTTTTTTACACTTTCCAGACTTAATTATTTTTTCAACTGCTTTTCTTCGCGGAAATATTTAGCCATCTCTCGATCAAAATTATTACCTTTAAAAATATTAGGGGTGTCCATATTGAGAGCCCAGTCCATATAAGGTACAAATAACTTATTATATTATATCTAAACTAAATGTATGGTCATCGATTTTTTAACATATATTTATAATTCATATGAAAGAAAAAAATATATATTTTTAAATTATTAGATATTTTACTTAAATTAGACTTAAAGGAATTGAATTGAAAACGTGAGATTAAGCTAGATTTATTTGACTTTACAGGAAAATTGTTAAGTGGCTTTGATTTACACTTAACATTAACATACTTAAGAAACACTTAAACATTGCTTGAAAGCTCTTCTCGAATAAAGTATTGTGTATAATGAATCAAATGATTATAAATAAAAGATACTGCAGTAGTATTTAGATAATTATAAATAATAATTAGAATCTTGAGAAACATTTTAAAAGAGGTATATTTGAAGTGGATACTTATACAATATAATAATCTAATTATTTATTTATAAAAAATACCAATTAAAAAGCCATTTTAATTAAATGTACTTGTGTATATATATATATATATATTTAATTAAAAAATAGGTTATATGAAGTTCTTTTCAATCGCCTTTCTTGTTCATAATTCACACAAATAATTTATATAATACTTATAAATTAAAAAATATATTTTCTTGTTGTAAAATTTAGTTGTATTTTTTAATGTAAAGTTATAAGAATAGAAAGTTTACAATGTGTGTTTAATTTGGTGATAAATTGTTGTGCAGAACAAAACTATTTTAAGAAAATATTTTCATCAACACTATTTACAACACTATTTCAATACAAGTAACAACATTATTTCTCATTATATTAGAACAGTTCCTAGATAGCAACACTTGTGCAACATGTTAAGAACATATTTCTAGATAGCAACACTTTTGTAATATATTAAGGACACAATCGCAACACAAAAAAAACCTTTTTGTATATGAAGTTTACTAATTTACAACGCATTATTTTGTTGTAAGAGTAATATATAGATTTGTATCTATTAACTATATGCATGTTAAAATATTATTCATTTAAGAAGCACATACACTTCATGCACAAAAACATTTTGTATATTACGTTTTCTAATTAATAACACATAAATATGTTAATTTCGTGACAAAATGTGTTTTTAAATGTGTTTATTTTTGTCTTTCAGAATTTGCAGTGTACACACCTATTTGTTATACAATAGTAATACAATCACTTTAAGGAAATCTCTTATATACTAAAAAGAACTATAAATTTAATTATTTCACAGTAACTTAGTTACCTTTTGAGATTGCTTGGGTAGTTAAAACTTTCGTTGATAAGAGGTTTTAACCCTATTAATAAAATACTGCTCGATTACGAAACAATGACACTGGAGACTCTTGCATTTCAGAAAATCGGAATAACAACTTGGGAAAAATAAATCGTAAAATACTATACATAAGAAAATTGATGAAATTAAGTAATACAAGAGAGAAAAAATCCTTCGTCAAGAAAACTTTCCAAAACATTCAGAATATAACTAAAATTTTTAAAAGATTGAATTAATATGTCTATTTCAACCCTATGGAAATGCATAACGCATTCAAAAACCCTAATTTCACCTCTTCTTATCTGCAATCGGATAATTAGTATTTTTTGGTGCAGCCCTGTATAAGATAAGTAGATTTGTATCTATTTACTCCATGCATTCCAAAATACAATTCACTAAAGTAATACATACACCTGTGTTGAAATTTCCTTTCAGCAATTTCCCATAATAATGAGAATAGTATGTGAATACTTTTATGCATCCATGAAATGAGGTATAGAATTTATATTTAACGAGTAACACGCAAAACAATAAGCCTTTTGTGATAGATTTTTTATTCAATTATTAGAAAAATTACTTTTTTGTTAATAACATTAATACTAGCTATCCAAATAGATCAATCGAGGTTAATGAATATTTCACTATCTGTAGCGTGACGAATATTGCTGTTTTGTGTACTATTTAATATATTTTTATACTATTTCTAAAATATTAACAGTTAACAAATGTAATGTTTCGTTTTACTGTAAACGTACATTTACCATAATTGCATAAAAATTAATAATAATAATAATAATAATAATAATAATAATAATAATAATAATAATAATAATAATAATAATTTTATTTTTAGCTTGATATTTTGTGATGATCTATTATATTTCTTTCGCTTCCAAGTAGAGGAGAATCACATATCGACATATCGAGAGAGATACAAGATTTATATGTATATGTGTGCATATTTATTTATTTGCCTTTCTGAAAAAATAAATCTGTTTTTAGAAAGTCATATTCTAAAGAATGTAAGCGTACATTTGAAATAAGATAATTAGATAAGATGTATATCTTACAATTGTTTTCATTGAAGTTTACATTTAGGAGTATATATTACATTGTTATAAAAGAAAGATAAATATTTGAGAGAAAAATGATAATACCATAGGGCAAAATAAAAATACAAACTTTGGCTACTCATATTTCAATAAATGTTCAATATTTTCTAAGTTTATGGATATGTCTACTGTAATATGGATTTTAGAAATTTGTTTCAGAATATGGTATAAATAAAGAAATAGAACTGACTAGTTTTGCTGTTTAAAAATTTTGTTTTACATTTGAAATTTGGCTTACTGTATTCTCTTGTATCATTATAAAAGCATTTGGAACTTGTATAAAATAACTTTAAAAAAAATGTTACGTTGTTAGCATGAAAGAGTTATTGATAGTTTCTACAATAAAGAAAAAAAACAACTTTAGAAAACAGAATTAACACATTTTAGCATTGTTAAATTTTTTTTATACCAGATTAACTTCTTACTAACACACATTAATGTAAGGTGGTATGGAGTAATAACGCCAGGCGGGGTAATAACGCCAAGTGCTAATATTAAGCATAATTATGAAATAATCTGGTAAATGACACCCATGTGCTCTGCGCAGAAGGGTTTTGAGTCATATAAATCGCAAAAAACAGCTTCAAGTTAATTTGTTTCATTTTTAGGTCTTATTGTTTTTACAAGCAGCTAAAATTAACGCTTGATCAAAAATTTGCGAGATACGTTTTGTGATGTGAAGACTATTTTTTTTTCGGAAATACTTTGTTAATTACTTAAATTTGTATTACATTTCATGGACTTTCAAAATGTTGCTGAAGATTTTGGATATCTTCTCGAAATAATTTGTAATTTAAAATGTACAGCGCAATAACTATAACGGGGTAATAACGCCAATCCTTGGCATTAACACTCCGGTTGATTCCCTACAGTGTCTGAGCTTCATCCTAAATACTTATTCAAATAAACACAGTTAAAACTGTGCAATGTTTCTAATAATTCTTTTTAAGTGGTCCTTTTTAAGCAAAAAGAAGCTCACGGTCTGATATTCTTTTGCCTCACCCCCCCCCCCCCCACACACACACACACCACACCTTTATTTTTCTTACACTTTCACAAAAAATTGAACATTTTCAATAGCTTAGAATGCAATTTGTCAATTTCAAAGTTTGTAGAGTTTGTATTTTTAGAATTGGGCAATCTACATGCAATTATTCCATCTTATTTCATAGTTTTATTTGCATGGCCTTATTACCCATATAGGTGGGTAATAACGCCAAATAGCATTGGTCAAGAAATCACGCCATTACATTTTATGAATACATATCTGTTAAATTATTTTTTTTATACAGATAGTCAATGAGTTGCTGTATCAAATCATATATTTATTTGAAAAATTCAAAGTAAAACTGAGCCGTGAAAATGCGTAGAACCTTAACGTGGCGTTATTGCCCCGGGGTACCTTATATATATTTGTATATTTTTAAAACATTAACATGTTAACTAATGCAATGTTTCGTTTTATTGAAACCGTAGATTTACCATAACTCCAAAGTAATTGCAATATTAATAATATCATAATAGTAATAATAATAATGATAAAAAGTTATTAAACCTTTTAGATTTTTAAATCACAAGATTTTAAGAAATACACCTTTTACATATAAACATTTCAATAGACAATTTCATTTTATTTGATAGGCGTAATGAAAAATTAAATACAATTATTGACATGTTTAGATTCCATCTTATAAAAATACATAATCATAATAAAATAATTTATTTTATTTAGATTTTTATTTTATTATGATTATGGTTCCTATAAGATGGAATCGACACATGTCAATATTTGTTTTTAATTTTTCGTTACACAGATCAAGTAAAATAAAATTATTTATTGAAATAATAATGATAATAATAGTTTTATTTCTAACTTGCATTTTCTGATGATTTTTTACAATTTTTTCGCTTCCAAGTAGAGGAGGATGACAAATCGACATATAGAGAGATATACAAAATATATATGTGTGGACATATATTTATTTGTCTTTTTTTAAAAATAAATCTTAATTTTAGTAAGTCATATTCTAAAGAAAGTAAACGTACATTTGAAGTAAGATACTTAGATAAGATGTATATAACTTACGAATATTTTCATTGAAGTTTATATTTAGAATATATATTACATTGTTATAAAGGAAAGTGAAATATTTGGGAAAAAATGGTAATGCCTGGGGGGAAAAACAAAAATATAAACTTTGGGCTACTAAGATTACAATAAATGTTCAATATTTTCTGAGTTTATGTATATTTCTTTATGTAGTACGGATTTGAGAAATTGTTTCAGAATAAGATATAAACAAAGAAATATAAAAGGTTTGTTTTGCAGTTTAAATTTCTTTCTTCATATTTGAAAGTGAGCTTACTGTGTTCTCCTGTATCAACATAAAAGAATTTGGAAACCGTATAAATTACTAGAAAAAATGGTATATTGTTATCACGAAACAGTTAATGACAGATTCTACAATGCAGAAAAAAACTTTAGAAAATGAATTAACAAATTTTACCATTCTTAGCATTTTTTATACAAGAATAACTTCATAGTTACACACATTATTATGTATATATTTGTTTATTTTTAAAACTTTAACATGTTAATTAATGTAATGTTTCGTTTTATTGAAACCGTATATTTATCATAACTAAAAAATTATTATGATATTAATAATATCATTATAGTAAAAATTATAATAATGATAACAATAATTCTATTTCTAGCTTGCATTTTCTGATTTTCTTTTACAATTCTTTCACCTCCAAGTTGAGGAAAATAACAAATCAATATATAGAGAACGATACAAAATTTATATATAAACTTGTGCACATATATTTATTTGTCTTTTTGAAAAATAAATCTGTTTTTAGAAAGTCATATTCTATAGAAAGTAAGCGTACAGTTGAAATAAGATACTTTTAAAGATGTAAAGTATATGTTACGAATATTATTATTGAAGTTTATATTTAGAAGTATATATTACATTGTTATAAAGGAAAGAGAAATATTTGAGAGAAAAATGATAGTACCAGAGGGCAAAATAAAAATACAAACTTTGGCTATTCAGATTACAATAAATGTTCAATAATTTCTAAGTTTATGTGTATGTCTATATGTAGTACGGATTTTAGAAATTTGTTTCAGAATATGGTATAAATAAAGAAATAGAACTGGTTTGTTTTGCAGTTTAAAATTTTTGTTTTACATTAGAAAGAGATTTCACTGTATTCTCTTGTATCAATATAAACCAGGAGATAATGAATGAGCAGATTCAAATAAAACTTCTTATTAATGGCATCAAATAACTAAAAAGCGACATAATATTAATAATACACTAAAAAGTTCGACAATTCCAGCAATGAACTTTCAGTATAACCTTTATAACATTGATAAATCTGAACATTTAGCTATATATTTATAAATTTACACCATTTATATATGTATAATTATACACCATTAACAATAAGAAATAATTTGAATTAGAATATTTTCCCTAAATAAATTTGTAATTGCTAAATGTCATTAATTTATAATCTTTGAAATTATTAGTATTTGAAATATTAATATTTTATGACAGAAAAACCTTCAGTTAGCTTATGAATTTTAATTAAAATATAAATATCGACGAAAACAGCGATATTTTAAAACTACTTTATTAAAATGTATACTATATTTAATTTATATAAAAGTTAAAATTAAATTAACTTAGCAAAAGAATTTATGTACATGTCTATTAAAAAATAATAAAAACTTTGAAGTTAAATAAAAACATTACAGGTAATTAAAGAAATTCTTAAATTAAGGAAATTTAATACACACTGTAAAAAAAAAGGGTCGATCTACTAAAAAAACTTAAGTGATCCTTGTAATTACTAAAAAATTTTTAGTAATCTAAGTCGGTTACAAGAAAATCTGTAAGAATTACTAGAAAAAAGTTAGCAACGAAGAGAGTTAATAGTTTTATATTTTTAATAGCTATTACTAAAACTCACTTGGTGTGGCCTTGATAGCATAGTGGTTATAGTAACGGACTCCAGGCTAAAAGGTCCCGGGTTCGAAACTTGCCACCGTCAAATACGCCCGGAATATATGTAGTGTCTTGTTAATAAAGGGATTATGAAAATCCTGTCGGAGCTGGTAGGAATGCTTGGTGCTGGCGTCTATTGCGATTTTGCCGAAAATCTTCCGCGTCAGAAGTCTGGGTGCAGCTCGAAGGAAGCTCCTGCCCTTCGAACCCACGTAATGGTTATTAAAAATAATTTTGGAGCTATTACTAAAATTTGCTTGGTGGCTCATACTAAAAATTTTTAAGTTAGTTATACAAAAAATCTTTTGTTCGGTTTACAAAAGAAGTGCTTGTTTCACTTGCAAAAAAAAAAAAAGTTTGTAATGGTTACTAAAAAATTCTGTGGAATACAAATTTACTAAGAAATTTTTAGTAACCTCTTGAATTTTTTTTTACAGTGCAGTGTTAGTAAAGTTACGCCATTATTTGCTGACAGAAAAAAGGAAAATATTGAACTATTTAAAAATAAAAACATTTCAAAAATAATTCAGCATATAAGTTGCAATAAAAAATGATTAAAGTTAGATTATTTTGCGATATTTTTTGTTTTCTTTTTTTCCATTTTTTTCCTTTTTTAAATCTATCAACAAGCTTAGTTTTTTTCCTTCACTCATTATTTCTTACATTTCTAATTTGAAATAATAATAAAAATACTTTTTATTTTCTGGAAATTAATCTTTGAAAACATTACTGATGCAGTCGAAAAAATTAGTTGAATAGCTTTAAAGAAATATTTAACGAGATTATACAAAAAATGTTAAATTATAAAAAATGTATCGAATAATATTTTTTTCCTAAAATTCAAAATATCAATGAAAAAAAATCTAACTATTGTTTTTTTTTATGTTCTGGAGTAAATAAAAAATAAACATCGTTACGATATCAAATTACCAAAAAATTAGATTTTCAATAAATGGTTAATAAAATAGTTTTTTATATGAAATTTTCATATAGGTTGTAAACCAATATACAACATTAAATTAGGGTTATTATTTTAATAGTAATTTTAATAGTTATTTTAAATAATATTTAGATCTAATTTTTAATTATCTACAAAAGTAGCAAAATTAGTATGTGTTGTTATAGTATTATTTCCGGGAAAAGGGCTTTCTGAAAAATTATAGTTGAAAAAATTGTCAAAGCACAACACTATATTGCATTACTTTTGTTGTTGTTTTACTTTTTTTTTTTAAGTATATATATATATATATATATATATATATATATATATATATATATATAGTGTTTTCGTTTTTGTATATGTGTGTGAGAATTTCATTAAGTGTGTGGTAACTATCAGTTTATAATCGGTTGCTTACTGATTTATAAACCTGTGTTAATCAATGTGTGTTAGGTAAATGGTGAATTTTTGCGAAAATTTGATCATACCGGAAACTAACTACGAAAATCCCTGTCTCAAGAAAAAATGCATTTTAACGAAATTTTCCTTGAAGGGTGATAGACTGGAAGGCAACACAATCACTTCATCGAGTTCAAGGTTGAAAATCTACGACTAGTTAAATCTTTATTAGCAGAATAAGACGCAATCGGTCTGCCAAGTATAATCTTGATGGAAAACTCTTAAAAACCCAATTTAACGGTTCACTCGTCGGTTTATCGTTGTGCTCTCCTACATCCAAAAGGATGAAACCATAATGGTATATTTATGAGACAACTGCTAAAATTAAGTATCTAGGCGTTTTTCATCAAGAGATGACTTGGCAGACCGATTGCGTTGTAATATAGGAGATTATCTCTGCTGCCGCCTCCCGGCTGTCAGATGTTTTGCAGATGTATCTTCTGTTCGACATCCTCGGGATTCAAAATCAACCAATCTGATTAATCTATAAATATCTATAGCTTCAGAAGTCTCATAATAATGCAGGGGTTGTTTTTATTTATTTGATGCCAAAAATGGATTTAGAAGACAAATAATAATAAAATGACACGTAAATTTAGTATAAAATATCCATGAAAATATTTCAAAGCATGGCAAATGTAACACACTCCGAACAAAAGGAAATCATGCGATAGTGAAAATGACTGCTGATCGGGAAGAGGTAATACTGAAATTTATCACATGTCTTATTTATCAGAAATTTCACTTGGATAAGATTTATTGCAAAAACCTACAACCTCTAATATCTTTAAAAACGGCCTGTGTGAGAAAATGCATCATTTATTTTACAATTAAAAGACTAAATAAATAACTTGAATACTAAAAACAGCGTGAAAAAAAATCGCGTGTCTCTGTGGAAACATAATATAATACACAAATTTCTATCTATATTTGATAAATTTTAAATACTAAATTCTGGTTTACATCTTGATTGATTCTGGTAATACTCGTTTAAAATTTTCATGTAAAAGATTTTTATTGAATTATTTCGAGACACTCACAGCAACTCCATACACAACTGCTACAAATTTAGTGCAATATATCAGTCGTGAGTCAAATTATTATAATCCAATTAACAGCTGATACCTTATTGACACTGATGCAGGTCGTGAAGTGAACCTACAGAGGCAGAGGAAGGAAAAATAAGGGTTTTTTCCAGCCTGAAATAATGAGAATTTTATAATTGTATAACATACTATCGAAAGCATTTCCCACCATTCCACTGAGAGGCTCAGGCCTTTTGATGTTCATAAATCATCGTTATGAAATTTTAAATTAAATTATAATAATAAAGCTATTGCCAAAAGAAACCAGCAGGGATATTGGCAGGAGAAAAATCGAACAAAATCTGTCTGATTGCTCCTTCCATCCAATATTTTGTTAATAGCTCACAGTAAAACAAATCATGACGTCGAGGGAGCTCTAGCCAGTAATTATAGGTAAGTGTACAGCATCCGTCGTATTCAATGGAAATAATTGTGTAAAGCGTCCTCTCAATGTGAAAGCAGATGGATTTTTAAATAAAAAGTATTTCTGCGCGCGCGAAGCATTCTTCGAATAAAATACGTAAAAATTGATAAAATAAATAAAAAAAATAAAATATTTTTAAACATCCCAGTTCGCACTAAATAATAAAAATGGCAAAAAAAAAAAAAAAAAAAAAAAAAAAAATGATAAATTTGGAAATAGTTCAAAAACATTATATTTAAGTAAACTTATTAAGATAATACATTAATGTAAAGATTATTTGGTACTTACGTATTAACGCCACCGCAGCAGAAGTTGCTCTAATGCGCCAATAAAGAGCAATCTTATTGTTCGCCCGTACATGCAATTATCTTTTGGATTCCTTGTTGTTTGCTGATTTTTGACGCCATTTTTAGTGCTTTATTTTGCTCATTTTAGACGCCATTTTTTGTGCGGGTGAGGACAACAAGATTACTCTTTATTGGCGCATTAGCGCAATTACTGCTGAGGTGGCGTTAACACGTAAGTACCGATAATCTTTTAAGATTAATGATAGATCTTATTAAAAATTAGGAAATAGGAAATTAGTTAATATTCCAATAATTTAACATATTAAATGGAAGTATCGCGAAGGAAAAATTAATAATGTAATATATATATTTATATAACTTCTGCGTTATACATTTTATAAATATATATATATAAATATATATCTATGTATATATAAATGTCTATCTATCTATATATACATAAACACCTACAACGTGCATGTTTATGATTTCAAATAAATCATAGATTTTTCATTCTCTGAAGAAAAATACATTCATATGATGCGGATTTTAGAAATGCAATGCAAATAAACTACATTGATAATCCCAGCACAATCCCATGGTGAATGTTTTCTTTGAATGTATAAAAGAAGTCATTTCATTCTGAAGCCTTTTTGGAAAGAAAGATAAAATGTGTGCTTCATATATGTGAATCTTTGGTCGTGAAAGAGGTTTCAAATGCCATCAGTTGAGTCTTCAATCGGCATTTCATCCCTTTTTATATTGTACAAAATCTAGGAATTCGAACGCATATATCTCTTATAAGTTGGAAATATAAACATAAGCCTAGAAAGAATATTTGGGATTTTCTGGTACAGATGAAACATTATAGTCTTTCTAGGGGTTTTAGAATATAAATTTGTTTATTCATTAAGTGTGTATGTATTATTGTTATTTGAATTCTCATTTTTTACTTTTTGGTATATATACAGGGTGTCCCTAAACTCATGGTATATACGCTAGGGGGTGATGGAACACACCAAGACGAGTAATAGTAAATAGGAAACCAAGGGTCCCAAGCGTTTTCAAAAGGAGATAGCCGCCATTAAAGTTTGGGGTCCAAAGTTTCAAATACGCATAAAAAATGGAAAAATTGGTCGATTGAATTGCGGTTTTCACTAAAACTATTCTTTATGTTGGTATTTTCTTGAAAATAAATTATAAAGAAAAATTTCGAAAAATGCCTATAGAGGGCGCTTTAGACTTTGAAGTAATGAAAAACAATTTTTTGCCGTGATTTTTAGCATCTCATTGAATGGTTTCATAAGCTTAGACTTAAACTTAAATTTTGAGCTCAAAATCTGAATAGTTGGGAGTGGTTAAGAAGCACAAATTTAACTGTGTTCAGAGGGTTTAAATTCAAATAATTCTTAAAAAAAAAAAAAACAGTAAAATTGGTCGATTAATTTGCGGTTTTCATTAAACTATTGTTTATGTCGCTATTTTATTAAAAATGAACTATAAAGATAAATTTTTAAAAAAATGCCCATAGAGAGCGCTTTAGACTTTGGAGTAACAAACAGCTATTTTTTACGTTATTTTTTTGCATCGAGTTAAATGTTTTCGTAAACTTAAACATAAACTTAAATTTTGAGATCAAAATCTGAATAGTTGAGAGTCGTTAAGTAGCAAAAACTGAACTGTGTTCAGAGGGTTCAAATTTTAAATGATTATAAAAAACGGAAAAATTGGTCGATTCGTTTGCGGTTTGAAATAAAACTATTGTTTAAGTCAGTATCTTCTTAAAAATAAATTTTAAAGGTAAATTTCAAAAATTTCCGTTAGAGGGCGCCTTAAACTTCAGAGTAACCAACAGCTAATTTTAACCATTATTTTTTGTATCTAATTAAATGCTTTCTAAAACTTATTAAATGGTTTCGAAATCTTAGATTTAAACTTAAATTTTGAACTCAAATTCTGAATCGTTCGGAGGGGTTAAGAAGCGCAAACTGAAGTGTGTTGAGGAGTTGAAATTTAACCCGATCCCCCTCAAACACAGTTCACTTTTGCGCTACTTAACACTCGCAACGATTCAGAATTTGATCTCAAAATTTAAATCTAAGCATTTGAAAGCATTTAATGAGATTTAAAAAAATAACGGTTAAAAATAGTTGTACGCGACTCTAATATCTAAGGCGCCCTCTATCGGCATTTTGTGAAATTTATCTTTAAAATTTATTTTCAAGAAAACATTGATTTAAAGAGTAGTTTTAGCAAAAACCGCAAACGAATCGAATAATTTTTCCATTTTTTATAATCGTTTGAAATTTAAACCCTCCGAACACAGTTCAGTTTTTGCTACTTAACCACTCCCAACTATTCAGATTTTGAGCTTAACATTTAAGTTTAAATCTAAGCCTACGGAACCATTTAATGAGATGCAAAAAATAACGGCAAAAAATAGTTGCTTGTTAATCCAAATTAAGCGCCCTCTATCGGCATTTTCCGAAATTTATCTTTATAATTTATTTTCAAAATAATACCGTCATAAAGTATAGTTTTAGTGAAAACCGCAAATCAATCGAGCAATTTTTCCATTTTTTATAATCATTTGAAATTTGAGCCCTCTGAACACAGTTCAGTTTGTGCTACTTAACCATTTCCAACTATTCATATTTAAAGGTCAAAATTTAAGTTTAAGTTTTAGCTTACCAAACCATTAATGGAGTGCAGAAAATAACTGAAAAAAATAGTTGTTCTTTAATCCAAAGTTTAAAGCGCCCTCTATCGGTAATTTTTGAAATTTATCTTTATAATTTGTTTTCAAGAAAATACTGACAAAGAATAATTTTAGTGAAAACCGCAAACGAATCGACCAATTTTTCTGTTTTTCATAATCATTTGAATTTTTGGACCCCAAACTTTAATGGCGGATTTCTCCTTTGAAAAATGTTTAGGACCGTTGGTTTCCTATTTACTATTACTTGACTTGATGTGTTCTATCACCCACTAGCGTATGTATCATGAGTTTAGGGACACCTTGTATATATATATATATATATATATATATATATATATATATATATATATATATATATATATATATATATATGTGTGTGTTTTTTTTTTTAAAAAAGATTAAAAGATTGGAATAATGCTGTGATGATACTACTTTACAAAAAAGGAGAGAAGGAAAACATTAAAAATTACCGTCCGATCAGCTTATTGTCCGTGATTTATAAAATTTTCACCAAAGTTTTAACGACAAGACTTGAATCAGCTCTGGACTCGGCTCAACCTAGAGAACAAGCAGGATTCCGAAGTGGATTCAGCACAATGGATCATATCCAAACAGTAAGGGAACTCATAGAAAAGCATAAAGAATATAATTTACCTCTCTGCCTTGCCTTTATTGATTACGAAAAAGCTTTTGATTCCGTCTACACATCAGCAGTAGTAGATTCTCTGGAGGACATTGGTATAGACAAACCTTACATCAATATCATAAAGAAGATTTACAAGAAAGCAACAGCAACCATCCGTTTAGATAAAGGAAAAGCGAAGATCAAGCTCGGAAGAGGAGTAAGACAAGGAGACACCATTTCACCCAAGCTTTTTAATGCTGTCTTAGAAAATATCTTCAAGAAGCTGGATTGGGAAAACAAAGGGATTAGAATAAATGGAGAATTTTTAAGTCATCTCCGCTTCGCTGACGACATTGTAATTTTCAGTAACAGTCCTGAAGAATTGGAAATTATGCTAAAAGATCTTGCAGAAGCTAGCATCAATGTGGGATTAAAAATAAATTTAGAAAAAACTAAGGTGATGTTTAATTCATTTACATCAAAAAAGAAAATTGTCTACAAGAACACCGAGATTAAAGAAGTGCAAAGTTATGTGTACCTAGGACAGGAAATATCATCAGATAATAGTATCATGAATGAAATCAATAGAAGAATAAGAAATGGGTGGAGTGCTTTCGGGAAGAACAGTATTATTCTAAAGAGTAATATGCCTCTTTGTTTGAAAAGAAAAGTTTTTAATCAATGTATTTTACCTGCATTAACCTACGGAGCAGAAACATGGACACTAACAAAACGGATGATACAAAGATTACAAACAGCACAGAGAAGCATGGAAAGATGTATGCTAGGCATAACTAGAAGAGACAGAAAGAGGATAACCTGGATAAGAAATCAAACAAAAGTTTTTGACATCCTTGAAAGAATCAAGCAGCTAAAATGGAAATGGGCTGGACACATTGCAAGAAGACAAGACAATAGATGGAGCACAAATATACTACAGTGGTATCCTAGAGATGTAAAACGATCAAGAAGACGACCACAAGTAAGATGGAGTGACGAAATTAGAAAAGTGGCTGGTGTAAATTGGATGACGAAAGCATTAGACAGAAAACATTGGAAAAATCTGGGGGAGACCTACATCCAGCAGTGGATCGAAAACGGTTGATGATGATGATGATGATGATGATATGTGTGTGTGTGTGTGTGTGTGTGTGTGTGTGTGTATATATGTATGTACTTGAATAAAAAAATGACAGTGTTAGCGTAAAACTATTCTTTTTCCGATTCATTTATTATCGTTTGTCTGCAGTAAATTACTTAGAAATTAAATTAATTAAAAATTGAGCATTTAATGCGAATCATTGCATTTTAACATTAAGTTAATGATTTTTTTTAACCAACAATAAGGAAAGTAGAAAAAATTATACCTATAATGTTCAACCCCACCTCACCCCACTCACATGCATTTTAAAACACATATATATATTTTTTTGTATTTATTATGTTTCTTATTTTTACTTTCTTCTATCTTTACAAGAAGAAAGTATTGGATTCATGAAAATTTTCGACTTCCGGTTTTCGACGGATTTATACGTTTTAGAAGGTCCTGAACACGTTTTGGCTATTTTTAGAAAATGTCTGTCTGTGAGTCTGTCCGTCTGTCTGTCTGTCTGTCTGTCTGTCTGTCTGTCTGTCTGTCTGTCTGTCTGTCTGTATGTGACAAAAAATTTGTGGGCGCTCTATCTCAAGAACTAATGCTCGAAATTTAATAAAATTTTATATTCAGTTAGAACTTGATAGGAATTAGTGCCTATTGGTTTTTGGTGAAAATTGGCCTGCAGGTGGCGCTGCTATACTACGTTTTTCAGGATTTTCAAGATTGCTATATCTCAACAACTAATGCACAGAATTTCACCAAACTTCAGATTCTGTGACCCCTTGATATACATAGACGCTGATTAAGTTTTGGTGTAAATTGGCCAGCAGGTGGCGCTGCTATGCCACGTTTTTCATGATTTTCTTGATAGCTATATCTCAACAACTATCGCACAGAATTTCACCAAATTTCAGATTCTGCTATACCTTGAGATACATAGCCGCTGATAAAGTTTTGGTGTGAATTGCCCTATAGGTGGCGCTGCTATGCTACATTTTGCACGATTTTTGCGATAGCTATATCTCAAGAACTAATGCAGAGAACTTTATCAAATTTTAGATTCTGTTACACTAGAATATGTAACATAATTAGACGTTGATTACATTTTGGTATTAACCTTGCAACAAGTGGAGCAGCTATGCTGCATTTTGCACGAATTTTCCGATAGCTATATCTCAACAACCAACGCACAGAATTTCATCAAACTTCAGATTTCGTTACAAAATGACATATAACATAATTACACGATGATTACGTTTTTTTTATAAATCCTTCAACTGATGGTGCTGATGTGCTATATTTTACATGGTTTTTTTTAAAACTAACTATATCTCAAAAACTAATGCACAGAATTTCATCAAACTTCAGATTCTTTTACACCATAACATAATTAGACGCTTTTTTACGTTTTGGCATAAATTTTTCAAGATATGGTGTTGCTGTGCTACGTTTTGCAATTTTTTTGTTATAACTATATCTCAAGAACTAATGGACGAAATTCCATCAAATTTCAGATTCTGTTAGGTCTTGACATAAATAGATGCTTATTAGGTTTTAGTATAAATTACGCAACATGGGGCACTACTAAGCTCATTTTCTCAGAATATTAATTAAATTTTGCATTTTAGGCTTTACGGATACCAGAATCTCATTAGGCTAGGTCAAATGTTTGAGGAAATTCGATAGTGGGTAACTTTGGGGTCACCACATTTTTTTTTTTAAATATTAAAATGTACTTATGAGATAGAAGAAAGTTTTGGGATTGACACATCCAACTAGTTTATTTACGTATTCTGATATAGAAAAAGGAAACTAAAACTTTGTTTCTTATCAATATTCGAAATTCTTAATTTTTTTTCTCATTAAAAAAAAATATTATATAGATACGTATATCTGTTCCAAACGTTGTACAGGATTAGAATCTTGTTAACTGTGCTATTGAACTTAGAGATATATTAGTAGTGGTATTCTACTGGAAGGATCTCAAAAAGCAGCTTCCTGAGCTATTGGTGGTAATAATATACTGTATATAAGCTATACTATGTAAGCTATACTGTGGTAATGATGAATCAGCACTTGGGTTGTGTCAACTCAGACAAAAGAGAAAATTAAAATCTATATTTACGTTTTTAATAAAATAGGTTTCTTTGCAAATAAAATAAAATTTAATAAAAAAAAATAATCGAGTCCGTGTAACTTAAAATTATTATTCTGTAAAAAAGAAAAAACAAGACAAAATAAAATGAATTTATTTTGAAAATGTTGACAGTTTTCCCAACTCTAATCTTAGAAGCAAAATTATATAAACTAGAAAGAAAACCGCCGTATAGTGGAATACTTCTCAACAGATACCAACTTGATGAAAATCGAAGTATTTTAAATTTTATATTTTTTGTTTTTACTGAATTAAGAAACACTGCTGAACTAATTTTAGAATTTTTTATATTGGATTAATTAACTTTAAAACTGTTTATTGAAAAGAAAACTCGTTAACTCGTCTTTTGTTTAAAAAAAAATGTTTATTCACGAGTTTATTTTCCATTTTCCTGTTACATTTATGTTTGTGTTACATTTCCGGTTACTTATTTCCTATTCTGTTCCAATACAGAAATTATACCATTTTTAAATAGTTTATACGGCTAAAAAAGGCTTTTTAGCATTTTTTGAATCCAAAATTCTGAATACATCAGGAAAAAAATAACAAATAATTATTCATCTAATAATAAATAACATTATTTATTTTGGAAATTATCACTGTCTGCAGTTTGTAAAGTAAACTACGACAGGAGTACGAAATGAGGAAATTGCAAACAATTGTTTCATTTCCTCCGCTTTGTTATTTACTTATTCAATAGCTGGAAAACGGAGACATATTTTCACAATATCTTTTAATTGTTTTCTTGTTTACCGTTGAAAATTAATGGAGTGCAAGCTTAAATTTTGTAATGCAACAAATTTGTTGAAATTATGTTTTTATTTTATTGATAAAGCTGATTTAATATACTATTAAGTAAATAATTATCAACATATATATTTGTTGATCTACAAGTATTTTAGATAGTTTTACCCATAAAAATGGTCCCTTTTTATTTAGTCACAAATGCAAAGAAATATTGCATTCCAACATGTAATTTACAATATTTTTTTCTAAGATCATTCAATATATATTTTATTAGTTAGTCATAATCTTTTCATGCTTTTTATTGATAAGTTAAACCCAGAAAAAGGAATTGATTAAAACTACAAAACATGTTTTGTTGTTGAGTACATTTTGAGTGTTTTAAGCGAATCTTTTAGTTAAAGTAAAAAAAAAAAAAAAAAAAAAAAAAAAAAAAAAAAAAAACTTTAGTAGTATTTTAGTAAACTAACAAGGAAGGTCTCCATACGGGCATACTCAGAAAAATCTGAAAAAATTACAGAATGTTCTTCTCATATAGTTATATATGTTTATAAAAACAATTTCGGCGGAACCTCCTTATAACGTCCGTAAAAAAATAATGAAAATTTCGTTTATTTGGCGATTTATCTCCGTTTGGCGAAAAAACGAAATTTTGAAAAATACGCTTTTACGCTTCGAATACTTTTTAAAGAAAAAACTTTCTATGTTCAATTTATTTAAATAAGTTTAGTTTAAGTAATTTTAGTTTTGCATTTTTACTTTACTTTAAGTGTAATTTTGTCGTATACGTTTATATGTACTTATAACAAAATGAAATTAATATATTTTATCATTTAAAACACAATTTAAATTGATTAAAATTGTTCCAAATTGAAAAATACACTGTTAAAAATCTGCTGCATTTTGTTACAACGCACTCCCTTGCTTGTATCTGCTGCATTTTGTTACAACGCACTCCCTTGCTTGTATAGAAAACTGTTACTTGGCCGTGAAATGGAGCTTTCTCATTGGTTGGAATAGAGATATTATATACAAGCGGTGGAGTGCGTTGCAGCAAAATGCAGCAGATTTTTAACAGTGTTGTACAAGCTACAACACCGCTAAAAATCTGTACCATTTTCTGCAGCGTCACTCCACCGCTTTTATAGAAAACGGTCAATTCACCGTGCTATGGAGCATTCTCATTGGTCAGAAGACAGATATTCTATAAAAGTAGTGGAGTGACGTTGCAGTAATTGCTGCAGACTTTTAACAGGGAAGTCAATTAAAATAAATTTTCAGATTCGTTAAAATCGTCTGCTTTTGGCGGGGAAATGCACTGCTCGCCAAATCCCGCGTCGCTTTCAGCTTTTCACGCCAATTATTCCAAACTATTTTATTTTTTTACATATCTAATAATGTAATTCCGCCGCTAATTTTCACTGATCCTTTATTACCTACATGAGTAGTTTAATTCGTATTTTTTTCAAAAAATTCTGAGTATGCCCCCAATGGAGACCTTCCTTGTAAGTAATACTTTGTTGTTTTTGCAAAATTTCAGTTGGTGGACAGTAGCCGTAACACTCTCACGTAATTTTGTTTAATTGACTTATATAGCTATAAAGGATTAACATAATTTTTTGATAATAAAAACTTTTCAATTTGAGATTGATTAATGACTTTATTATTACTGTAGTATGTATTTTGGATGAAAATTTTGGACGGAAAATGAAAAAAAAATCAACAATCTTTTTTGTTTGTTCAAACAAAATTTCCATTGACCCATGTTTAAACGACACGATGTGTTGCACCAAACAAATTTTTGTTGATTGAACAAAACTTTTTTTCTGGGTGTATGTAAGCTATTGGGTACTATTCTATAGGATATACTAAGATTTTTTTCTTCTATTTTAGGAACAGGATAAGTTTTTGGGCAAATATAAATTCTTACATGGCATGATTATTTTGATAATAAGCAAAAAGTTTTTCCTTACATATTATATCAAGTATATAAAGTTGAATCGTGCAAGGAAATGTAAAAACAAAACTTTTCCAAAATAAGTTTTATTTTTACCTTTTTATTTAAAGAACATAATATATGAAAGATGTTCGTTATTTTTGTAAACATAAAATAAGTAACTCAAAAAATCCTTTAAATTTAGTCTATGCTTAATTCAATCTCAATCATTAGAGTTAAAAAATGATCATCACTGATTTCCTTTAAGTTGCCGGAGCAAAATTTTTATCTAGTGAAAGTTATAATTAAAAGAAACAGATCTATGAAGTATATATAGTCTTTTCAAAATTAGATCATTCATATGTTGAATGGTATGAATTATTAGTATTACTTTTAATAGTACGGCTTCTATAGATGTAAAACTTATTACACATAATGTTTAAACTGAAATCTCAAACTCACAGAAAAAAATACTGACAATGTTGGTAAACGTTTAATTTATAAAAAATATATTATTTTTTACTAAACCACTTTTTCTGTAAAAAAAATATATTGATTGTTATCTTTAAAAATTAAAGTAAAAAAATTATCTTTAAAAATTAAAAAGGAAAAAAATTATCTTTAAAAATTAAAAAAGTCCATTTTTTCAGAAAAACATTGTTTTTTTTTTTTGTTTTTTATAAAACAGTTATTTTATATAAGCAGTTTTCTATAAAACTTTTTTATTTTCAAAAATAACAAATATATATATATATTTTTTTTTTCATTTAACGAATTTTCATAAAAAAAGAAAAAATTGTGCAAAATTAAATATTTTTGTACTTCAGAATTATTCAAATGACTTATCCTAGAATTTGCTGATTTTTTCTGTTTATCATTATTATTATTATTTTATTAATCATTCAGAATACAATTTTTTGGAAATAATTTAGGTGCAGTAGATCCTTCCTAATAACAATAATTAGTTTCCGAATTTAAAGATTTTCATCCAAATACGAAATCTTATACTGCACCAAACGCACCAAAGTAATTGTTTGAAGGTCTATTGACTTTGTTCACAATGGCGTCAAAGTAGCTTCTCTTTAGATGCATATTAGCTTTCTGATTAGATCCCAGAACTCTCATAATTATATTTAGCATCCGAATACAGTATAAAGTCAAAGACATTTCCGTCAAATGATCAATTATGATTCTGAATACTTTGGAGATATTATATCAAAATCTCTACTCGGAATTCTATATTGAAATTACAGGGAATGCATGATTACCCATTCTAAATGCTACATCAAATGAGAAGAATATATTAAAATTGTAAGAAATTCTAGTACACTGAAATGTTAAATTTGTTATACTTATGAGACCAAGATTATTTAATTTATTTAACTTTTTTTCGTCATTATTATTTATTGTAATGTTGCTAATAGCTGATATAATACGTATAATTGGTTCAATAATATATTATATTGTTATATATATGTATATATATATATATATATATATATATATATATATATATATATTGTATATAATAATAATAATTGTAATATATTGTATATATAATGTTATATATACATATATACATTATATTGTATATAATAATAATAATTGTAATATATTGTATATACTAGCAAAAGCCATGCTTTGTTTGGATTCGCGAAGTATTATGCTATAAGATAAATATTTGAAAGTAATAATATATTTTTTAAATTACTTTTGCATCTTTATTAAGCAAAAATGTAATTTTATGTTTCGGCGCATTTTAATTTTAAAATGTATTTCAACCAAATTACTAAGAATTTCCTCAGATTGTTTATTTATGATATAAGACTGGTATAAATGAAAATATTTTCGAATTATACAAAATATTAATTAATTTTATTTGTTTACAATTCTTTTATTGCCACTTCTCAAAAACATAATGTAATTCTTTTGAAATTCATAAATATCGTCTGCTTAAATGATTTCACAAAATAAGAATAAATTGTGTATTTGAATTTTTAACACAGAAAAATACTTTTATAATTGAATGTTAATAAGAGAATTTTCATAAATTTTAATTCATTAAAAATATGCTATAATTTTCCTAAAAAAGAGTATTTTATAAATTTTATAAAAGAAATGATGAAACTATACATAGTTTAAAAAATGAGCATAGTTTAAAAATCTGAAAGCAGTTTTTGAAATATTTTGTCAAAATAATGAAAATATATTTTATTTATTTATTTATTTAATGATGATTCTAGCTATAATTACTGACCCCATGATTTAAGTTTTTCTTCTGAAAAGGTACGTGTTTCACTTTTTATTTGAAAAAAATGCGTTCGTAATGGAAACACATGTAAAATAAATTAATTAAAGTAATAATTTTTTGAAAAATATTTCTGTAAAAAAAATAATATTCTGCAAATCTACAGATCATAATTTATATTTGTCTATAATATCAAGTCAAAATACTGAATAGTTTTTTTGTAAAGTGTACGACAAAATGTCATTTGAGTGGCCTAGTAGAGGATTCGCTTCGCTCATCCTAATAATGTTACATATACAGGGTGATTCATAAAAGATGGGCAGAACTTTAAGGGGTTATAGTACACTTAAAGACAAATAATATTAAATAGGAGACTAAGGGTCCCAGACGTATTCCCAAGGAGATAGGGGGCATTAAAGTTTAGGGTCCGAAATTTCAAATGATTATAAAAAATGGAAAAATTGGTCGATTCGTTTGCGGTTTTTGCAAAAAATTTTCTTTATGCCAGTATTTTCTTGAAATAAAATTTTAAAGTTCAATTTCAAAAAATGCCGATAGGGGGCGCTTTAGACTTTGGAGTAACAAACAACTATTTTTTAACGTTATTTTTTGTATTTCTTTAAATGGTTTCGAAAGCTTAGACTTAAACTTAAATTTTGATCTAAAAATCTGAGTCCTAACGAGTAGTTAAGTAGCGTAAACTGAAATTTGAAATTTGAAACCCTTCTCCCCCCAGAACAAAAATCAGTTATTCCCGATCTTTGTGTCGTAGATTAGGCTCTAACTACTGCCGCGTTTTGCTAAAATTATTCTTTATGTCAGTATTTTCTTGAAAATAAATTTTAAAGAAAATTTTCAAAAAATTCCGATAGAGGGGGCTTTAGACTTTGGAGTAACAAACAACTATTTTATACCGTTATTTTTTGTGTCTCATTAAATGCTTTCTAAAGCTTAGACTTAAATTTTCAGCCCAAAATCTGAATCGCTAGACGTGGTTAAGTTTCTGGGGAGAGGGGTTTGAAATTTCTACTCCTGAGCACAGTTCAGTTTACCATGTCCACACATTGTGTGCTGTGATACGAGGTAAAAGGACACAGATTAGGATTATGTTACCAAAGCATATTTACTAACATGTAATTACAATAAATGTTCAAAATTGTGACCACCAGAGGTTATGCACGCAGAACAACGGCGGAGAATGGAACGGCGAACATTCGCGAAAACATCAGGCTTTTCGAGCACTTCCCCTACAGCGGCGGAAAGTCTGGCGACCAGTTCCTCGGGGGATTCAATGGGTGTCTCATACATAAGAGCCTTCAATTGTCCCCAAAAAAAGAAATCGAGGGGTGAAAGATCTGGCGAGCGAGCAGGCCAAGCAACAGGACCACCTCGACCAATCCATCTGTTCGGAAATGTGATGTCCAGATAGCTGCGGACGTCTCGTACGTAATGGGCTGGCGCTCCATCGTGCTGGAACCACATGACCCGCCGGATGCGTGGAGGAACAACGTTTAACAGGTCTGGCAGCACATGTTGCAGAAATGTGAGGTATGTTTTACCGTTGAGGCGTTCAGGAAGAAGGTACGGTCCGATTAGGTGGTCTCCGAGGATTCCTGCCCAAACATTGATGGAAAAGCGTCTCTGATGAGCATGTGGATACGTAGCATGTGGATTGACATCCGCCCATACATGTGCATTGTGTGTGTTAAATGTACCTTCACGTGTGAAGGTACATTCATCGGTGAAAAGCACAGTTCGTCCAAAATGTGGATTTAGCGCATTCTGCTGCAGAAACCAGCGGGCGAATTCAATACGATTTGGATAATCCCCTGGAGACAGTTTCTGGACTCGTTGCACATGAAACGGGAGCAAATGTTCATCCTTCAGTACCCTCCAAGTCATGGACTGTGAGGTATCCACCTGCCTAGCCACTGTTCGTGTACTTGTACTTGGCTGCGCCGCTACTACATCCAGAATGGCTTCTGCAACAACTACTGATTCGTCCTTTTTTGCACGACCTGCATTCGACCGGGAAGCGAGAAATGATCCCGTCTCACACAACTGTCTGTGCAAGCGCTCGAAAGTTTTGCGGTTAGGCAACCGCCTGTTGGGAAATCGCTCTCCGTACATTCGTTGTGCCTCTGCACCATTTCCATCTGCCGCTCCGTAAATTAAATGCATCTCAGCCTTTTCCTTATTCGTGAAGGGCAACATCTTCCGATTCATTACTACAGCGACTTACACTTGACTCACCGTTCAGTGGTTTTTATGCCTGAATCGTGTCGAAATTTTGCATACGTGTTCTTCTTCTTCCCCATTTGACATTTGCATACTTTCTGTCTCCTTCTTCACCCGGTGACTAGCGTCAGGAATGGAGCTTTAACGTTTGCATGAGCGACGTTTCCAACTGTGCCAGTGCCTTTATGAGTGAATTCCGACTATGCAGTCCTTGACGAAAGTTGTACTTTTGCCTCGTATCACAGCACAGAATCGTTGGGCATGGTTAAGTAGTGCAAACTGAACTATGTTCAGAAGTTGAAATTTGAACCCCCTCCCCTCGCTACTGAACCACGCTCAGCGATTCAGATTTTGAGCTGAAAATTTAAGTTTAAGTCTAAGCTTTAGAAAGCATTTAATGAGACACAAAAAATAACGGTATAAAATAGTTGTTCGTTACTCCAAAGTCTAAAGCGCCCTCTATCGGAATTTTTTGAAAATTTTCTTTAAAATTTATTTTTAAGAAAATACTGACATAAAGAATAATTTTAGCAAAACGCGGCAGTAGTTAGAGCCTAATCTACGACACAAAGATCGGGAATAACTGATTTTTGTTCTGGGGGGGAGAAGGGTATCAAATTTCAAATTTCAGTTTACGCTACTTAACTACTCGTTAGGACTCAGATTTTTAGATCAAAATTTAAGTTTAAGTCTAAGCTTTCGAAATCATTTAAAGAAATACAAAAAATAACGTTAAAAAATAGTTGTTTGTTACTCCAAAGTCTAAAGCGCCCCCTATCGGCATTTTTTGAAATTGAACTTTAAAATTTTATTTCAAGAAAATACTGGCATAAAGAAAATTTTTTGCAAAAACCGCAAACGAATCGACCAATTTTTCCATTTTTTATAATCATTTGAAATTTCGGACCCTAAACTTTAATGCCCCCTATCTCCTTGGGAATACGTCTGGGACCCTTAGTCTCCTATTGAATATTATTTGTCTTTAAGTGTACTATAACCCCTTAAAGTTCTGCCCATCTTTTATGAATCACCCTGTATATATGTGTATATATATAACATTTTTATATATTTTCGAAGCATTTATACGTATTATATCAGCTATTAGAAACATTACAATAAATAATAATGACGAAAAAATGTTTGAAAAAAGTGACAGACGAAGCTGAATAGGATATCTAATTCCACTCCAGATACATTTTTTTAAATAGTAAATTATAATATTTCGCAAAACGAAAATGCAATTTAAAGAGAAAAATTATATATTTTATTTTTCAATCGAGAAACAGAGATGGCGTTTTAGAATGCAAATATAAGGAAAAAAAAAAAAAAAAAAAAAGAAGAAGAAATCAATGAAATCGAAAATTTAAAATAGAAAATATTAATATTTTTAGAATATATCTTTAAAGACGCCACTAGAAACGTAGAAGCACCAAAAAATAGTACCGTGAATGAATGTCTTTTAATTCTGAACTCGCTGATGGAGTTTTAAAATTAAAGAAAAAACGGAAAAATGAAAACTAACAAGTAATCGAGTTCCAGAAAAAATAGGATGCTATATGATCTTGCAAATTTTCAACTGTAATTAGGGTTTTAAATTAATATTTCTGCAAATTTAAATACAAGTGTAACATTTGTAGAGTGGCTGATGTCGAGAGCCATGCGGGAACCTACTTGTTTAATCTTGGCATTTTAAGCTCAGTAAACTCGCCTGAACACAGCACATAAACACATACATACACAAAGAAAGAATAAAGAGAAACATTTCTTCATTATTTTTTAAAGATATTCAATGTTATATAAAATTTATAATCTGTACAATAATTACCTAAAATTTTGTTTTCATACTTTGGCTAAATTTATCACTGAAACTTTACATTCTATCAATTTTTAAGGCTGAGAGCGAAAAATATATTATATATGTTTATGGACAAAAGTGTAATGGTATAGCAAACTAAAAGCTAAAATTGGTTTCTGAATTCGCTCATATTAGAAAAAAAGACAGGTGAAAGATAGTTCACCACACAGATGAAATTGTTTGATTTTGGATTAAAATATATATAGTTTTCCATTTAAGAATCTATAGGTAAATATATTTTTAAAGATTCAGTGGTGCATTATGCATTAATGTTTTTTGTGCAAAAACACAAGAAAATCGCAAATAAATATCAAGTTGTTAAATAGGTTATGCCTTAAAATGTTTATTTTTAAGACTTTCAATAAGCTTAAATCTTATATAGCATTAAATAGATGTAATATACGTTTAACTGAATTTACCTACATGTTACCATTCGCTTGTATGACATAGGTGTTAAATAATATTAATAAATTTGGTTTAATTTTAGTTCTGGCATATAGTTTTCTATTGTTTTATCATATGAAAACAAACAAATTTAATTTTTGTTAAATACATATTGTTTCTTAAATTACATCCATTATGCTTCTTCTTCCCTTTTTTCAGAGAAAATGTTATGATTTAGATTGAGGAAATTCTCATGAGGTTTATGAAATTAAGCTAAACTGTCACGTTATATGAAATACAATAACAATGTTTATAATAAAATAAACCTTTTACTTCCCATGCTTCAACAACTTGACAAGTAAAACAGAGAACTAAAAAAACATACATAATACTGAATTACATAAAAATAAATTTATTACTGATAATTATATCTCTGACATCACATAACGTAATTTCCATATACAGGCGTAACAATTATTTATTTATTTATTTATTTATTTATTTATTTATTTATTTATTTATTTATTTATTTTTTGAGAAACATTATTTATTGATTAATGCATGTACCATTTTTAAGAATATATGTGAAAGAATATTTAAGAAAACAAAATCCAGTATGTGTTCTTTTACTTCATTTATTTTCTAAAGATTGATCCTTTACTTTATAAATGTACCATACCACATTTAGAAATAGTTTCTGAAATATGCCGCAATATATAGTAGATAGTACTCATGCATGAAAATATATATCGAGCCACAAAACCATTCTTTCAGTTGTTGAATCCAGACGTATAAATATAAGACTGTTTCTTCTTTTAGTCTGATACGAATTATCCATGCAAAGAAGAACGCATCTTTATTTTTCATAAGTTCACTGTTTTGTTAGATTTAAATCATAAAATAATATAATACCTATGATAAAGAAAACTTAAAATTTAATCCTCTAGTAATATATCATCTAGTGTTACATGCTATATTAATTCTCAAATACAAAGAGATAATAATAAAAAAATCGATACAATTTCTTTAAAAATATAAAGTATTCTTAAAATAAAATCAAAGTGTTTAAAAAGTCTTTAAAAAAGTCTTATTATAAACTGAATTGAATTTTGTTCTTTACATTTAAACACTGTTTCTCTTTCAATTACAAGCTCAATAATTTTATATTTTAAGAGCCCACACTACTGACTGAAAAAGAACCGGGTGATAATGTTAAGTCTATGGGGGCGTTCATTTCAAATATCTCGCTCAATTTAAAAAAGAAAATACATGTTTTTTTTTTTTTTTTTTTTTTTTTTTTTTTTTTTTTTTTTTTGTTTAAGATTGCCAAGGACGATCTACAAACAGGCTACTTTTTACTTTTTCGATTTTGGATGTAGATTTTTTATATTATGATAGCTTTAATTTTAGAATCAGTTCAATCCGGTTCCGAAATTTAAAGTAATTTAAAAAAATCTGAAATCAAAATTGAAAAAGTAAAAACTACTCTAGTTGTAGATCGTCCTCGGCAATCCTGAGCAAAAAAAAGTAATTTTTTTTTTTAATTGAGCGAGATATTTGAAATGAACGCCCCCATAGACTTAACATTATCATTCCGTTCTTTTTCAGTCAGTAGTGTGGGCTCTTAAGAGACACTGTTGCTAGAGTGCATAAATAAAACTGAAGAGATAGTAAAAATATTTTTTTTTCAATTTTAGGAACAGGGTGAGTTTCTGGGTAATCACATTCTTATATGGCATGATACCTTTGATAACAAATAAAAATGTTTTTACTTATGTCGTTTATATACAGCTGAACCATTCAAAAGATTTTAAAGGCAATAATTTACCAAAATAAAATTTAGATACTATACTAGTTTAGACACTATAGGTACATTCTAATAAGATACATTATCTTTTGAATTTAAAGAAATTCATTCAAATACGAAAAATTATAACGCCCCAAAGTAATGCTTTGAAGGACTATTGACTTTGTTCACAATGACGTCAAAGTGGCTTCTCTTTAAATGCATATTAGCTTTCTGATCAGTTTCCCGGACTCTCGCAATCATATTTAGCATCCGCATACAGTATAAAGTCAAAGACATTTCCGTCAAATGATCAATTAGGATTCTGAGTGCTTTAGAGATATTATATCAAAATCATTATTTGGAATTCTGAATTGAAATTATAGGAAATGCATGATTACACATTCTAAATGACGTCAAGCGAGAAGAATATATTAAAATTGTAAGAAATTAGAATACAGTGAAATATTAAATTAGTTTTCTTGTATGGGGCATAATTAAAGTTTAGCCAATTATACGTGAAAGGTTTTATTTCAGCTAGCTATTAAAAACATTACAAGAAATAATACTCATGAAAAAATATTTCAAATTACAAGAAAGACGAAACTGAATAGAAAATTTAACCCCTTCCCCTAGATTTTCTTTTATTTAATAAATTATAATATTTTTTTACATCAAAGATGTCACTTGGAGAAAGGTTTTATATCTTTTACTTTTCATCCGAGGAACACGTTTGACAACACGAATAAAATGGAAATTTTGAAAACAAATTGGAAAAAACGAAGAAAACAATGAAATCCAAACTTTTGAAATAGTAAATATTAATATTTTTTAGAATATATTAAAAAAAAAGCCTTTAGAAACGAAAAAACACCAAAAGTAATAGCGTCTATGAGTATTTTTTAGTTCTGAACTTGCGGATGAAATTTTAAAATTGCAGAAAAATTATTTATTTAATTTTCTTTTAAGAAGCATAGTTTAATTTTTAATGCATTTAACGTTTTTAAGACTATGTGAAACAACATTTAAAAAGTAAAATCTTGCCAAGTTATCTTACTGGTATTTCATACATTTATTTTTTGAACTATGATGATTTGCTTCATGTGCCAAATGTGCCATGTCACATTTAGAAATAGTTTCTGAAGTATGCCGCAAGTACTACTTTTAGTACTACTTTTTTTACTAGATAGTTTAAAGGAGATAACACTAAAGCATAAAAATATATATCAAGCCACAAAATCCTTTTTTTCGGTTATTGGATCCAGACATATATGAATGTTTCTTCTTTTATTCTGACAGGAATTATCCACGCAAGGGAAAACCCATTTTTATTTTTCATATACAATTTTTAACTTTCCTACTCTAAATTTGCCTAATCGACCTATTTCCAGGACCTGACTAAGGCAGGGGGACGCGGGGCAATTGCTCCTCAACAAGAACAGATATAAGTTTTTCGTTAAAGGAGTGTCAAATGATAAAAAAATGGCCAAAAGTGACCAAAATTCTTTTTTCTCCGATTTTAAAGGTCTCTCTTCTCCTACCCCCTTTGTTTCAGTACCCAATGCTTCCTTAAAGCCTCACATTTATCCTCACATTCCTGTAATTGGAAAAAACTGTATTCTTAAAGTTGTCTTTCCTCTGCTAATATGTATATAGATGTGAATAGTACTTGGTACGGAATTTATATACACATTCAATAGTTATGAATTTCAGTTTTAGTCACTTTAGTATAATTTACAAAAATTTTTAAGATAGAAGCGACCCCCCCCCCTACTGCCTATGTTGGGCCCAGCCTATTTCTATATCTTATACCATTTTTTTTTTTACCTTTTACATAGTTAAATGTAGTTCATATTTATTAAGCTACATAAATATCTCAAGAGTTTAAAAAAAGTGTAAAATGTTTTTTTTTACTGTTAATCTGATGACTTATATTTGTGAAATTAAAAGATGTAAGTTCCATATTTTGGCACCATTTATCCATATTTATGTAAATATTATTTATTAATTTTCTTTTAAGAAACGCTGTTTCATTATTAATGCATGTATATTTCTTCTGATTATGTGAAAGAACATTTACCGAAACAGAAACTAGCGAAGCTCATTTATTGCAGTTTACTATTTTTATTTTCTAAAAATGATCATTTGTTTCATAAAAGTACTCTGCATCATTTAAGAATACTTTCTGAAGTATGCCGCAGCTTATAATAGATAGCATTCAAGCATAAAAATAAATAGCAAGCATCAAAATTGTTCTTTCAGCTGTTGGATCCAGACATATAAATCTTACCGTATATGCATACCAGACCGTATATGCATGTTTATTAATTTTATTTTCTGATTCGAATTATCCATGCAAAGAAGAACGCATGTTTATTTTTTATATACGGTGTTTAACCTTCCAGCTCTGAATTTGTCTCATCGACCCAGTTATGTAATTTATTCCATTCTATTTAAAAATCATTATTATTATAGATTCGTAGATGGAATTTTAAAATTGCAGAAAAATTAGAACAAGTAGTCGAGGTCCAGAAAAAAAATGTAAAACTACATTATCTCGCAATTTTTCGATGGTAATTTGGGTTTTCGATTAATATTTTGGTTAATTATAAATACGCGTATAATTTTTAAGTAGCGGCGAAGGATTTCAGTTATATTGGTACCTAGCTACTTATTAAGCAGGTTGGTATCCGCAGGCTTAATCTTGAAGTTCTTAGCTCAGTTAACTATCATAAATACAGACTTACATACTCATACATACACAAAGAAAGAGAGAGAGAGAATATTTCCTTTATCATTATTCAAGATGTTCAAAGTTATATTATACTTATAATCTGTAAATTATTCATCATTTTTTATATATTGCCTATATTTATTACTGACTTTTGCATTTTATAAATTTTTAGGTTCTTGGCAAAAATTACCTTGTTTCTGATATGTGTTTATTCCAAATTTTCTTTTAAGAAATATTTTTTTAGTTATTAATGCATGTATCATTTTTAAAACAATGTAAAAGAACATTTACAAAAACAAAATGTAGTCAAGTTCTTTTACTGTTGTTTACTGCATTTATTTTCTAAACAATGAGCATTTGCTTCATAAATGTACCACGCCGCAGTTAGAAGTAGTTAGTGAAGTATGCCGCAATTTATGGTAGATAACAATCATGCACAATATATATATATATATATCAAGCCGCCAAATTATTCTTTTAAATGTTGGATCAGACATATAAATATATGAATGTTTCTTCTTTTATTATGATACGAATTATTCCTGCTTTGGAAGAACGCATCTTTATTTTTCCTATACGATGTTTAACTTACTCTGAATAAGTCTAACTGTTACGTACTCTGAATATGTCTAATCGACCCATTTTTGTAATTTATTCCATTCTATTTAAAACACTTTTTTTTCAAATCTACAAGAAAAATGTAACTAAGTAACAAGTTGGTAATTAGATTATACCATAAAATGTTACTTTTACTTATTACAATAAACCTAAATGTTACATAATATTAAATAGATTTATTCAATAGATTTATTCAATAGATTTATTAAATAGATTTATTAAATAGATCTATTAAATAGATTTTTTAAAATAGATTTATAATATATTTATTATAGATATTTCATTTAACTGGATTAATCTACATGTAACCATTTGCTTGTATAATATATATTTTAAATAATATGATTAATTTTATGTTTCTTTTTAGCACCACAATACACTTTCCTTTTATTACTTTTTTTATTATGGAAATAGACATTTCAATTTTTGTTAATTACATATCATTTGCGTCCTTTACGCTTCTTCTTCCCCTTTTCTTGTAAAGAAATGCTATGATTTCTATTGATAAAATTCCCAAATATTTTATGAAATAAAAATTAAATTTTAGATTAAACGCAGTAACTTTATTTTTAAGAAATCAGATTTTTTATTTTCCACATTCCAGCAGCTTGTCATATAATATAGAACAAACAAAACATATATAACACTTAATTATGCATAGTGAAAATCTTGTTTCTGATAACTACATCTGTGAAATCAGACGTCAAATAAATTACATGGCATAATTTCTATTTATTTATCTTTTATAAAGGCATAAAATTTATTTATCTAATTTTCTTTCAAGAGACATTGTTTATTTATTAATGCATACATCATTTTTAAGACTATGTGAAAGATCACTTACAAAAACAACAGTTCTTTTACTGCTGTTTATTTCATTTATTTTCTAAATAATGAACATTTGATTCAGAATTGTACCATGCCATATTTAGAAATAGTTTCTGAAATATGCCGCAATTCATAGTAGAGAGCACTCACGCATAAAAATATGTATCAAGCCACAAAATCATCCTTTCACCTTTTGAATCCAGACATATAAATGTATGAATACTTCTTCTTTCGTTCTGATAGAAATTGTCCACGCAAGAAAGAACCCATCTTTATTTTTTTTTTTAACAAAGTTAAATGAAATCCACATGCATAAAGCTAAATAAATATCTCAGAAGCTCCAAATAAAAAGTGCGAAACGTTTTTATGACTGTTGATCTGTTGATTTATACCTGTGAAATAACATTAAGTGATTTCAATTACGTCATAATTTTAATCGTGCAAATATTGTTCCATATTGTTATACAGACATAACAATAATTTTTTTTCAGAAACATTGTTTAATTATTATTGCATGTATCATTTTTAAGACTATCTGAAAGAACGTACACAAAAACAAAATCCAGTCTCAGTTTTTTAGCTCACAGGCTATCAAAGCCTGAGGGCTTATGTACCCGGCCATTCTGTATGTATGTATGTACGTGCGTACGTTCGTACGTAACGCGAGAACTCATGATAAAAATATCCGATTTACATGAAATTTCGGACATAGGCTTATTATAATAAGACGCATCCCTGATTAGTTTTGAGAGTTATTCGATAAGTATAAGAAGGGGATCGGGGACTATAGCCCCTCCCCCTAATTTATATAAACAGGTTTTTCATGCAGAATTTGTAGATTTCGTGCAAATCTTAGATGTGGGATCATTCTAATGAGGTGCCTCCGTGATTAGTATTGAATGTTCATTGGATAAGTTTAAAGAGTGGGAATGGGGGGGATAATGCCCCCGTCTTAATTTAGGTTTTTCACGCAAAATTTATCTATTTGTTTCAAATTTTGTATAAAAGTTTATTCTGAAATGGTCGATGGTACGAGTACATGATATGTTTTTGGAATTCACTGGATACGTATAGAGGAAGGATAGGGGATACTACCCCTCAAATTTCGTGTAAATGGTTTTTCATGCAGAATTAACAGATTTGTTTCAATTTTTCGATACAGGTTAATAGGAATAAGAAGCTTCGCTCATTTGTTGTGGTATTCTTTTGTTAATTATAAAGGAGGGTAAGGGTGATTACTTCCCCCTTAAATTAGCTAAATAGAGTTTTATGCAGAGTTATCCGATTTGCTTTAAATTTTGGATGTAGGTTTTTTTCTGATAAGTTGAATTTCTCTACAGTTTTGGAAGTTTAATGATTAATTATAAAGGAGGGAACGGGGGAAAACGTTTCTTAAATTACATAAATGGGTTTTTATGCAGAATTATTCGACTTGCTTCGAATTTTGGACACATGTTTATTATATGATAAGGCGTATCCCTGATTAGTTTTAGGGCTTCAATGATAAGTATAAAGAAAGAAAATTGAAAAGGTGGGGTACTTCCTTCCTTATATTTTTTCGAAGGGCATTATTCTATAGGGATGTAATATACAATTAGTTTGCATAGCCTGTGAGCTTTATGCCATCAGTTTAACTGGGCATCATTCTTTTTTATTTACTTCATTTATTTTTTGAAAAATGATTATTTTCTTCATAAATGTACCATGCCACATTTAGAAATAGTTTCTGGAGTATGCCGCAATTTATAGTAGATATCCCTCATGCATAAAAATATATATGAAGCCACACCATCATGCTTTCAGTTGTTGAATCCAGACACGTAGATAAATGAATGTTTCTTCTTTTATTCTGATAGAAGTTATCCATGCGAGGAAGAATCCATCTTTATCTTTTTTAACAAAGGTAAATAAAATCCACATTTATTAAGCTAAATAAATATCTTAACATCTTCAATTAAAAAATGCGAAGCAGTTTTATGACTATTAATCTGTTGATTTATGTCTGTGAAATTACATGACGTAATTTCCACTAAGCCATAGTGTTTCATATTGTTATATAGACATAACAATCATTTATTTCAATTTTTTTCAGAAACATTTTTTAATTATTAATGCATGTATCATTTTTAAGGCTATCTGAAAGAATGTGCAGAAAAACAAAATGCAGTCTCAATTTTTTTACTAGATTTTTTTTAATAATGATTATATACTTCATTGAAGTACCATGCCACATTTGAAATATTTTCTGAAATATACCGCAATTTATAGTAGAGAGCACTCACTCGTAAAAATATATATCAAGCCACAAAAACATTCTTTCAGTTCTTGAATCCAGACATATAAATATATGACTGTTTCGTCTTTTATTCTAATACGATTTATCCATGCAAAGAAGAACGCATCTTCATTTTTCCTATACGATGCATAACTTTCCTAATCCTATTTTATCTAATCGACCCGTTTCTATAACATATTCTATTCTATTTAAATCAGAATTTTTTATAAACAAAACTAAATAAATATCTCAACAGTTTCAAGTAAAAGTAAGAAATGTTTTTATGAGTGTTGATCTTTGACTTATATCTGGGAAATTACATGGCACAGTTTCCACATTGATACTTTTATACAGGCATAAAAATTATTTAATTTACCTTTAAGAAACATTGTTTAATTTTTAATGCATACATCATTTTTAAGACTATATGAAAGAATGTTTACAAAAGCAAAATTTATTCACTGTTATTTTACTTCATTTTTTTTCTAAACTATGATCATTTGCTCTATAATTGTATAAAGCCACATTTAGAAATAGTTCCTGAAGTATGCCGCAATTTATACTAAACAACATTCACGCATAAAAATATATATCGAGACTGAAAATTTTTCTTTCGGTTGTCGGATCCAGACATATAAATATATATGCTTATATTCTTATGCATATATTCTTATTTTATTCTGGTACGAATTGTTCATGCGAGTAAGAACGTATTTTTATTTTTCGTATGGGATGTTTATCCTTCCCGCTCTAAATTCGTCTAATCCACCCATTTATATAATTTATTATATTGTATTTGAACTAGTTTTTTTTTAAATGGAAAATATACATTTCAATGTTGGTAACTTACATATTATTGTAGTATTTATATACATTATGTATTATTATTATTAACATATTATTGCATTATATATTTTATTATATACATATTATTATGCTTTCTTTACGATTCTTCATCCCTTTTTCTCAGAGAAAATAATATGATTTCAATTGATGAAATTACCATAAAGTTTATCGAATTTAAAAATCATATTCCATAGCTGCCAAATTTTACGCATTTTTCATACCACTAAAATTGATTTAATATAGATTTTCTAATTGCTTAATCACAAGATTTTGACGATTAAATAATTATATTTACTATAAAAATTTTGTGGTAAGAAAATGCTTAAAAGTTGGCAGCTATGCATATTCTATGAAACACAATATCTTTATTTATACTAACATATACTTTTTATTTTCCGTAATCCAAAAACCCTCCATGTTAAATAAAGAATTAACAAAAGTATATAAAACTCAATTATGTATTTAAAAAAAAAACTTGTGAAATTGAAAGACGTAATTTCCATATTTATACTTTTATACAGGCATAACATTTATGTATTTATTTTTCAGTTCAGGAACGTGGTTTAATTAATAAAAAATGCATCATTTTGATGAATATGTGTAAGAACTTTTATAAAAAATCTAGTCATAGTTTTTTTTACTTCATTTATTTTCTGAACAATGAGCATTTCCATCATAAATGTACCATGGCATATATAGAAATACTTTCTGAAGTATGCCGCAATTTGTAGTAGATAGCATTCATGCATAAAAATCATTCTTTTAGTTGTTGGATCCACATATAAATATATGAATTTTTATACTTTTATTCTAATACGATTTATCCACGCAAGGAAAAACACATCTTTATGTTAGATATACGTTGTTTGAATTTCCTAGTCTGAATTTGTCTAATTGGCCCATTTCTGTAATTTATTCCGTTCTATTTAAATCAGCTTCTCCCAACTTTTTTAACTAAATTAAATATAATCCACATTTATTAAGCTAAATAAATATCTCAATAGTTTCAAATAAAACGTGTATCGTGAAATGTTTTTATGACTGCTGAGTAAAATTTAAGCACGGTAGGAAGGTTAAAACAAAACAAGAATGTGTGCAATACTAAGAAAAATATGTGAGCTTTAAGACCTCGAAAACTACCCGGCCGATTTTGATAAAATTTTTATTCTGAGCTGAATGTTCTCAAGACTTAGGGTAGATATTGTTTTTCTGCGACTTTTTCATTTTAAATCAATGGCATTTTTTCATAAATTTTACATTTTTCAGATTTTTTTTAAATTAAACAAAATATTTTAAAAGAGCTAGCCAGATACATTCATATAATTTATACTCCACCACATACACATACACACAAAAAATCAAAATCGCTTAAGTATTTTAAGAGTTTATATGTCTTTAGCCGGAGATTGAAGTTTCCCGTATGTCTAAAAAGCTTAGATAATTTTAATTCTCCTAAAGTTATTGCATAATTTTAACAAACACATGAATTAAAAAGTATGTGTAAACATTTTGATGAATTTTAGTTACGCGTAATAAATTAGTATAAAAAGTTAGAACAAAATCAATGTGAGTGGGAGTGGCGTATCAGTCTTGAATTCCCTTAATGGTAGATTCAATGAAAAGGTAATAAAAATGGTTATAGATGGGTTTATTTTTGTATTAAGGGGTATTTCGATTCAAACTGCTTATTTTCCGATTTATTTTTGAATTCATCTTTGCTCTCAAATGCACCAAACTTTCAAAATCTCTTATTTGGAAAGTACACAATGGCCGTGATGGGATGCTTTGATAAATGCAGAAAATATTGCAAAAAAAAAAAACAATGAAAAACGGCATTTCGAACCGATTTTTCCGAAGCGGAGATCTGGGAACTAAAAAAAGGGTCATACTGAGAAGGTAATTGTTTAAAAATCAAATTCTAATGAATTGAGCGTAAAATTACATCACACAGCATCTCATACGTCCCTTCAGGAATCCCCTCAGCAAGTTTCGTGTTTCTACTTTTAAAAATATGTCTTAAAATGAATCGGAAAATTTCGAGCTGTTGAAGGTGGCAAAGCGTTTTTTCGAATACACCCTTAATGTGGTGAACTTATGAGCAGAGGTAGAGTAATGAGTCAGGAAGGAAATCCTTGCTGCAGAAATAGACTTGATGTATGCAGTCACACTGAAGCACGTCATATACGCTGGATGTCAGCCAACATTATCGTGCGTAGGTTATGTTGTTATTCTCTATTTGTGATTGTGAAGTAAAGATTATTTGTAACAATTTAAAAGCATACTACAATGCGCAGATTTTTTTAACTAGCTCAAGTATGACTTAGAGAAATAATTTGAAATTTTGGATTCAAATATTGCTAAATATAAAACATATAATTTGATTTATAAATATTTAACCCTGTGCAAATCAAATTGTGTATTTTTCTAGATGAAAGTTACAAATCACATATATAGAAACCTCCCTGTATAAATAGAATAGTCATTTTCTGTTACTTGGGTTATCTTTCAACATCTATATTGAGTATTGAATTGAAAAGTAACCATTTATGTAAAAAATATGCGCATAAAAACTACAATGTATTTCTATTATTTATATTAGAAAAATTTTCCTTTCCACTATTTGTTTATAAATACTCCATTCCACAATAAGAAATTTATTCTGAAACTTGATGCAGTTTATAAGAGAATGCATTCTTGCATGAAAAAAAATATAAACAACCGCAAAATCATTCCTTCGGTCGTCAAATCCAGGCATATAAAAATATAAATATTGCTTCTTGTTTTAATAAAAATAACTCATGCGTGAAATTGACTCATATTTTTCTTTATATTAATCTGTAAAAAAGACTGTAGTTGTATATTGCTCAGTTAACTTCTAAAAAACTAAGAAGATAAAAAGTTAAAAGCAAATTTAGAATTAAAAATTTTACGACATTTAATGGTTTATGATATTTAATTTTTACTGAACTATTTTTTTATTGGAATATAATTTTTTATTAAATTATTGACTACAAAAATATTTAAAAAAGATAGTCTTATTGTTATAGCTTATTGTTTGTAAAATACCCTAAGTATTACTTAAATATAATCACAAACATGCCAAATATGTTTTTAAAGCTTAATATATATATATATATATAATATATATATATATATATATATATATATATATATATATATATTTAGGCTTATTATATATGAAGAGCCCAGAAGCCGAGAGGTACAAGTGACCAAATTTACATTTCGAGAAAATTGAGCTCAAAGTTATACATTAATTGTAATTGAACGAACTGAGATATGAAACTTTTGCTTACTTCGTAGTGATCTTTGAACTCTTATTTCAATAACTGTTTTAAAAAAAGTGGAATACAATTTTTCTTTTTATTTATAACCAAGCAATGTTTAACGTCATTCGGCACTTGTACCCCTTGGCTTCCAAGCAATAATGAAAACTGCTTGGAAACTAAAGGGTACAAGTAACAAATGAACACAAGAAATGAAAAATTATTAAATAAAAATTGTATTTAAGAAAAAATTAAGAACAATGTTGATACAAATAAGTGAAAGGAAAAACTTTTGTTCTAATATAAGTTTTGAAATTTTATAATAAATTTAGAAACATTGTAATTTATATTTTTTAACACTTACCCACAAAGTTGAAAAGTGAATATGATTTTGGTTTGTCAGTCCGTCTGTCCGCGCCCTAACTCTCGTAAATATATTCGGATAGCCTTGAAATTTTTGGGAATTATTCATTTTTACCTCAACACAAACCTATCGCAAATGAAGTTTCTAATACGATTAGTTTATTCACAGGGGCAATCAAAAGTTTTTCGTTACATTAGAGTTTATGTGATAAATCGTTTTAAATGAATTTGAAAGGTGTTACACCTAGTCACATATTAAAATTTACATGTATTTACGAATTGCACTAAAATAAACATTTTATAAAATCTGAGTTGAAGAGAATACTTAATATTTATATACAAAACCATACAAAAGATTTCCATTACCTAATGATAAAAAGGGAATTGTTTGCGACGTATTTTAATTATATTACAATTTTCACGTGTAAAAAAATTTTTATATATCGCCGAGGCTTAATATAAGTTATTTCGCATATAATACGTAGTACACAGTATTTACAGGGACAAAAAAAAAGATTTCAAATAGTATATTCTATCCGAAGTACTGTATATATTATCAATGATGATTGATGGATGGAACAAATGCCATTTTAATTATGAATTGCAGTTTTATGTTTCACTAAATTTATACATGTTATATAACATGTATAAATGCTATAGTTCATATACAAAGTTACACACAAATACTCGTAAAAGTTACAGAATATGAGCGTACTTTACTTAAAGATTGCTTTTAAATAAGTCATGTATTTTAATGCTGAACTTGATTCAGTTTACTAAGAAATGTTTGTAAAATTTAAATAAAATGATATACAGGATCACCCACAAAATTTTATACATGGTCATCGATGGATGATAATTTCTGAAAATGTTATTTCAGTAGTCTTAAGTGTGTTTTAGTTCTAAGTAACTTAGTTCTAAATAAATTTCAGCTAAATACTGGCGTATAATAAAGTTTCAAGATAAACTACAGCATGAACAAAAGTATACAAGTATGTTTCCATCTATTAGTATAAAGTGCTGAAAGTGAAATTTCAAACTATTATGTGTTTTCTTGCTAAACTAATTTTTCCCGTTATACAATACATATCAACCGACTGGTAAAACATACGGCTGCTTAAAAGGATCAGAATATATATTTGGCACCGGATTGTAACTCTTCATTACCCTAAATAGCAAAAATTTGTAAAGATTTCAGGGTGTGTTGGAAAGTGTTCAAAATCTATGCTTAACGCATGATTTCCTTACTTGATAACAGTTAAAATGCATTTATTTAATGCATAAAAAAGCAAATGGCTTTGTATGTCATTGGTCGCGCTTCTGCTATATAGACGTTAACGGACACATCTGTACTTATACCCCTTGCCCTCCAAACGTTTCACTGTTTTGGGAAAGAGGTTAAGTAACTGACCCCTATAGCTCAGTACATAATGAAAAAAAAAACACTCAACCCTTTACCTACAAATAAATAGACATATTTCCAGATAGCCTGTGCACGTAACTCAATTTTTTCAATTTTGTCACTTATACCCCTTGGCTTCTGATCTCCTCATATATATTAAGTATTTTGATTGTTTCCTTAGATAAACTGAAGACATTGACGAAGCCACATTTTTTCACTTTTAGATATTTTTCACTTTAAGATTATTTTAAGATTAATATTTTTTTCCTTTTTTATTAAAAGGAAGAAAATTTTAAAAATTACATTTCATTATTATTATTTTTATTTATTTATTTATTTTTTATTTTTGGGCGGGGGCGGGTAATTTGAGAATATGAACGCAATGAGGTTTTTCGCGATTTTGTAAAATGCGATTTTCTGTATAGGGAAAGCTTTGAAACTCACGTTTCAAATTCTAAATTCCCTTTCTAAATTAAACAGTGAAACTGTAGCCTTTTTTTAGAAAAAGAGATTTTCTATTGAGAAAATACTGGTGTCGAATAAATTTACAGGCTTCAAATTTCCAGGAAGCGTAAAATCTTTATATAATTATTTTATTCACTTTAAATTCAAACTTCAGTCTTTTAATGTAAAATATTGAAATATATTAGAAAATACTATCGCAATATGCAATGAAATATGACATTGAATATGATTTAATAAATAATATAACAGATATATTAATAGCGTTTGCGTGAAAAAAATTGTAAATATCTTCATAACAATTGACATACATCTTTATCTGGATGTCTTGTATGACAATTTAAATTAGAGTACTTTTAGAGTAAATTTTAATGTTTAGGGAATAAATTTATTATTTTAGAAAGACGTTTAAAATCTAAGTCTATTAGGAGAAATAATCAATTTTACTTAGCACATTATTTGATAGATGAGTAAGGATTCACGCCTAATTTCGATACATCTAAAATGGAAATATTTAATAATTATTCAATATTTGTCAAGCAACTTGTGTTGAAATTTGTTAATGGGATCGTTTAGAGAACTAAATGATAGTATCGATATAAGATTATTGAAAGAATTAAAATTTATGAATAAAATTATAATTACACTTTTTAGACGATACTTTATAGCGTTAGAATTGATAAAAAAAATCACAGGTCCACCATGGTTCAGTAACCATTTGAATTTATTGATCCATAGGCATAAACATTATTCCGCTACATATAATTATGTTAATTTACTTTGATACTTTAACCCTTTGTGGCTCAAAAACTCCGGTTCGATAAATATTGACTCAAATGCTAAAATACACCATTTTAAGCATGTAAAAAATAATTTAGAATATTTAATGTAAAATTGATATAATTATACACTAAAATGTACTTTTTGCACATTTACAATAAACATAAATTGATATACTTCTTATAAATATTGTCCATTTTCCAATACAAAATTTTAAAATATACTACATAAGCAAATAAAAAAAACTACATTCCAGATTTTATAACATCATCCTAATGTTTCTTAAATGATAAGTAAAACATTAATATGAGAAATAAACTTCATATGATCGTCTGTTAAGAATTCCGATGATCAATTTATATTATTTGATATGTTCGAACAAATGGAACAAAAAATAAAATCGTTTTTTAAATCTTATTGTATATGTACTATTGATTTTTGCGTATGTTGCATATCTGCAACTCGGTGATACAAAAGATTCCACCTCAAGAATATAAACCCAACTTACTTAGCAAACAGTAAAAATTGTCAGTATAAGGCAATGTAAAATTACAGTTTTCAATAAAAATTAAAGGAACAATATATAGAGAAAAACTACAAAATTATTAATTAGATATTTTATTTATCGTTCTTTATTCAAACTGATTATGGCTGAAGGATCTTATGCATTGTTTTTCCCAAGAGTGTCACTGGATCAATTCTATCAAAATTTTCATTTTGATATATTCAGAGAAACTGGCGTTAAACCTAATGTTTCATTGTTTCTCCATTCATTTTTTATTTTTCTTATGTTCTGAAATCCCCTTTCTGCTACATCGAATGTAGAATGAATTGAATTTAATGCATCAATAACTGACAAAATGTTTTTATATTTAAAAAGAAATTCAGAATTTACACTTTTTCCCGTGTCTTTTGGATATTTAATGTTATTCCTTTTCATTAAAAAATGTACGATTTGCGATTGTTTTTGGTTTTTTCATTGAAAACATTATGTAGTCTCAGACCAGCGGACCATAAAAGGTTTTCGAATACTGCAGGAAAAAGAAGTTGTATATATAATAAGTGACTTAAAATGTACTCCAACTTTCCAGCTTAAATTAACTGTAACAAGTATTACGTTAAATTTTTGGAGTAATATATTTCGCACAACAACACCGCGTTGTTTTCAGAAAAAATCTCGTATCATCAGAGTATCAGACAGGCATATTTTGTATATGACTATATTTACAGTGGAAATTATTTTTCGTACTCAAAAAAGAAAATAAAGTTTTTTTTAATAAAATAATATTAACGGATTTTAAAACATATTTGTGCATAATTTTATATTTATCTCACAAGGTAGCGATACGTTCATCAGAATTTTTTTTTTTATACTATAAAAAGATTCGTTAATTCAAATAAAAATGTCTGATAATATATATATATATAGATAGATTAAAGATTTGTTATAGATTAAAGATTTGTTTTGTACTAAAAAATTTTCATTTTTTCCTGATAGAAATAATTTAATGTACTACATACAAAATATTTTATTTTTCTTGAGTAAAAAATCCATGAACCATTTTTAAGCATTTATGTCAATAAGCTGATAAATATCTAATAAGGTATGTGTATCGTAATGAGGATTTATTTACGAAAAAGTAAAAATCATTGGAATATTAAAAAATAAAAGAAAAAAATCAACAAATTTTAAAAACTCGTTTTGAATTAAAATATTTTACTATTTCTAGCAACTTTCTAGTTAGGTTTCGTTAGACATGCTCCGAAAACTACTTATATTTTCTCCTAAATGGAATTCCTGAAAATCTATCTTTTAAAATTTTTTGTGAATTATGCAGAAGTGAGTAATTCTAAACTTTACACTTATTAAATTTATACATAAATTTCTGACCAACAGGTATTCACATCTATATACAGAATAGCACAATAAATTCAATTATTTAAACAGAATAACACAATCGTTCATATGATTATCATGATGAAGTATATCATTAAAAGTTAAATATAGCTGACTGAGGCATTATTGGTGATTTGTGTTAGTACTATTCTATTTAATTTAATCTTCGTGTTCAATTAAGACGTATTTGGTTGATTCCAACATTGGAAAAGCACGAAACGATATACATTTAATAATAATTGCAGCAAATTTTAAAACTTGTTATATTTAAAGCATCTCTCATGATGCCCTATAATACTTTGGTGTAAACTTTTCTATTCTAGCAAATTCTTTTTTAAAAACAGAAACAGATAACAGATTTGTAGATTATATTAATTTTCTAATTGAATTTAAGCATTTAATATATACATGCATATAAATTCAGAAAGGACGAAATTAAATAAGAAAAATTTAAAACAGTTTAATTTAGAATATATGAAATTCCATTTTTTAAATAAGAAGGTTAACAATAAAGTAAGAAGCCCTTTAAATATAAAATAGAAAAAAAAAATAAATTTTGGCCATTTTTTTATTATTTAACACCCTTTAAACGAAACACGTATATCTGCTCTTTCCGTCTCTTCTCAAATAGAAGGGCCTGAAGCAGCTACCTTGCATAACATTGCAACTTTTAATTTCTGCGCGTTTGAACGTTTAACATAGTTAGTACGACCATAATTTTAGGAGTGTTACTAAGGAACTCACAACACGAAAATATTATACATTTAAATAATACAAAATTAATTATAAAATTCCCCTTTTATCATCCTTTCAAACCTTTTTAGTTATATTGAAATCATAATCCGGGTAGCTTGGATTGAACCATGCAAAAAGTTTGTATTAAGTGGATTATAATATTTTTTCTAATACAAGAAATATTCATTATAGGAACTAATGCCTTTCTTATATTATAAAATCAGCTTAAGACCGAACGGTTTAGTTTTCGCAAAGAATAATAAATATATTCATTTATCTAATATAAAAAAATTAAATCAAAATTATCAAATCAAATTAATTAAGTAATAAATTGAATATTAGGTATCTGTTTAAAGCATCAAACATAGACGTTTCATATTAATCATATTATCTATTGCGTGGGTACACCTGGAATGCAATATCCTATAAAATATTAATAAACATTAAATGAAGATACACTTAATATTTCGTTCTGATTCTCATAAATAATTTAATAATAATTTTTATCAATATCTATTTCATATTTATAATCAATAGAATGTTAAATTCAGGTGAGAGAATTTCGCGCAATGAAATAAAATTTGAAATATTTACATAAAAATTTACATACTTGAAATATTACACTTTAGATATTTTATTGTATTAAAGAGGATTTTATTATATCAAAATGAATTTATTTTAATATGTCTAAATACATATTTAAAAAGTAATCCATTTATTTCAAAATTTTTAATGTACAGAACTGCATACATTGATATATATTGTTATTGTTATCATTTATAATTTATTTCATGAAATAAAGATATATAAATCATTGAAACCTCAAATAACATTTTAATGTAATTTCACTTCATGGATTTTTAACATTTTCAATTTTTGGCGTCAGTTAAATTATACAAATTTGGTCTTATTTTAACATGGATGCTACTTTTATATCACATATTACGCCACAGAAAATGAATAGTTACTTCCAACTCACTTAAATTTAACATTATAATCATATTGCGATTGTATTTTCAGATCAAACTGTTGAAGAGAGCATTTGTGCATTTATAAATTATCACCTTTTCACTCTTCAAATTTGAAAATTTTTATGTCGCGAAACGAGAAATTTCTCAAAATAAATAAATAAATTTAACAAATTAAAGAAGGGAGAAGCATATTCTATGTAATGTCCATTCTACTATGGATAACGAAATTTATATTACATTTTATTTTCGTTAGAGGATAATACGGTGGTAGATTAGTTTGTTTGAATGGTTAAAAAAAATATTTTCTATGCGTTACAAATGTAAATTTGCATGAATTTGTTCTTATGACATTTAAAAAAATGTATTTTGGTGCTGTTTAAAAATGTGGGCCCAGGTCATTTGCCCCGTGTGCTCTACTGATAAACTGCTCTTGGTCATATGTAGTTCTAGAATTGATAAAAATATATACACTAATTCTTACCTCTTTGGAATCTTAATATTACTGATATTATTTTCATCGCCTCTCTTTTTAGTTTGAGCATTTCCTGGTCTTTTTTAGGTAGATTTCGTATGAAATACTACCTATTGCATTGTCTCCCATGTTGGAATTTCTGAAAAATTTTTGCGGATCTACACGAATCATGACTCCTAGACCCCAAAACTACCATCAGTAAAAAAGTTTATATATATATATATATATCTATCTATCTATCTGTCTATCTATCTATCTATCTATCTATCTATCGGTGTATATCACTTTCTTCTAGATACGATAACTTCCATAATTATGCTCAGATCTTCATCAAACTTTTACATAAAATCAAAGGGCATAAAATCTCGGTTAAGTTCGTTAATGGGCAAAATCGGACCAAGGAGGTGAAAGTTAGGAGGGTTTTTGTGAAAACAGAAAAAACGCGATAACTTTTTAATTAAAATAGATATCGAATCAGTTTAAAGTTTATATTACTTCTAAAAAATGAGGAAAAAGTTTATGCGTGACAGATTTTTGATAAAGTTAAAAGTGGGCTCAAGGGGCGAAAAAAACATGGTTTTTGGGAGAAAAAAAATCATAACTTCCTCAATTCTCAAGATATCAAATCCAACTAAATTTTATATAAATGTACTCAATATTATCTAAAACTTTTGTATTTACAAGTTTTTGATAGGACCAATTTTTACCGATGAAAAAAATTAAAAACGAAAAGAAAAAGGGGGGAGGAAAAAGAAAAAAAACCATAACTTACTCAATTCTTAAGCAATTAAATCTAATTAAATTTATTTTACATCTTCACAATAATATCTACAATTTTTATATTGACAAGTTTTTCATAGAACCAATTCTTATAGCAAAAATAAATTAAACAAAAATAGGAGTTGGAGAAAAAACCTCAAATCCAAACTGCTTATATTCTGACTCATTTTAAAATTCATTTTTGATTTTAAACGCATCCAAATGACAGATCCTATTATTTAGCAACTATATAATGCGACGTATTGGCCAATTTTTTGATAAAGGCAGAATATATTTTTAAAAAGGCTGCCAAAAAAGGTATTTTGAACAGATTTCCCGAAGTTTTCATCATTAAAAAATTCATTAAGTATAACAAATTGCGTTTTTTATGCGTCATTTTTAAATTCATTTTTGTTCTCAAACCCATCCAATTTACAGCTCCTATTATTTAGGAACTATATAACTTGACGTATTGGGCGGTTTTTTGATAAAGGCAGAATATATATTTTAAAAGGCTGCCAAAAAGGGTATTTTGAACAGAATTTCACGAAGTTATCGTGATTAAAATTTGCGGAAATTTAAGAAATTGCGTTTTTACCGAGTCATTTTTAAATCTTTTTTTGTTCTCAAACGCATCCAATTTACAGGTTCTCTTATTTAGGAACTATATAATGTGACGGAGTGGCCAGTTTTTTGATAAAGGCAGAATATATTTAAAAAAAGGCTGCCAAAATGGGCACTTCGCACAAAATTTCCCAAAGCGACATGATTAATGAACTGTGGGTATTCAAATAACAAATTGGTTATTTTATGACTCATTTTTAAATCCAATTTTGCTCTGACACACATTCAATTGACAGTTTTTTGTTACTTAGGAACTATATAATGTGCGTATTCGTCGATTTTTTGATAAAGGGTGAATATATATATTTTAAAAGCTGTCAAAGTAAGCACTTCGCAAAAAAATTTCCCAAAGCGATCATGATAAAAGAATTGAGGTTGTATTCAAATAACAAATTGTTTATTTTATGACTCATTTTTAAATTCAATTTTGCTCTCAAACGCATTCAATTGACAGTTATTTGTTATTTAGGAACTGTGTAATGTGCCGTATTGGTCAGAGTTTTGATAAAGGCTAAATATATATTTAAAAAAAATCTGTCAAAGTAGGCACTTCGCACAAAATTTCTCAAAGCGATCTTGATTAAAGAATTGTGGATGTATTAAAATAATAAATTGGTTATTTTATGACTCATTTTTAAATTCAATTTTGCTGTCAAACGAATTTAATTAACAGTTTTTTGTTATTTAGGAACTATATAATGAGCATATTGTTCAATTTTTTAAATAAAGTAAGAATATAATTCAAAATATATTGCCAAAATGGGCATTTGAGTAAAAATAGGCTTTTTTTTTTTTTTTTTTTTTTTTTTTTTTGAGATGAAAACTTTTCGAAATCTACCTCCGCCTATAGGCCATGCCGAAAGGGATTTTTCATTTTCAATAAATTTTTGAAGATTGATTTCTTCAATATGAAATAATATTAAATGAAACCTACAGCATTTTTACATTTAAAAAAATTATTAATGTCTGTATATAGGAAAATATAAAGTAGAATATCACATTATTGTACCGTACTAAAAGACTAATACTAATCATATTGAATCAAAAGAAATTTCACAAATTTATTTTACTGTTTAACTTTACCGAAATAAATGTTAAATATATCTTATTATATTTTCTGAAATATTATAATGGCTATGTAAACATGGCAAAGTCTGATTATATATATGTATGATTATGATAAAATATGATTATGTCTGATTATGCTATGTTGTACCTTTCTTTTCTATTAACATGTGTTTATCAAAGATGGTTTTCTTATAGATAATGTATTCCATGTAGTTGACTAAAATATTTTATTTATATCTATGCAACTTTATACCAAATATCTTTTATTATATGGAAAATTAATAAACAATAATACATACATTAATGTAAAATAGAATTACGTGCATGATTTCTACTATAGTAGGAAAAAAGAAACTTAAAATATCAAAATACCAAAATATTTTAAGTTATTTTATAGAGCACAAATTTAAATAAAAAAATCACCATTTTTCAATTGAATGACAATTCCAAAAATTGAAATATGAATTACCTGCATAATACCCGTGACAAATAAAATTAAAGTATATCCTTTCGGCATCTTTCAAATTCCAATATCTGAATAAAATATTTTTCACAGTTTTTTTTTATTATTTTTTTTGTGTAACTGCAATAAAATTTATGAAAAATCATCATCAAATGAAGACATAAAACAATGAGTGGCAAGTAAAAACCAAATATGCAAATTACATCTCATTAACATCTTTAATAAAAATATTCAAATAACATTAAAGTAAACTTTTAAATTTAATAAACTTCGATAGAGAGGTGCATGAAAGAAATGATAAAAATATGCGAAACATTTTAAATGTCTTATTATATTAAACATCGAAACATTTGCGTTATTAATATTAAAAAGATAATTGAGTAATAATAAAATAAATGACTTAAATAAGATAAATGCACATTTATGCTTATAAAACTAGGGGGCTCTTCCGCTTTCTAGTTTTAATCGTCAACTGCCGTTCAGATTTCACTACTTAAAAAAAAAATATTGTAACGCGTTCTATTGTAAGGTATCCTAATATGTTATCCGTTATGAAACGTCAATGATATTTTTAAAAAATATCTTCTGTAACCAGGTTATCATGCTTTTCCGTTAAAGATGGTTCATTTTAATTTGCTATGGTAGTATTCACAACTATTGCGTCAGTTAAGGGCTTATTTTATTTTTGTGATTTATAAGTAATATCAAATACTTATATACAGCTTGTATAAAATGGTTAAGTTAAATATATCAATGACTGCCTGACGTTTTTAACATCGCTATGGTGAATAATCTTCATTTCTTTTCGAAGTTACAGAAAATTGTCTGCTTGGAAATGATATTCAGAACCGCTGCTTATATTTTATGTTTACATGGACTATAACATATTTTCTGAAACAAGCATAGTTTATACTTGAATTATTTCCTCTAATGTAACGCCCCATAATTCATATATATATATATATATATATATATATATATATATATATATATATATATATATATAATAAAAAAAAATTGCACCATTTTGCTCTCTCTGAGCTTTTAATTCTAAAATTGCGGAGCTTATTTTAATCTTATTTTTGTAATTTATTAACTTTTAACAGCTAAAATTCTTTTTCTTTTTTTACTTGTTAATAATCTATTGCTTGTTTCTCAAAAAAAACGCGAGAAGTTATTTTGTAATTTTTTCTTTTTAGAATATTCTAGGGATTTTATTTTTTTATCATCACATGATCTGTGTTAATGCGCGGATGTTAAAAGACTTGTCTATTTTCGAGACAAGTTATAATCCTTACCCGAGGCCCACGCCTCCTATACCAATCAGAGGTGATAATTTTTTATTGCGTAGACTCAGATTAATCCTGGTTGGATTTTTAAAATGATTGACGCGCAGTGAGGAGGGGATAGTTTGTCGTGCAAATGTGGGTTTCTCATTTGGTTTTTTCAGAGCGCAGAATGCGATTGACTTTTCAAATATTGGGATGCTGTTTCTTTTTTCCCGAAAAATTCCCATATCTTAAAATGCAGCTTAACCACGAAGTTTTGGAATATTCGATGACAGTGCCAAGGTGACTGCAGGGAAGAATTTGCGCATTTTACGAGTTAATAAATAAAAGAATTTAAAGACTGATGGTATTTATTTTTCTAATGAGGAAATAGCCCAATGCAACTCTTCCACTGCTTGCCAACTGCCGGAGCGACTGCTCTGCTCGTCCTGCTGCTGATTCTTAGAGGTAACGATCTTAGGAGTTTATGGAACATAGCCTTCGTCGAATTATTACATATATATATGTGTGTTGTTGTGTGTGTGTAATACACTCTGTTATATTATAATATGCTATATTATAATATATATAGGAAATTTCTAATAATATTTATCAAAATTTAATTTGTATAAAATAAAATAAAATTTCTTTGCGTCGTGCATTCTTTGTACTTATGTTGCATGAAGTGGTGAAATACATTATGTAGTCAAACTTATGATTTCAGACGTTTTGTTAAATATCTAGAAAAATATATAAGGAAATATCCTGAAACTCGAGATGTGTAAACAAAATTGTACCGATCATAAGTTTCCGCGATTTTTTTTTCTCGAAAGTCTATAAGGGACCATCAATAAACTGAAAAATAACAATATATTTTGGATATATCTATCAAAACTAATATAGCAAAGTTGTTCAAACTGTGGATTGTTATTAAGTGGCTTATTGTATTAAATTGTATTCATGTTTAAAAGAAAGAATATATACTCGTAGAAAAATTATAGTTTTCATAAGAACAGTCATAAATATTGCCAAGTTTTTTGTTTATAATTAGAAGAATTCATAATAATGAAGAAAATCACTATATTAATATTAAATTCTTTTATTTCAGAAGACATGACAAGCAATTTTGTATGAAATACCCTGTAACCAGAAGTTAAAAAATAATAAAAATTGTTTGAAAAATGATCAGGTTCACTATGAAATATTTCACTGCACATACGTGAAAAAATCAAATATAATGTGTATAATGTGTTAGCTAAATGTATGGAGAATCTTTTGTGAAACTTACAAAAACACAAATTGAAATTTCTGAAAATTATCGTCGGTAAAAAAAGCTCAAAATCCGCTGTTCCCAAAATGAAGCAAATAAAAATCACAACATTGCGTGTAGTGCTATATTTAGATACAGCCCCTCATCTTTTTTCTTACTTTTGGGAACAACGGTTTTTGACCTTATTCTTTCGACGATAATTTTTAGAGTTTTCAAGTAATTTTTACACTTTTACAAAAGTTTTTCTGTGCATTTATTTAACTCATTATGTGCTTTATATTTTGATTGTATTCACGCATGAACAGCGAGATATTATTTAGTAAATCTGCTCATTTTTCATACAATTTTTATTTGTTTTTAAATCCAATTACAGGGTATTGTGCACACTGTACTTTGTCGCATTCTCTGAAAAAATAATACTATTAGGACTATGTAAACTATAAGCAATAAAAAAAAAATCTCGCAAATTTTGGAACTGTTTTTTAACCTTAATTTTTCTACGAGTATACATACTACCATCTTAAAATGAACACACTTTATAACAGTAATCCATTTTATTATTGTCTACAATTTGAACGCCTTTGCTTCTTTAATTTTGATAGGGTTATCCAAAAGATATTCCTTATTTTTCAATCTGTTGACAGTACTCTATGGGGACTTAATAAAACAATTTCTGCGGAAATATATAATACCGGTACAATTCTGTTTACATGCCATAAGTTTCAGGATAATTCCTCATGCAATTTTCTATATATTTAACAAAACGCCTAAGATCACAAGTGACTGTTCACCTCTGGCCATATAGTGTATATAAACACAATGGCTAGCCATTTACTGTTATTCCATTTGATTCCCACTGCGACGGTGCATGAAAATGGTCCATGAGAAAATCTTTTTAATGTAAGCAGTAATATTTACCATTAACATGTAATCAATAGTAACATGTAATTCGCAGTTACTAAAACAAATTTAATTATTTTCGAGATTTCTTTTTCTTTTAAGTATTCATTTATAAATATATTATCCATAATCTAATTTTACTTATTTCCTTATTTTAGCATGATACTATTTATTTTATTGTATTTTTTCTATTTCAACAATACCGTGATTTTTTGTCTTTCTTTTTTTCTTTATTTTTCTATTTTTTAAATGAAATGAATAGGTATTATGCGCTATTAATTACATTTTGATAACTATCTAAACAAATTATCTTTAATAAATAAGAAAAACATTTCTGCTGAAAATGGCTGAATATATATATATATATATATATATATATATATATATATATATATATATATATATATATATATATATATATATATATACATATATATATATATATATATATATATATACATATATATATATATATATATATATATATATATATATATATATACAGGGTGATTCCAAATTTTTTTTACAATAAAAGAGGGGTGATAGTACACATCAAGACAAACAATATTAAATAGGAGACCAAGGGTCCAAAACGTTTTCCTAAGGAGATAGCCGCCATTAAAGTTTAGGGACCAAAATTTCAAATAAACATAAAAAACGGAAAAATCGGTCGATTGATTTGCGGTTTTCACTAAAATTATTCTTTATGTCGGCATTTTCTTGAAATTAAATTATAAAGATAAATTTCAAAAAATGCCGATAGAGGGCGCTTTAGACTTTGGAGTAACGAACAACTATTTTTTGCCGGTATGTTTTGCATCTCATTAAATGTTTTCGTAAGTTTGCACTCAAACTTAAATTTTGAGCTCAAAATCTGTAGTTGGGAGTGGTTAAGTAACACAAACTGAGCTGTGTTCAGAGGGTTCAAATTTCAAATGATTAAAAAAAAAAACGGAAAAATTGGTCGATTAATTTGCAGTTTTCACTAAAACTATTCTTTATTTAGGTATTTTCGTGAAAATAAATTATAAAGGTAAATTTCAAAAAATGCCGATAGAGGGCAATTTAGACTTTGGAGTAACGAACAACTATTTTTTGCCGTTATTGTTTGCATCTCTTTAAATGATTTAGGAAGGTTAGACTTAAACTTAAATTTTGAGCTGAAAATCTGAATAGTAGGGAGTGGTTAAGTAGCACAAACTGAACTGTGTTCAAGGGGGAGGGGGAGGTTCAAATTTAAAGTAATTATAGAAAATGGAAAAATTGGTCGATTCGTTTGCGGTTTAAAATAAAACTATTCTTTAAGTCAGTATGTTCTTGAAAATAATTTTTAAAGATAAATCTCAAAAAATTCCGTCAGAGGGAGCCCTAAACTTCAGAGTAACCAACAATTCATTTTAACCATTATTTTTTGGTTCTAATTAAATGCTTGCAAAAGCATTTTAAATGTTCTCGGAAGCTTAGATTTAAACTTAAATTTTGAGCTCAAATCCTCAATCGTTATGAGGAGTTAAGAAGCGCAAACTGAAGTGTGTTCAGGAGTTAAAATTTAACCCTCTTTCCTCCTCGAGCACAATTCAAGTTTTCGCTACTTAAACACTCCCAACGATTCAGAATTTCAGCCCAAAATTTAAGTCTATGCATTTGAAAGCATTTAATGAGATTAAAAAAATAACAGTTAAAAATAGTTGTACGCTTCTCCAAAGTCTAAGGCGCCCTCTATCGGCATTTTGTGAAATTTATCTTTAAAAATTATTTCCAATAAAACACTGATTGATCAAGAAAACTGCTGATTTAAAAATTAGTTTTAGCAAAAACCTCAAACTAATCGACCAATTTTTCCGTTTTTTACAATTATTTAAAATTTCAACCCTCTGAACACAGCTACGTTTGTCTACTTAACCACTCCCAGCAAATCAGATTTTGAGCTCAAAATTTAACTTCAAGTCTAAGCTTACGAAAGCATTTAATAAGATGCAAAAAATAACGCCAAAAAGAGTGTTTCGTTACTCCAAAGTCTCAAGCGCCCTCTATCGGCATTTTTTGAAATTTATCTTTATAATTTATTTTCACGCAAATACCTAAATAAAGAATAGTTTTAGTGAAAACCGCAAATCAATCGACCAATTTTTCCGTTTTTTATAATCATTTGAAATTTGAACCCGCTGAACACAGCTTAGTTTGTGTTACTTAACCACTCCCAACTACAGATTTTGAGCTCAAAATTTAAGTTTGAGTCTAAGGTTACGAAAACATTTAATGAGATGCAAAAAATACCGGCAAAAAATAGTTGTTCGTTACTCCAAAGTCTAAAGCGCCCTCTATCGGCATTTTTTGAAATTTATCTTTATAATTTAATTTCAAGAAAATGCCGACATAAAGAATAATTTTAGTGAAAACCGCAAATCAATCGACCGATTTTTTCGTTTTTTATGTTTATTTGAAATTTTGGTCCCTAAACTTTAATGGCGGCTATTTCCTTAGGAAAACGTTTTGGACCCTTGGTCTCCTATTTAATATTGTTTGTCTTGATGTGTACTATCACCCCTCTTTTATTGTAAAAAAAAATCGGAATCACCCTGTATATATATATATATATATATATATATATATATATATTAGTATGGCGCTTATTTTTTAAATTTGAAAATGTAATCTTCTCACCCTCTAAACTTGTTACTTTTTATGAAAAAATAAATCATGCAAAATATTAATATATTAGAATAATATTTAGAGGTAGCTCAATGAGGGGAAAGTTCCTAATGTATAGGCAATAGTAAATTAATGCGTACTTGTATGTTGGGCCAAAAAGAAAAAAAAATTCAATCTTTAAAAAAACTTTTAAAGAAAAAAATATATTTAATAGCAAATCAATTCATTGAAAAAAAATGTTTGAGAAAATTAAAAAAATATAAAAAACAATAAAAAGAAAGTTTCAAAACAACACTAATTTTGTCATTCATTGGGATGAAAAATTTAATGTATGATTTGACTTGAAAAGAAAATATTTATTGATTACCAGTATTACATTTCGGGAAAGGTGTTTCAAAGCTACTGATTGTTCAACATCTGCAATAGGAGAAGCTCAGGCAGAAGCTATTCTCGAAACCATTCAAGGTTCTGGAAGAGCAGATAATATTTGATATATGTACTTCGACAATACCAGCTTAAATACTGATTGTAATTATGTAGCATGTGTTCTTATAGAGCAAAAGAAAAAAAAGAGTTTTGTCACCTGCCTGCATGCATCACATTATGGTATTTGTAATTAGGGTTTTATATAATGTTTGAGTTTCATTGATACAGACAAGTACAAACCAGGGATTTTTTTTTTTTTTGATGATGTCGCAAATGTAGTAGAAGGTAAATTGCAAGAGATGTTCAACTATGCAAGGAAGTGCCTCGAAAAACCAAAAGAAACAACACTAAGAGGTGATTATAAAGAATTATTAAAAATTGAGTTTATATTTCTTGGTGCTGTCCCAAAAACTAGAATCAGATTTATGTCAACAGGTGCAATGCACCATACATGCTAGATGTCCATAATGATATAGTGTGTCAAAATCTGGGTGTTCAATTCTTAATTTAATTGACTTCAAAAGAGGAAGAAGGTGTACATGATGCATTTATTTTCAAAATCTGCGTGTACATGAAAGCTCGATCTCTATACCCCAAGCTTCATGTGCCACCAATAATGACATGTTGCTGTAAACTGACATGCTGCTGTTTCTACTTAAATACATTAATCATCAATACATTCAGCTATTTCTAAGACATTATCCACTAAATTAACTAATCACTTGTGGTTTTCAGTGGTGTAGTCGTAAAAAAGCATAGGGTATACACATAAAACAGAGGGTATACCTTAGAGTGTATACACTGTAGCTGTTTTAAGAAACAGAGGGTATACCGAGTTCCTTAAAAAAATCCAGAGGGTATATGGCGTATACCCGCGCAAAACTTCCACTACATCCCTGGTGGTATTTGTCAGAAGGAATTCTTGATTTAGTTTCTTCGGAAGTCATGTAAGTTAGCCAAGTATATACCATTATATTACTTTATTACTTTACAGAATGAAGCTAATTTTGAAAAACAAGCTCAAAATTACTCGAAGCGAGTTAATGTTGCTCTTTATTCATTCAAGAATAAAAAGGTGGAAAATTATGTTACTGACAAGTCAATGATATTTTTACAATTGCTGGATTTCCATTTGGATATCTTGCAGTTAATCCTGTCTTCTGGGAGACTAGAAAGGATTATTAACAGGCTAAAAATATTATAATATCCCTACAAGTAATAAATTATCACAAAGAACGTGCTTTTGCCCTTATTCAGGAATAAAGTGGATTGAGAACTCGTAATGCAACTACAATGTCTAGTACAAGTTGTTGAAGATCACCGCAAAATAAACCCAAATAGCAAGAAAAAGACTGTCTCAATTTATACAAAGGCAATAAAATTTTAATGTAAAATAAAAATCTAATCATTTGTATAGTAAATTAAATAAATTGTTACAATTAAATCATAAAAAAATGCATATACACATTTGTAATATGTATAGTTAATATTCTTAATTTTTTTCTAATTTTATAAATTTCGAGTCGATTGAGCTATTTTTAAATTTTAAAATTTATTCCTCAAACTTTTTATGGAATGTTTTTGTATCAAAAGGAACATTAATAAAAGGGTAAGACTTGTAAAAAAAGTAATATAAAAAATCATGGCTTTTAAGCTCCACCCACACATATATATATATATATATATATATATATATATATATATATATATATATATATATATATATATATAGAGAGAGAGAGAGAGAGAGAGAGAGAGGGAGAGAGAGAGAGATAGAGATAGATAGATAGATAGATAGATAGATTGATAGATACATATATATATTTATTAAAGGTTGAATAACGCAAACTTATGATACATTACGTTAGAAAAAATGATTGAATTCCTAAACCTTTTTTCCTTCCTGTAGTTCTTCTTTGGCAAAAAAATGCTTTGACGAGTTACAACATTATATATCTCGTAAAATATTTGTTGATTTATCATGTTTATCAAAAATTTCTCTGTAATACTACTCCAATTTCGTATGCTTGTATCGGATAAGAAAAGAATGACCTAATTTAAAAATAAATTCCAGCTTCTTGTAGAAAAAACAACTTAGGAAACTTTTAATATTTTACATAATAAAACATTAAATGTTCATTTGATTATGTTTGATAAATAAACTTTTTACCGTTTCTTCTGCAACAATTCGCATTATTAGCACATCGTATAACATCTTAGTTATTGACTTCCCTAAGTATTAAATTTCTGTTATAATCAATTTTGTTTCGTTTAATCTTAAACGTGATCATTAATATTAAACATTTAATTTAAATTAATGTAAAATTTATTGTATTTCGAGGTTTATTCAAAATTTTGAAAGTTCATTCTTTCTCAAAAGCAGCAGTCTCTTCATGGATATCTCATAAATTCTCCTGGGTATCATAAAGGAAACTTCCAGTCTATTTTAATTTTCATAACTTATATTGTAAAATACTTCACTTTCTGTATAAATTAAAGATGAACATTTAAATTAGATTTTGCATTTGCATTTGTAAAATACGTTTTACGTTCGGGAATTATCATCACCGAAAATGCGTTGTGATCAAACACTTCAATAAATTATATTTAAAATTATATTGCTCTGTAAATGAAATATAAGATATTATATGATGTAAGGGAATTCCCTTTATTTTCAAATGCAGAGTAATTTAACTTAATTTCGTGTCTTTTGTGTATTGGATGGAGATAAATTAATGTATGCGCTTATTCTTACACTGTAAAAAATAAACACTCAAATTGACAGAAAATAAATAAAAATATAAATAAAAATAAAATATAAATAAATAAATAAATAACATGTCGGCTCCAGTGGAAAGCCGTTTAATTTACAGAAAATGTCCGCATTTTTTTATTAAAACAGTTTTTTTTTTAAAATCTATAAATCTATATACACATTACGCTAAGAATGTGGCACAAAACGCGCGGTTATTTGTCAATTGTTTAATGGCAAGGGCTAAATGAAACGTATCATATTGTTTAATGTATAGAAGTTCTTTGCCAGGATTTAGCCCATGATAAACTGTATTTATTTACGTTTTGATCTTTCGCTGCAATTGTAAAACGTCAAAGTATCATTATTTTTTTTCTGGTCTTAAAATAAATAAAGTCAGGAATTTTAAGCTTTTCAGTTTCAAATTAAAGTTTTGTATTATAAATGAGATGAGTTAAAGAATTACATTATTATATATTAAATAAAATTAATGAAATACGAAAAAAATGCATGGGTCCAATATTTGGCGATTTATCATCTGCACCAGGCTAGCATAAAAATACCGTGTTCTTTATTTCTTGGCGCAAATGTCATACATACAGCACATTGTCGCGATTTTTTTTTACTGGCGCCAGTTTTCCGAAAACATCGCTTTCAAGTACTATTTACATTCATATTTTTAACTATTTTCTATCATTTTAAAAAGAAAATAATAATTAATCAAAAAAAGTTTAATTAATGATTATACAGTAAAACAATTTATATCATTAAAAAAAGAAAATTTTATTAAATAAACAGCTTATTAATAAATAAACAACAATAACCGGGTTACCATGTGACGTATGTATATGTCCTTTTGTTAAAATCGCGTCAATATGGTACGTATATGATATCTTGCCTATTTCTATAGCAGAATGTTCTAATTTGGCAAAAAACAAGAGCAATTAAAATAAATTATGAATAAAAGCAATATGATTTAATGCTTAGAATAATGCTTAGAATACATTTAAGAGAGACTAAACTTGCCGCCAAGGGCGGATAGTATATAGAATTTTTTTGTAGAAAATACAAAATCAACATTTTTTTTTCTGTGAAGATATGGCATTTTTCTGTAAAATTTACAAATTCAAACTGAATATAAATTACTGAATATAACGGTTTTTTAAATTCCGTACATTAGTCCTTGAGATACAGTGCCCACAGACACACAGACTCGCAGACAAACATTTTGTAAAAAACATGTCTTTTGTCATCTTTGACCGCTAAAACGTGAAAATCTATCGAAAACTGCAAGTCTGAAATCTTTACGACTTCAATACATCCTTTTTGTGAAGATAGTTAAAAGTAAAAAAAAAAAAAAATAGTTTATTACTAAAATGTTAGAAAACATTTTTATATTTTAATGTATTTATCAGGAATCTATTTTGAAACAAGTCGATTATTTTAACATATTATTTTTATATAGGACTGTTTTTTACTTTCTTCTATCTTAGGAAGAAAACAACTTTAGAGTATTTAAAATAATTTCAATTTTAATTTTCGACGGATTTACACGTTTTAGGGGTAGGAAATTTCGAAAAACGTGTTTTTACAAAATGTCTGTCTGTCAGTCTGTCAATATGTGTTTCTGTCTGTCTGCATATATGTGACATTTTCTGGGCACTCTATCTCAAGAACTAATGCACGGAATTTCACAAAACTTTAGATTCAATCAGAACTTGATGTATGTATAATCTATCTGATTAGTTTATATCGCCCGAATGTGGCACTGTTACATGCCTTTTTTACTATTTCCACTATAGCTCTATCTCGAAATCTAATGAAAAGATTTTCATAAAACTTTAGATTTCATTAGTCATCGATATAATATGGTTTTGATTATGTTAAGGAATACATCGCAGAACAGGTGGCACTACTATGATGTACTGTTCATGATTATCACTATAACTCTACCTCAGAAACTAATGCACGAATTTTTTCCAAATTTCAGTTAATCCCTGATATAAATTAGTATTCTATCGTTTTTGGAACGTATATTTGGAGCGTTTTTGGTTTGTTAAATCGCACAACAATTGGCACTACTATGCGGCATTATCCGTCATTATCTCTATAGCTCTATCTCAGGATCTATTGCACGAATTTTCACCAAACTTCAGATTTAATTAGCCCTGATAAATGAATATTTTTTTTTAGTTTATGAAGTAAATCGTTTAAGAGGTGACTCTGCTATGCGGCTTTATTCATGATTATCGCAAAAGCACTGTCCCAGGAACTTATACTCAAATTTTCATCAAACTTGAATTGCAGATTGGCCCTGATATGAATTAGTATTCTTTAGTTTTTAGAGTAAATCTCTTAACATTTCGCATTTATATCCAGTTTTATTACGATTTCTCCGATAATTGTATCTCAAAGAATTTTCATCAAATTTCATATTCAGTTAAAACTTAAAATAAGTTGTTGCAGGTATAAATTACCTAACAAGAGACGCTGCTACGTTTGAATTTTCTGGAGGTATTAACGTGTATGGAATAGAGAGAAGTATTTGGGTTCCCACATCTGACTAATTTAGGTTTGCGTTTTATTAATTTATTTATTTTTGCGCAAACTTTTACACTGCGTCAATGACGATTGTGCTTCTTAGTAAAATTAATCATTCTTTTTTTATAATGCCAAATATCGATTCCTTTTAAAATATTTAGCAGTATAAGGAAAAATTATTAATATTAATTTTATTACTATTACTAAGGAAAAATAGTAACTCACTAAAACATAGGAATTATTTATTAAAAATTACATAATAATTGATAAATGTAATCTGAACTTTTGTATTTTTTTTACATTTATTTACAGACATTGCAATTCATAGATATTTTTAATTTAGTAGGGCTTAAAATAAACCAGTTTAAAAGTTTCAGCGATCATAACATATAACAATACATTATTTAAACTGCAGAAATATCATTTCTATGTAAATTCTTTGAGAAATTTTCTATTTGTTTTGTACGAAATTTACATTTAGCCTTTGAACTTGTTCCACATTATGTAATGATAATTATTACGGAGATTAGTTACGTGAATTTTGCAATTAACAAACTTACAGTGAAATGTTTGAAGTCAGCCAGCATATGTATAGTTCATTAGAAGGGCCTGACAGCGGATGTATTTTCGGAAATGTTTCTGCTCTAGAGGTTAGATTTTTGAGCTTTTCACAAATACTTTGAAATAATTTTATTCCATTTTTTGACAAGATATTTGTAGTATGATTCTTTAAAAAACCTATTAAAGGTAAAATTTTGAGGATAGCATTTAACACATTAAACGAAAAAAAAAGGAACGGAATTTTTATTTTACAGAATATATTACGATTATGTAAATAAAATTGAGTAACAAGGAAATAAAATTATTCCATCTGAAATAAGACGTAATCACCATGGGAACATAGAGTCGTTATACATCATGGGATATTATTGAATTAGGATAGGATTAAAAAGAATAAGTAAAACTTTTATTAATTTTTTTCGGAATTTTGACTTGATTTTAATAAAAATGTTTCGATAAAATTTGAAATGTAAGTGTAGAAAAAAATGCTATATTTTCACGTATTTATGATAAGTGTATTTTAAAACAAGCTGATTCTTTTAACCCAATTTTTATACAAGATTACTATTTAATGTTACGTTTTATTTATTTTGGTACAAATTCTTAAATTACAATAGGGTCTATTGTGCTTCTTAATAAATCTATCATTCCTTTTAATAATAATAAAAAAAAACTCCACTCCTTTTTTTAAAGTTTTATTTTAACCATGTAATAAAATGTTTTTTTAGTAACTTTATTATTATTAGCTCAGAAACCATTATTCAAATCACTAAGTTTTAGGAATCACGTATTATAAGTTACATAAATAATTGATAAACGCCTATTGCATTTTTGTGTTCCTGCTCTAGTATTTTTTATATGCATTAACAGATATGCCATAAAAACATACATATATCTCATACAGTAAAGATAAAAATAATGCTGCTTAAATGTTTCAGATATCATAACATAAAATAACACATTATTTATACCACTATTTATGCTGCAGAAATATCCATTTCTGCGTAAATGCTTTGTGAAAATTCCCATTTGTATTGTATGAAATTTACATTTAGCCTTTGAACTCGTTCCACATTGTCATTAGTGCGGAGGTTATGTACATGAATTTTGGAATCCATAAATTTACAGTGAAATGTTTCAAGTCTGTCAGCATATTTATAGTCAATTTGAAGCGCATGATAGCGGATATATTTTAGAAAAGGATTCTACTCTAGAGGTTCGATTTTTGAACTTTTTACAAATAGTTTAAAAGAATTTTCTTCCATTGTGAGAAAAGATTTTTTTTAGTACTTTCTTTAGAAAGGCTGTCAAATATTATAAAAGTTTGAGGATAGTATTTACTACATTAAAATAATCAGACATTTTTAGAATATTGGAAAAATATGATTTATTTTATTTTATTTATGATGTGTCTATTTTAAAACAAGATAATCATTTAAAAGTTTTATTATTTATAAAAGATTTTTTAAAGGTTTGCATTTCATTTATTTATTTTTAATTTTTTTAAACACTTACACACATTGTCAAAACCGATTATGAAAAAAATTATCTTTCCCTTTTAATAGTACAAAAATTGAGATAATGTTTTTTTTGTTTTTTTTAAATGTAATAAAAATTTAATATTAATATTATTTTTATTTGAGAAACAATTTTTTTAGCTCACTAATACTTTGGAATAACTTATTAAAAGTTACATAAATAATTGATAAATGTCTTTTGATTTTTTGTATTTTAGTTCTAATTTTTTTTTATGAGCATTTACAGATATTTCACAAAACCATCCATATTTTCAATAGAATAGGGCCCAAATAATGCATTTTAAAAGCTTCAGACAGCTATAACATTAAACAATACATTACTTATACTTCAGAAATACCAGTTTCTACTCAAATGCTTTGCAAAAATCCCCATGTGTATTCTATGAAATTTACATTTATCCTTTGAACTTGTTCTACATTATCATCAGTGTGGAGTTTAGTTACGTGAATTTTGCAATTATCAAAATTACTGTGAAATGTTTGAAGTCAGTCAGCATATTTATAGTTCATCAGAAGGTCATGACAGCGGATATATTTTCCGAAATGATTTTTCTGTAGAGGGTAGATTTCAGAACATTTAACAAATATTTTAAAAAAAATTATCCCATTGTTTGAGAAGATATTTTCAGTTTGTACTTACCATGAAATTTTAATACGTCATTTTCTCTAATTGTCAGGATTTTATTTTTAGGATGTTAAACCATAAACTGGGTATATTATAAGACAGGGCACCATTGCACACTTTATTGCTTTTGCATAGGATTTCTATTGATTCTCATATAATGGATAAGTAATAATTGGATGTTGGGAATATGATTTTCGAATGATCAAAATCTATCGTGATATTCTGTTTGAGATATAAACGTGAGAGAGCAGTAGATTGGCGACAAAATTAATATCTGCTTTATGTTATTTTAATCTTTTTTTGAACTCGTCTATCCATAGAAATCCTATCCAAAACAAATAAAGTGTGCAATGATGTCCTGTCTTATAGTATACCCAGTTTATGGTTTAACATCCTAAAAAATAAAATCCTGACAGAGAAAATGACGTATTAAAATTTCATGGTACAACAATCAGATATTTCTTTTTACCGTTCACCAAAAATATTGCTAACTCAATCTTCAAGCCACGAGTCTCGTTCGTTTTTAAAAACGAAATCATATCTTTGTATTTGTAAAACAAAATAATTTCTGAGGAAGAACCTGTTTAAAAAGATTTGAAAGTACTAAGATTTTTAAATAGAATTAACTTTTAACATCTATAGCTGATTATTTAATCACCTTTTAAGTAGGCATAAACATTTTAAAGTTCATATTATTCATTTTATGTTAAAAGCAAGGCGAAATTTTCATTCCGACATATATATTTTATATTTATTTTATATTTATTCCCATTTGTATTGTATACAATTTTATACCTTTGAACTTGTTCCACTTTATCATTAGTGCGGAGGTTAGTTACGTTAATTTTGCAATTCACAAAATTATAGGGGAATGTTTGAAGTCAGTCAGCATATTTATAGTTCATTAGGTGGGCATGACAGCGGATATATTTTTGGAAATGATTTTGCTGTAGAGGATAGATTTCAGAACATTTAACAAATATTTTAAAAGAATTTTATCCCATTGTTTAAGAATATATTTTTAGTATTTCAAATATTTCGAAAGTTTAAGAAAAAAAATGCTACCATTTAATGCAATAAAAAATAATATTAATAACTGTTTAAGGATCAAATATTTAACTCACCGAAACTTAAGAATCACTTATTAAAATTGACATAAGTAATTGACAAATGTCTCCTAAATTTTTGTATTTTTTAAATGCACTGATATTACACAAAATCATACATAATATTAATATAGCATGGCCCAAAATAATGCTGCTTAAAAGTTTTGCAATTAACAAACTTACACTGAAATCTTTGAATTCAGTCAGCATATTTATAGTACATTAAAAGGGGATGACAGTGGATATATTTTCGGAATTGATTCTGTTCTAGATGTTAGATATTCAAACATTTCGAAAACATTTGAAAACAATTTTATTCCATTGTTTAAACAAATATTTTTAGTACGATTCTTGAAGACGCTGTTGGAATTAGAAAAGTTTCAGAATAAAATTTACTACATGTTAGTGTAGAAAAAAAAAACCTGTAATAAATATTAAAAATTATCTAACAAATAGTTATTTAACTCACTAAAACTTAAGAGTCACTTTTTAAAAATTACATAAATAATTGATAAAGTGTCTTTTGAATTTTTATATTTTTTATTGGCACAGATATTACACAAAATCATACATATACAGGGTGATTCAGCTCGTCGGTGACAAACTTTAAGGATCGATAGAGCACACCTAGACGAACATTTTTGAATAGGGAATGTAGGGTCCCTGACGCGATGGTAAGGCGCTAGGCGCTTTCGAAAATTTGGGTGCCGAAATTCGAAACGTCATAAAAACTAGGGAAATGGTTAGATTTTCTTGCTTGTTGCGTCGAAATGATTCTGTTTGTTTAGACTTTCTTCAGTACCAATTTGATAAGCGTATCTCTTAAAACATGGATAGGGGGCGCTGCAGACTTTGGAGAGCTAGACAACAACTTTAAGCCCGTTATTTTGATAATTTAACACATGCTCGCCAAAGTTTATACTCTAACTTAAAGTTTTAACCCAAAAGTAGAGCCCTGCAAAAAGCGTAAGAGCCGGAATAAAATGTCAAAGTACAGGGTGGTCGAAACTCGAAGGCTCCTAAGAGATAAACAAACAGATTTCTTGACTTATGGCATGCATTTTTATGATTCTGTTTGCTGGGGCTCTCTGAAACTCAGTTGAACGGTACAAAAAGAAACATCGATAGGGGGCGCTTTGGGCAAAAAACATAATTCGTTGACATTTCGGACGCTAACTGGAAACGGGGCGCTACGATCAGTTAGTAATAATGAAAACACATTTTCTACCTCTGCTCAACACTTCTGAATAAATTTAGACCAAAAACATCAATGATACTGGAAATTTATTTACAAAAAATAACACTACAGAAGATGCTCGAAATTTCGACCTTGGGCCATGATGCAGGCTTCGCACCTCCGTCGCATTGAGGAGTGTGTGTTTCCAACAATGCCAGGAGTATCTCTGATCTGCCCTGCAGCTGCCACAATGCGCGCCACAAGTTCTTCAGCACTGCTGACAGGTGTATGGTATACCTCGGCCTTCAGGTAACCCCAAAGGAAGAAATCCAAGCAAGTGAGGTCTGGTGATCGGGCAGGCCAGTGAACTGGACCCCCACGCCCGATCCACCGCTGGCCATACCTTGCGTTTAGATGGAGACGCACGTCGTTCGTGTAATGGGCCGGAGCTCCATCGTGCTGGAACCACATCTGGCGACGCGAACCTTCGGGTACGTGCGCCTCCTCCAGAAGCTGCGGCAGCACTTGATCCAGGAAAATCAGGTAATTTCCACCTGTCAGCCGTTCAGGTAACAAATAAGGGCCAATGAGGCAATCCCCCAGAATGCCGGCCCACACATTTACTGAGAAACGCTCCTGGGCTGCTCGGCTTCTGGTTTCATGTGGATTTTCATCACACCACACATGACTGTTGTGGGCGTTCCACATTCCCTCCCGGCTGAAGGTGGACTCGTCCGTAAACAAAATGCTGTTTACAAAACGGGGATTCCTGGATCTCATCGCCAAGTACCATCTTGAGAATTCCACTCGAGGGCCAAAATCCTGCTCTCTGAGCAACTGCACCCGCTGGATGTGGTAGGGGTGCAGATTCCGGGAACGTAAGATGCGCCACGCAGTTGCTTGCGAAATGCCAACATGTCTGGCGATATCTCTCGTGCTAAGACCTGGGTTGTCCTCAACCAGGTTAAGCACAGCCTCTTCGTTGTCGGGGGTGCCCAGAGGTTGTCCACAACGGGATCTTTCGACGGAGGCAGGCCTGAACGGGAGCGATCAGTGAGCACCCCCGACAACGAAGAGGCTGTGCTTAACCTGGTTGAGGACAACCCAGGTCTTAGCACGAGAGATATCGCCATACATGTTGGCATTTCGCAAGCAACTGCGTGGCGCATCTTACGTTCCCGGAATCTGCACCCCTACCACATCCAGCGGGTGCAGTTGCTCAGAGAGCAGGATTTTGGCCCTCGAGTGGAATTCTCAAGATGGTACTTGGCGATGAGATCCAGGAATCCCCGTTTTGTAAACAGCATTTTGTTTACGGACGAGTCCACCTTCAGCCGGGAGGGAATGTGGAACGCCCACAACAGTCATGTGTGGTGTGATGAAAATCCACATGAAACCAGAAGCCGAGCAGCCCAGGAGCGTTTCTCAGTAAATGTGTGGGCCGGCATTCTGGGGGATTGCCTCATTGGCCCTTATTTGTTACCTGAACGGCTGACAGGTGGAAATTACCTGATTTTCCTGGATCAAGTGCTGCCGCAGCTTCTGGAGGAGGCGCACGTACCCGAAGGTTCGCGTCGCCAGATGTGGTTCCAGCACGATGGAGCTCCGGCCCATTACACGAACGACGTGCGTCTCCATCTAAACGCAAGGTATGGCCAGCGGTGGATCGGGCGTGGGGGTCCAGTTCACTGGCCTGCCCGATCACCAGACCTCACCTGCTTGGATTTCTTCCTTTGGGGTTACCTGAAGGCCGAGGTATACCATACACCTGTCAGCAGTGCTGAAGAACTTGTGGCGCGCATTGTGGCAGCTGCAGGGCAGATCAGAGATACTCCTGGCATTGTTGGAAACACACACTCCTCAATGCGACGGAGGTGCGAAGCCTGCATCATGGCCCAAGGTCGAAATTTCGAGCATCTTCTGTAGTGTTATTTTTTGTAAATAAATTTCCAGTATCATTGATGTTTTTGGTCTAAATTTATTCAGAAGTGTTGAGCAGAGGTAGAAAATGTGTTTTCATTATTACTAACTGATCGTAGCGCCCCGTTTCCAGTTAGCGTCCGAAATGTCAACGAATTATGTTTTTTGCCCAAAGCGCCCCCTATCGATGTTTCTTTTTGTACCGTTCAACTGAGTTTCAGAGAGCCCCAGCAAACAGAATCATGAAAATGCATGCCATAAGTCAAGAAATCTGTTTGTTTATCTCTTAGGAGCCTTCGAGTTTCGACCACCCTGTACTTTGACATTTTATTCCGGCTCTTACGCTTTTTGCAGGGCTCTACTTTTGGGTTAAAACTTTAAGTTAGAGTATAAACTTTGGCGAGCATGTGTTAAATTATCAAAATAACGGGCTTAAAGTTGTTGTCTAGCTCTCCAAAGTCTGCAGCGCCCCCTATCCATGTTTTAAGAGATACGCTTATCAAATTGGTACTGAAGAAAGTCTAAACAAACAGAATCATTTCGACGCAACAAGCAAGAAAATCTAACCATTTCCCTAGTTTTTATGACGTTTCGAATTTCGGCACCCAAATTTTCGAAAGCGCCTAGCGCCTTACCATCGCGTCAGGGACCCTACATTCCCTATTCAAAAATGTTCGTCTAGGTGTGCTCTATCGATCCTTAAAGTTTGTCACCGACGAGCTGAATCACCCTGTATTTTTTTAAATAGTAGGGCAGATATTAATTCATTTTAAAAGTCTCAGATATCATAACTTAAAACAGCACTTTATTTATACTTGAGAAATATCAATTTCTACATATAAGGTACCCTGGGGTAATAACGCCACGTTAAGGTTCTACCAATTTTCACGGCTTAGTTTTAGATTGTATTTTTCCAACAAATTTAGGATCTGATACAGCAACTCATTGACTATCTATATAAAATAAAATAATTTAACAGATATGTATTTATAAAATGTAATTGCGTTTTTTCTTTACCAATGCTATTTGGCGTTATTACCCACCTATATGGGTAATAACGCCATGCAAACAAAACTATGAAATAAGATGGAATAATTGCATGTAGATAGCCCAATTCTAAAAATACAAACTCTACAAACTTAGAAATTGACAAATTGCATTCTAAGCTATTGAAAATATTCAATTTTTTGTGAAAGTGTAAGAAAAATAAAGGTGTGGTGTGGGAGGGGGGGATGAGGCGAAAGAATATCAGACCGGGAGCTTCTTTTTGCTTAAAAAAGACCGCTTAAATAGAAATATGAGAAACATTGCACAGATTTAACTGTGTTTATTTGAATCGGTATTTAGGATGTAGCTCGGCCACTGTAGAGAATCAATTAATGTCAAGGATTGGCGTTATTACCCCGGTATAGTTATTGCGCAGTACATTTTAAATTACAAATTATCTCGAGAAGATATCCAAAATCTTCAACAGCATTTTAAAAGCATTACAAATTTATGTAATTAACAAAGTATTTCCGGATAAAAAAAATAGTCTTTACATCACAAAACGTATCTCGCAAATTTTAGATCAAGCGTTAATTTTAGTTGTTTGTAAAAACAATAAGACCTAAAAATGAAACAAATTAACCTGAAGCTGTTTTTTGCGATTTATATGACTCAAAACCCTTCTGCGCAGAGCACATGGGTGTCATTTACCTGATTATTTCATAATTATGCAGAATATAAGCACTTGGCGTTATTACCCCGCCTGGCGTTATTACCCCAGGGTACCTTACACTTTGTGAAAAATTCCCAATTGTATTGTATCATTGGTGCGGAGGTTAGTCACGCGAATTTTGCAAATAACAAACTTACAGTGAAATGTTTGAAGTCAGTCAGCATATTCATAGTTTATTAGAAGGAATGACAGTGGATATAATTTCAGTAATCTTTCTACTCTAGAGCTTAGATTTTTGAATATTTCACACGTAGTTTTAAAGAATTTAATACCATTGTTTCAGAACATATTTGTAGTGTGCTTTTTTAAAAGCTGAAGGTATGATAAAACTTTAAGAAGAAAAATCAATATATTTTATTGTAATAAAAGAACTATTAATATTAATAAATATTAATGAAAATATTGTGTAACTCACTGAAATTTAAGAATCATTTATTAAAAATTACACAAATAATAGATAAATGTTTTTTAAATTTTTGTATTTTTTATATGTATTTACAGATACTTCACAAAATCATACATATTTTACAGATAGTAGGGCCCAAAATAATGCATTTTAAAAGTTTCATAAATCATAACATAAAATAACACCTTATTTATATTGCACAGATATCAATTTCTACGTAAATACTTTGTGAAAATTTCCGTTTGTATTGTATGTAATTTTCAGACTTTGAATTTGTTCCACATTATCATTAGTGTGGAGTTTAGTTGCGTGAATTTTTCAATTAACAAACTTACAGTGAAATGTTTGAAGTCAGTCAGCATATTTATTGTTTATTAAAAGGGAATGACAGTGGATATATTTTCGGAAATGATTCTGTTCTAGAGGTTAGTTATTTAAACATTTCGCAAACGTTTGAAAACAATTTTATTCCATTTTTTGAACAGATATTTTTAGTACGTTTCTTTAAGAAGCTGTTGCAATTAGAAAAGTTTCAGAATAAAATTTACTACATGTTAGTGTAAAAAAAACCTGTAATAAATATTAAAAATTATCTAACAAATAGTTATTTAAGTCACTAAAACTTAAGAGTCACTTTTTAAAAATTACATAAATAATTGATAAATTGTCTTCTGAATTTTTATATTTTTTTTGCACAGATATTACACAAAATCATAGATATTTTTTTAAATAGTAGGGCACATATTAATTCATTTTAAAAGACTCAGGTATCATAACTTAAAACAACACTTTATTTATACTTGAGAAATATCAATTTCTACATAAGCATTTTGTGAAACATTCCCAATTGTATTGTATGAAATTTAAATTTAGCCTTTGGACTTGCTCTACATTATCATTGGTGCGAAGTTTAGTCATGCGAATTTTGCAAATAACAAACTTACAGTGAAATGTTTGAAGTCAGTCAACATATTTATAATTTATTAGAAATGACAGCAGATATAATTTCAGTAATCATTCTACCCTAGAGATTAGATTTTTGAATATTTCACACACAGTTTCAAAGAATTTAATTCCATTGTTTCAGAACATATTTGTAGTGTGCTTTTTTAAAAGCTGTCGGTATGATAAAACTTTAAGAAGAAAGATCAATATATTTTATTGTAATAAAAGAATTATTAATATTAATCAATATTAATGAAAATATTGTGTAACTCACTGAAATTTAAGAATCATTTATTAAAAATTACACAAATAAAAGATAAATGTTTTTTAAATTTTTGTATTTTTTATATGTATTTACAGATACTTCACAAAATCATACATATTTTACAGATAGTAGGGCCCAAAATAATGCATTTTATAAGTTTCATAAATCATAACATAAAAAAACACTTTATTTATATTTCAGAAATATCCATTTCTACGTAAATACTTTGTGAAAATTCCCGTTTGTATTGTATGAAATTTTCAGACTTAGAGCAGGGCCCAGATATTGCATTTTAAATATTTCAGATAGCGTAACATTAAAGAACACCTTATTTATACTACAGTCACCGCCAAAAAAATCTTGACACTTTCGATTTTTGATGTTTTGTTAAATATCTAGAAATATACACAAGGAATCATTCTGAAACAACTGGTGTGTAAACAGAATAGTACACGTCATATATGTTTTGATAAAGATTTTTCCCCGAAATCTATCAGGGGACCGTCAATAAATTGAAAAAGAACGAAGATCTTTTGGATTACCCTGTCAAAACTAATGAAGCAAAACAATTGAAACTGCAGATAATGATTAAATGGCTTATTGTGATAAGTTGTGTCGATTTTTATGAATATAGCTTGAAAACTCGTAGAGAAATTAAAGTTTTTATAAAAACGGTCCAAAATTTTTCCAAGTTTTTTGCTTATAAATTTCAGAGCTCTTCATAAAACACAATAATCTTTTCAGAAAATATGACAAACAACATTGCACATAATACCCTGTAATCAGAATTAAAAAATAATAAAAAATGTATGAAAAATGAACGGGTTTACTAAATAATTTTTTACTGCGCATGCGTCAAAGCTATAAAAATTTCATTTGCATATTATGTTAGTTAAATGTATAGAGCAACTTTTGTGAAAGTCTCAAAAACCTAGCTTAAAAACTCTAAAAATTATCGTCAATAGAATATGGTCAAAATCCGTTATTTCCAAAATAAAGCAAAAAGTTAAGGAGTTGTATCCAAATATAGTAGTACGTTCAATACTGTGTAGGTACTAATCAATGGAATATGGATACAGCCCCTCATCTTTTTGCTTCATTTTGGGAATAATGGATTTTGACAATATTTTATTAACGATAATTTTCAGAGTTTTCAAGCTATCTTTTTGAGACTTTCACAAAAGTTGCTGTATACATTTAACTAACATAATATGTAAATAAAATTTTAATAGCGTTGACGCATGCGCAGTAAAAAATTATTTAGTAAACCCGTTCATTTTTCATATATTTTTTATTATTTTTTAATTCTGATTACAGGGTGTTATGTGCAATGTTGTTTGTCATATTTTCTGAAAAGATTATTGTGTTTTATGAAGAGCTCTGAAAATTATAAGCAAAAAACTTGGGAAAATTTTGGACCGTTTTTATAAAAACTTTAATTTCTCTACGAGTTTTCAAGCTATATTCATAAAAATCGACACAACTTATCACAATAAGCCACTTAATCATTATCTGCAGTTTAAACTGTTTTGCTTCATTAGTTTTGACAGGGTGATCCAAAAGATCTTCGTTTTTTTCAATTTATTGACAGTCCCCTGTTAGATTTCGGGGAAAAATCTTTATCAAAATATATGACGTGTACTATTTTGTTTACACACCAGGAGTTTCAGAATAATTCCTTGTGTATATTTCTATATATTTAACAAAACATCAAAAATCGAAAGTGTCAAGATTTTTTTGACGGTGACTGTACATAAATATCTGTTTCTACCTAAATGCTTTGCGAAAATTCCAATTTATATTGTATGAAATTTACATTTGGCCTTTGAACTTGTTCCACATTATCATTAGTGTGGAGGTTAGATGCGTGAATTTTGTAATTAACAAACTTATAAGGAGATGTTGTAAGTCAGTCAGCATATTTATAGTTTAATAGGAGGGCATGACAGAGGATATATTTTCGGAAATGATTCTGCTCTAGAGGTTAGAATTTTGAACATCCCACAAATATTTCAAAAGAATTTTATTCCATTATTTGAGAAGATATTATTAGTATGTTTCTGTAAAACTCTGTCTGATTTTATAAATTCCTGCTATAAAAATTTCTACATTCTAAAAAAGTCAGAAATTATACATCAATCGTGTCAAATGAGATGCGTTCAAACTATAACTAGTTTTAGTAATATTCATATCTTGGTGCAATAGTAGTTGCACTCTTACGCAAAAATACACGAATACAAAATATAATAAGATCATATGAAATAAATTCAGTAATACGGAAATAGCATTTTAAATAATGTTAAATAAGAAGAAATCACCATGGCAACATAGAATCGTTATATTTCATGAGATATCATTGAATTAGATGCATGTAATAGAAGTAAATAAAATAAAGACAACTTTTATTAATAATTTTTTTTTTAATTTTGATTCGATTTTTTTAAAACCACTCGATAAAATTTCAATTATAAGTGTAGAAAAATTTTATGTAGAAGGTGACCATAATTAAACTCACGGTAATCATAGTGTTCTGCAGCGTGATCTATTTGCGAGAATGGCGCCAAATTTTGTGAGAAGATTAAAGAAGACGGAAAACGTAGGATTCCGTGAAAAAAGTTCCAAAAGTCACCGCCAGGGAGATATGTGGCGCTGTGTCTTCGAAAAAAGAGCTTAAAAATGAAGGATCAATATTGAATTAATGCTACTGATTATTTAATGGATTTAGGAATTTAATTCAAGCTCAAAATTGTAACAGATTATGTAACATATTCCCCATTTAGTGACTTTTAAAACTATTTTTTTTCTCGGAATCCTTCGTCTTCCGTCTTTTTTAATCTTTCTACAAATTTTGGTGCAATTCTGGCAATTCGATCGCACTACATGACACTCTTAGTACCGTCAGTTTAATTATGGCCACCTTGTATTTTTATATATTTATGACAAGTGCATTTTAGAAGAAGATGATTTTTTTAACCCATTTTTTATACAAGATTACAATTTATTTTTGCATTTTATTTATTTATTTATTTTTGCCTAAACTCTTAAACTATGCCAGTGCTTTTCAGTAAAAGCTATCATTTCTTTTAATAGTAAAAAAAAGAGCTCCAAACCTTTCTTTTTTAAGGATTTATTTTAACCTTGTAATAAACAGACTATTAGTAACATTATTATTGTTAGCTAAGAAACCATTATTGAATTCACTAAATTTTACGAATCACTTTTTTTAAGTTACATAAACAATTGATAAATGACTTTTGAATGTATGTGTTCCTGTTCTAGTATTTTTTGATATACATTAACAGATTTGTCACAAAATCATACATATAATTCATACAGTAAGGCTCAAAATAATGCTGCTTATAAGTTTCAGATAAGATAACATAAAATAACGCCTTATTTATACTGCAGAAATATCCCTTTCTACATAAATGCTTTTTTGAAAATTCCCATTTGTATTGTGTGAAAATTACATTTAGCCTTTGAAATTGCTCCACATTAACATTAGTGTGAAGGTTAGTTACGTGAATTTAGAAATTAACAAACTTAGAGTGAAATGTTTGGAGTAAATCAGTGAATTTTTATTTTCATATTTGTGAAAATGTACATCAACCTTGGCAAATAAGATGCGTCCATACTATAACTAGTTTTACAAAAATTCATATCTTGGTGCAATAGTGATTGCACTCTTATGCAAATTACACAAATACAAAATGTATTAAGATTATAAGAAATAAGTTCAGTAACACAGAAATAATAGAACTCCATCTTAAATAGGACGTAATCACCATGGCAACACAGAATAGTTATCTTTAATGATATATAATTGAATAAATTGCAAATAATAAGAGTAAATAAATTAAAGAAAACTTTTATTATTATTTTTTTTTTATTTGATTTTCATAATGTTATTCGATAAAATTTGAACTGTAAGTGTAGAAACAATTTATGTAGAAGGTGGCCATAATTAAACAGACGGTATTCAGAGTGTTCTGTAGCACGATCTAATTGCGATAATCGTTCCCCATTTTGTGAGAAGATTAAACAAGATGGAGGACGTAGGATTTCGCGAAAAAAGTTCCAAAAGTCACCGCCAGGGGAACATGTGTCGCTGTGTGTTCCAAAAAGAGAGATTCAAAAAATGAAGGATCAATATTCAAGTAAAATTACTGTTCATTTAACGAATTTAGAAATTTATTTCAAGATCAAAAGGGTAACAGTTTATATAACATATACCCCTAACAGTGACTTCCGGAACGTTTTTTTCTCATGGAATCCTTCGTCCCCAGTCTTTTTTAATCTTTCTACAAAATTCGGTGCCATTCTCGCAATTCGATCGCACTAGATAACACTCTTAGTACCGTCAGCTTATTTATGACCACCTTGTATTTTCATGTATTTATGATAAGTGCATTTTAAAAGAAGATTATTCTTTTAACACTTTTTTATACAAGATTAAGATTTATTTTTGCATTTAATTTTCTTATTTATTTTTGCCCAAACTTTTAAACTACGTCAGTGGTGATTGTGCTTTTCAATAAAAGCTACTATTTCATTTAATAGTGAAAAAAAGTACTCCAAACTTTTTATTTCTATGATTTATTTTAACACTGTAATAAACAGACTTTTAATAACATTATTATTATCCGCTAAGAAACTGTTATTAAATTCACTAAATTTTACGAATCACTTATTTTGAGTTATACAAATAATTGATAAATGACTTTTGAATATTTGTGTTCCTCTTCTAGTATTTTTTTTATATGCTTTAACATATAAGTCAAAATAATACATATAATTCATATAGTAAGGCTCAAAATAATACTGCCTAAAAGTTTCAGATAACTTAACATAAAATAACGTCTTATTTATACTGCAGAATTTTCCATTTCTACGTAAATGCTTCGTGAAAATTCCCATTTGCATTGTATGAAATTTTCAGCCTTTGAACTTGTTCCAATTTATCATTAGTGCAGAGGTTAGTTACGTGAATTTTGCAATTAACAAACTTACAGTGAAATGTTTGAAGTCAGTCAGCATATTTATAGATCATTAAAAGGGCATGGCAGCGGTTATACTTTCGGAAATGATTTTGCTCTAAAGGATAGGTTTCTGAACATTTAACAAATATTTTAAAAGAATTTTATCCCATTGTTTGAGAAGATATTTTTAGTATGTTTCTTTAAATAAACTGTCAGATAATATAGAAATTTTAGAAAAAAATACAACCTTTTTGTGAAATAAAAAAGTAATTATAAGGTATTTGTACCCTATATGGACAGGGCTCTCAATATGGGCACCCCTAATATTTTTAAAGGTAATAATTTTAATCCACAGATGGCTCAAGATTTTCGCGAAGAAAAGCAATTGAAAAGATAATTAAGGCTGGAAAGTGTAAAAAAGTGCGCTGTTCGCCCTTTAGGAGGAAACCTGTTGTTTCGAGATGTGCTGATCTTAATTACTTGTAAGCTTAAATTCTTATTGGATTGGTAAAATTACATTAATTGTTGAAAAGTGGAGTATTTTAGAAAGCTAATAAAACATATTTTTGATTGCTATTGCATATTTTGCTTAAAAATATTTTCCTTATTCATTTGTTACATTATTTATTAAAACTACGCCCGGTTCCCAATATGGACAGCTTATGTCCCCATCGACTACAACTGTAAGAAAGAAGAAAATTCAACATTGCCAAGCAATAAATTGAAAAGGCATCAAAGTAATAAAATCTTTGTTCAACAAGATGCCATTTGAACAATCCCCCTAAAACCTGCCTGCAAAAAACCCTTGCAGAAAAATAAAAAGAATCCCCCCCCCCCCCGATAGTAGGATATCTGTTGGTGAAATCGTAAATACCAATGGTATGACTTCCTCAACAAAGAAGAGCTGGTACTGCTTCTTTTGCAGTATTGATGTTCTTTCAAATATGCGGCCATGCATCACATGTGGCAGATATGTTCATGAGGATTATGTGGGACTTACTGCCCATGGTGGAAAAATTTCTATTTGTCCATGCTGTGAAGAATGAGTAACAACAAATGTAAATTCGCAGACAGGTGCTATAAAGCTAAGCAAAACCAACAATATTATTTCATAATATGTAATTAGGTACAGGTACCATATTAATAACTATTTAAGGATCAATTATTTATCTCACCGAAGCTTAAGAATCACTTATTAAAATTGATTTAAGTAATTTACAAATGTCTTTTATTTATTTTTTTTTTTTATATGCACTGATATTACACAAAATCATACATATTTTTAATATAGCACGGATCAAAATAATGCTGCTGACAAGTTTCAGATATCATAACATAAAATAGAACCTTATTTATACTGCAGAAATATCCATTTCTACGTAAATGCTTTGTGAAAATTCGCATATTTATTCTAGGAAATTTGCATTTAGCCTTTGAACTTTTTCCATATTATCATTATTGCGGAAGTTAGTTACGTGAATTTCGCAATTAACAAACTTACACTGAAATGTTTGAAGTCAGTCACTATATTTATAGTTCATTGGGAGGGCATGACAGCGGATATATTTTCGGAAATGATTTTGCTGTAGAGCAGGCCTGTCCAACCTTTTACTAAGCAGGGGCGCATCTAAGCTTTTGGCAAGGAAGGAAGGGCGCGATTATTAACATGATTCAAAACATGCAAGAAAATCGTTTTTAATATTAGTAGAAGTACACATTTGCAAATGCATAAAACACTAAAGACACAATGCCCCTATAAATCTGTAAAAAAAAAAAAAAAAAAAAAAAAAAAAAAAAAAAAAAAGTTAAAAAGTCAAAAAAATTGTAAATTGCAATAAATTTTGAATAATACATTTTTCTGCGAGGGGTAAGATCCCATTCTATAAAACAACTAAATGGCCAATGAAACAATGTTAATAACAAAAATGTGGAACTTTCATGTACGAAGGAGGGGGAGGATCGCTTATTTTTTTTCTCCATTTTACTTTTTAACATCCGACATTTATTAATTCCTATGGGCATAATTTCCATAAAAATATTTATAAAGAGTAACTAGAAATTAGTGAAGAAATGCAGCAGCACGTGATTAGTTTTTTGAAAGAACTAACCCTGTGTGTGCTATTGCCTTTCTCTTAATATGTTGCGTTGTTGATGCGAGAAAGAGATGATTGATGCGTTGTAGATATTTTTATAGCATATCTCAAGCAGATATCAAGGATTTTAAATGAAGTATTTTTTACAAGTGAATTTTATATTATTATTATTATTTTAAGACTAGAAACAAGAAACCTTCAAAAGAGCGCAAAGAAAACATCCAAAGGGCGCCATGGCGCCCGCGCGCGACGCGTTGGACAGCCCTGCTGTAGAGGATAAATTTCTGAACATTTAACAAATATTTTAATAGAATTTTGTCCCATTGTTTGAGAAGTTATTTTTAGTATGTTTTTTAAATAAGCTGCCAGATATTATAAAAGTTATAGAAAAAAATTACTACATTCTAATGAAATAAAAAACTATTAATATTAATACCATCTTAAGGATCAATTATTTAATTCACCGAAACTTAAGAATCACTTATTAAAATTCACATAAGAAATTGACAAATTACTTTTACATTTTTGCATTTTTTATATGCACTGATATTACACAAAAGCATACATAATTTTAATATAACATGGCTCAAAATAATGCTGCTTAAAGGTTTCAGATATCATAACATAAAATAACACCTTTTTTATACTGCAGAAATATCTATTTCTACGTATACCTTTGTGAAAATTCCCATTTGTATTCTAGGAAATTTACATTTAGCCTTTGAACTTGTTCCACATTATTGTTATTGGGGATGTTAGTTACGTGAATTTTGCAATTAACAAACTTACATTGAAATTTTTGAAGTCAGTCAGCATGTGTATAACTTATTAGAAGGGCCTGATGTATTGATACTACAGATGTATTTTCCGAAATGGTTCTGCCTTAGAGGTTAGATTTTTGATATTTTCACAAATATTTCAAAAGAGTTTTATTCCATTGTTTGAGAAGGTATTTTTAGTATGTTTCTTTAAAACGCTGTTGGATATCATAAAACTGTTCGGATAAAACTTACTACATTTGAAGCAAATCAGAAAACGAACGTAAAACATGGAAAATGAGGTACGCTCATATAATAACTAATTTTAGATATATTCGGATGTAAGTGCTATAGCAGTTGCACTCTTATTCAAAAATACATGAATACAAAATTTATTGAGGTTATAAGAATTAATTTCAGTAACAAGGAATTAATATGACAAACATTTCATAAAACATAATCTTTAGGACATCGTAGAATCTATCACAAGTTATTATTAAATCAATTGCATGTGATAAGATTTAATAGAAAAATAAAACCTTTAAAAAATATATAGTTTTTAATTTTTGATTCAATTCTCATAAAATGATTCGATAAAATTTGAACTGAGATTACACAATTCTGCAGTTATATATTAGATTTAAAATAGTACAGTTCGGTAGTTTTTGCAATGTAATATACTGACAGAAATATAGACAGACGGACCAGACGACGACTATTAGTGCTGCGTATTTCTATAACTACGACATTTTCCAATAGACCAATATGTAATGGAATACTTCTCGGTGCCTCTGTAAATAAACTATGAACACTACATACTTTATTTTCAATATCTTAAATGGATAATAAATCTCAATAACATATATAGAACTATCAAACTATATTTATGCAGGATAGATTTCGGGATGACAGAAGGGCAACCAAACTTGATTTATAAACACTTTTCAAAAAGGTTGAAAGTATTAAAAATATATAATAGATTGAAATTTCACTTCCAGCAAATTATAACAATATACAAAAACATATTTGAATACTTTTGTACAGACCTTTATTGTATCAACAATTACTTTTTCTATAAACATATGTATTTAGAAATAAATGTTTTTATTTAATTCATACAGGATATGAAATTTACACTTAGCCTTTGAGCTTGTTTCGCTGTTTCATAAGTGTAACATAATGGTAGCCCAGTTACGTGTGAATTTTGCAATTAAGAAATATATTATGTGAAACCCGAAGTCAATCACCATATTTAGAACTCGTTAAGATGACATGAGATAGTATACATTTTCGGATAATTTCTACGGTAAATATATATTTTTAAACTTAAAAATACGTAAAATACATATTTTTAGTTGTTTGATAAAATATTGCTGTCATCAAAATAAATAAATATATAAATAAATAAATAAATGTTATAAAAGAAATTTTCAGACAATATCTTGCTATAATTAAAAAAAAATATGTTTATTTTATGCACACAGTGCTTTAAAATTTTATTTACTGTAAATGTATAATATGGTATAGTTACTTTTCGATGAAATACAAGCATATAATATGTTTTTTTTAAAGCAAAATCTAAATGAAGTATTTAATAAATTTACAGACTGCGTGGTAAATTTCAGTTACAGTTTCTTAGTTTTAAACAAATCTATATTTTTAGCTTCTGTTAAATATATACTAGCAGGGGAGACCGAGCTTAGCTCGGTCAAAATTAACTTTGTGTTCAACTCGATATAGTATTTTCACTGTATCATTAACTCTGTATTATTACTGTAAAACATGTTTATAATAGTATTATTTAGAAAAACAATCAATAAGAAAACTATGTTTTTATGCGCATATTTATAAATTTTATTTTATTTTAAATTTTACAACGAAAGGACATCGATCTAAATCACTTTTTTAGCTCGACTCTGATTGGTTTAACCATGCATCTCGAATCCTCTTAAGAATATATAAAAAAATTCTTTACATTCTGAAAGACAATATTTTTTGCTAGATATAGCCAAATTTGGTGGCATTCTTTTCATTTGGCTCCAAATACGTGTTTTGGTTTTCGTAATTTTTATAGTCGATTTTTTGGCCATATGTCGCCAATATTTTGTCAAATATCACCAAGTTATTGGCTTTTGCCATATTCTCGTGACCCTGACCCGTATTACCCAAAATGAGCCACTAATCAAATTTGATCAAGCATGTGACATAGCTCAATCGTCTTCAGGTAATCAAAAACAGTAGAATATAAAATTGAATCAAAATCGTTTAAGCTATTTTTTAGGTAAAATTAGCTTGGCAGCATTCAGCAATGAAGCGAAATGACCCACTAATATAATTTTGTTTAACATGCGACTCAGCCCAATAGGCTTCTCGTGACAAAAAACGTTTTGTTTAAAAATTTAGGTAAAATTGATTGAGTCGTTGTTATATATAATTAGAATGACCCTAGCTGATTAAGACCCAAAATGACCCACTAATAGAATTTTCGCGAGCATGTGTCCAAGCCAAATGATTTTCTCTTGCTCAAAAACGATATAATACAAAGCATAGTCAAAATGGTGAGTACCATTTTCTATATAAAATTAGCATGACCCATTATGACCAACAAATGACCCTTATAATCTAAATCTCTCGAACGTGTGGCCTAGCTCTTTAGTTTTAGCATGCCGAAAAACATTAGATACAAAATTTAGATAAAATCGATTGAGCCGTTTTTTAGATATAGTTAGTTTGACCCTGACCCCTTATAATCCAAAATGACCCATTGATCGAATTTTCTCAAAAATCTGTCCTAACCCAATGATTTTCTTGTGACCGAAAACGATAAAATACTAAATTTAATCAAAATTGCGCGAAACGTTGTCTAGATAAAATTAGAATGACCCAAAAGTGGCCTACTAATCGAAATTTCTCGAACATGTGACCTACCCCAATGATTTTCTCATGCCAAAAATATGTTGTATACAAAATTTCGTTAAAATCGACCCACCCATTCTTTAGATATAACTTGACCTTGACCCATTAAGACCCACAAATGACCCTTATAATCGAAAGCTCTCGAATATGTGACTTAGTCCATTAGTTTTCTCGTTTCTAAAAATTGTTACACACAGAATTTCGTTAAAATTGATCCTGCTGTTCTTTAATTATACATAGCTTGACCCAGACCCTTTATGATCCAAAATGACTCATTAATCGAAATTTTTCGAACATGTAACCTAGTCCAATTATTTTATCGTGCCAAAAAAATGTTGCATACAAAATTTCATTAAAATCGATCCACCTGTTCTTTAGATATAGTTTGACCATGACCCATTATGACCCATCATGACCCACAAATGACCCTCATAGTCGAAATCTCTCAAACATGCGATTTAGCCCATTAGTTTTCTCATGTCAAAAAACTGTCACATACAAAATTTCGTTATAATCCATCACGCCGTTCTTTAAATATAAATAGCTTGACCCAGACTCTTAATGACCCAAAATGACCCATTAATCGAAATTTTTCGAACATGTAACCTAGTCCAATGATTTTATCGTGCCAAAAAAATGTTGCATACAAAATTTCGTTAAAATCGATCCACCTGTTCTTTAGATATAGGTTGACCATGACCCATTATGACCCATCATGACCCACAAATGACCCTCATAGTCGAAATCTCTCAAACATGTGATTTAGCCCATTAGTTTTCTCATGTCAAAAAACTGTTACATACAAAATTTCGTTATAATCCATCACGCCGTTCTTTAAATATAAATAGCTTGACCCAGACTCTTAATGACCCAATATGACCCAGTGAAATTTTTTCTCGAACATGTAACCTAGCCCAATGTTTTTCTCGTGCCCGAAAACCATAGAATGCAATTTTTACTCAAAATTGCGTGAGAAAATCGCTAGATAAAAATAGTATGACCCACAATGACCCCAAAAATGACCCACTTACCGAATTTTCTCGAACATGTTACCTAACCCAATGGTCTTCTTGTAATCCAAAACGATACAATATAAAATTTGGTCAAAATCGTTAGAGCCGTTTTTTAGATAAAAATGGCTTGACCCATAATGACCCAAAATTGACCCACTAATCGAAATTTTTCGAACATGTGACCCAGCCCAATAGTTTTGTTGTGCCAAAAAACGATTGGATAGAAAATTTCCTTAAAATCGATCCAGCCGTTCTCTAGATATAAATAGCTTGATCTTGACCCATTATGACCCAAAACGACCCAATAATCGAATTTTCTCGAACATGTGACCTAGCCCAATGGTCTTCTCGTGCCCGAAAATGGTAAAATCCAAATTTTTGCGAAAATCGTTAGAGCCGTTTTTGAGATAAAATTTACCCACACACACACACACACACACAATTTTTGTTCGCATTATAGTATAAGATAAGACAAGATAACCGATTACCATTAGATTCTCAGTGATTAAGTCGAAAACGTTTATCCATAGACTAAACATATATTTGCAATTAGTGGCAGCTATTGAAATTATAAAGACAATGATCTGCCGTTTAGATAGCAATAATATAAAAAGTGTATAAAACCACCAGACTGTTTATTTATTTATTTATTTATTTATTAGAACTATTTAAAATAAAACCAAAAACACAAGGTTTTGTATAAAAATGCTTTCGAACATATTCCAAGTAGAAAATAACTGTGGCTTCCGATAGTAACCAGGTAAGGCACATTTTTAATATTGTGAGCAATTAACGTTAAAATTTTTCTAAAATTTCTTTTTAGCATTACTTTTATAAAATAGATTAGAACTTAATAATTTCCACTACATTCAATTAGGATATAAGAAGCTCTTTTTTGTCAAAATAGTTATATAAAAATGTTTTTTTATTAATTGAGAACCAATTAAAAATGTAACTTTATCTGGTTATTACCGTTTTACATTTATTTTTAATAAATGTAAAACGGTAATAACCAGAGAAATTTACATTTATTTTTAATAAATGTAAATAAAATTAAATATTTATTTGCATTTTAAACATTAATTTCACAGCAATTAAATACTTTGTCACATTTTTTATTAAATTTAAATTAATATATCTGTGTCATTGTCTAAAAAAAGATTTTTTTATTAATAATTAATTTAAATTTATAATCTCTTTTCTAATTATGATAAAAAAATTTCATTTTAATCAACTTTTATTATTATAAATGGTTAATTATATTACATTAAAAGAATACATAGCATTAAATAGATCATTTACTTTATGTGATTTTCGCAAATTAATCCACTAGCTGATTGCAGTTTCCCGCCACAGATGTGTCATTTTTATAGTTTATGGATGTTACTTTAATTATTTAGAGATATTTTTAAGTTATACAAGCCATTTTTATATTATTTTTATAATTATAGACGATTTAAATAAATAAATAGAAATCTTATCTGCTTATTACCATTACTTTATGCGCTTACCCGATTATTACAGTTTTTTTTCATTTTTAAATGAAAATTTATAGTTGCTCTATGACGGGAAGTATTTGATTTTAATTTTTCAGTGCTATGTCAGATGAAAGTACTCTTTTGAAGCTACATTTTCCCAAATTATCTCAATTTTTCACACTCTAAAAAATAAAAGTGTAAATTTGCACACAAAAATGTGTAAATCAATGATACAAAAACGATTTGTTTATGTGTGTAAATTTGTGTGTAAATTGCCAAAATACACACCTAATGTGTAAATTTCAAAATACACATTTCAGTGTGTAATTTGATGATAACACTAAGTGCGTAAAAGTTATAATAATCACTCATGAAATACCCACATTAATGTGTAAATTGCGCAAGAATACGCATATATCTGTGTTACATTCTTACTCATTTATCTGTGTAATCTTCTGTGATTACACAGATAAATATGTATTACGCAAAAAACACACATTATTGTGTTATTGTAATTTATACAGTTCTTTGCGTAATATGCAAAATACGCATATTCGATGGAGGTTCAATAACTATTGTGTCTAGGGTATATGAAATATCTGTACTGCAACGGGTTGATGAAGAATATCGATATATTTATGCTAAGTTTCAGAACCGTATCTGCAATATTCATACTGTTTTGTATGGAGGAGTAAAATGGGGGGGGGGTAGTTGAAAGTCTGATTATTAGCTTATGGGGTTAGATTTGTGACAGTGGATGCGATAAAAGTAGTGTTGTTTGGACTCGGTATCATAGTGATGTACACACTTCTCATCCACTATCACAAGTGTAGCATCATAAGCTCCAAATCAGCCTATCACACTCACTCCCCTCCTCTTAAAAACTCCCTATAAATAGGTTTTTAAAACTTTACCCCTCCCTTTAATACTATGCTACTATAGCAGCTACCCATCTAAAATTCAGCATGTAACTATTTAAGACATTAATTTTTGATATTCCTCATCAACCATCATAGTACAAATATTACTTCTCTGTTAATGGGGAAGTATGGACACATTTTGAAATTTACAATTTCTTTAATTATAAAATTGATTCTTCAAGTTATGTTTCTATATTTTCAAGGACATTAGAAAGTGTTTCATTTTGTATTCTATAAATCAAAGTTTTTGTATTTGTGTCAAGTAAAGTTGATTTTATTATTTTTGTAAAAAGTGTCCCATTCTTCCCCACTCTAATCTAAATATACACATAAAAACTGCTATTTTATTTTCTATATTCTTCCTTTCTTTTTAATTTTATATTTTCCTTTCATTTATATATTATTCAGAACATGCAATTAAAAATTAAGATAAAGAAAAATAAATAATTAATTAATGATAGATTTTAGACTAATCAGATGGAATAATCATAGTTGGTAAACTTGCAATCTCCACACTTTTTATTTTCAGAGTTCAGACTCAATTTTTCATTCTTTATTTTTCAGACTCAAGATACTAAGTCAATTATATTGAAGGCACTATGTTACATACAGTTATAAAAATAAAATTTAAAATACTATAAAAAAAATAGAAAAAAGCTATGTAAACTTCATCTCACACACACACACATATTACCTGCAAATATTTTTGCTGATTTGTTTATATATACATAAATCACCTATATTACATGTTGAATTGTTTTCTTTTCATAAATATTCATCATTACAAAGAATTTACCACATAAAATATTATCAGGACTATCAAAAAAGCTGTTGAACCATTAAAGTAACATCTTTTGCATTACATTTATATTTAGAAATTTGTGTCTTAAAAAAGGAAAAAAAAAATACAAATATATTTTAACATTAATGAAATTAATCCTATCTTCATAAATGAAATTTTCAGATCTTCTAATTAAAATTTTAGCTATCAAACTAATGTGTATTTTTATTTATCAGCTATAGTAAAAAATAAAACGAGAAATACTGTGTCTATATCCAAATATCAATTGACTCTTATAAATTTTCGAAATTAAAGCTCGTAGAATTTATTTGATAATTACATTTGTGTCTTAAGTGTATAAAACTCACCCAACGGGGGATATTTATGTAGAGGGAGAGAGAGAGAGAATGATAAGTTCGATTTTGAATATTCATTATGACACAACTGTTATTTTTTTATAAACATACAATCATATGTTTTATGTCATATAAGTTCTGTAATAATAGGCAAAATTGGAATGGAAAAAAGCATATTTGAAGAAAAAGCCATAGCTTTAATCTAAATTTTCTTCAGAATTTTTGATCTGGAGTTATTTTAAATCAACGTATTTGCGCCCTTTTGCAATTTACTTCTGTGTATTTTTATTAAATCTATAATTAACAAGAAAAAAATATTTTGTGTTATTTACTATGACTATTTTAGTGGAACATAGTTCTTCCGATATAATATTTTCAAATTAAAACACAGCTGAAAATTTAATGTAATTTCGATAAAAAATTTAAAAAATTAATTTCTCAAAATTAGGAAATGTAACGTAGAAACTCAAAAGCAACGCTATAGTTTTAATCGATGATAAACTTAGTTAACATTATAAGTTTCATAATTTAAAAAAAATCAATAAATAAATAGAACTCAGATGAATTGTTTAACTTATAAATCAGAATATATAATTTATAGATATGGTATACATTTGTATAATAGTTTATAAATAAACTATAATATCTTCCACACAACCGAACCAAAATTTAACACCTTCCCCCCCCCCCCCCCCCGAAAAAAAAAGATGTTAATGTTTATTTTGCTACTGTTAGCATACATTCATAAATTCTTTTTAAGATGAAAAATTTTCAAGAAATAAATGACTTTTTTAAGGCAAGTAAATTATACGTGTAAAAAATTATTATACGTAAAAAACAATCCAACATGTATCATATACATTTATACATAAATATAAACAAATCAGATAAAAGGAATTGGAGGTAATACGGACGTATGACATTACATATCTTATATTTTATAAGAGAATAACTTATTATATACTATATTTTTCTGAAAGAGAGCGCTTGCAATCAGCTGAACCCACCATTAATTTTCAACTTAAACATGATGAAGCCAAGTCAAAGAAGATTACGATTTTACAGTTTTATATGTTAGATTCGCGTCTAACTCGGGGTTGAAGTAGTTCCTGAATACAACCATCAATTGCACTGCGAACTGAAGTTAAACTAAAATTACAAGTTAAACTTTGAAATGGATAAAAGTTTACAAGCTCCTATCCCTTTCGTAACGTCTACTTTAAAATTCACGCATTTATAATTTTTTCAACACAATAATTAGTGTAATTTCAGGAGTAATCTACATTTACACATTTTTATGAGTTTATGCACTGATAACAAACTTACAAACTTAATGCCATACACTAAACACACATTAAAATAGGTATTTTTTATGACAAGTGGGTGATTTTAGAAATTTACACTCTTACCTGGGTGTTTATCATTATGTGTAAATTACAATAATGTACCAATTTGTGTAAATTTAGACATTTTTCAGCATTTACACATTTATTTATGTTTTTCAAGTAATAACAAAATAGACACTTAGTTTGTTAAGCTAAAATGCACATAAAAACAGGTAAAACTTTTCAAAAAGTGGGTAATTTTCATGTCAGGTGTGTAATTTTAGGACTTTACACACACATATATGTAAATTTGTCTAATTTACACTTTTATTTTTTAGAGTGCAAAAATATGCGTTACCTTTTTATAGCCGGAAGCCACAGATATAAAGCAACATATAACATAAAAGTATTATATTAAATATTGCATACATAATAATAATAACTATTTTATCTTGGCTTTTATATAATTATGTAAATTATATTGCATAAAAGACAAAGATTTTCTTTATTGAATTTCTCAGGACTTCCAATAATTGTTAAAATTTGAATTTTTATATTTTTTAAACGCCAAATATGGCAAATTTTTATTTTAATTTTGGCTTCTGCAATTAAAGCATGAATATAAACATACATACGGAAATAATTATGAAAATTAACATTATATAAAATTCTTTCTTAAACATGTACTGGACATTTGCACCATAAAATTTAACTACTAAGAATCTATTTATTAAAAATACAAAAAATTGCTCAATGGTGCACAAAACATTTATTACATTACATTACAAAGCATCGTGTTTTGTGCACCATTGAGCAATGTTTTGTATTTTTAACAAATACATTCTTAGTAGTAAAATTCTTTCTATTTTTTCTTATACTTATGGGAAAAGAATGAGAATAAATGATTTTTTATTTTATATCTGCTCAAAAAAGTGGTTTAAAATTTGAAATGACCGGATTAAATTTATCTGTTATACATTATTTTGTGAACTGTTTATTTTCAATAACTTAAAAAGAGACATTCTTCTTTTCACATATAATACAAAAAATACATATGATATTTTTTTCATCACTTTAATTTAATAAAAGAGTTTTTAAAAACAGAAACTAAATTCTACATTAACGTATGTAAAGAATAACAATTTTTTCCGTATAATTATATTTAAAAAAAAAAAAATTCTTTTAAAAATGCATCCTAAATAGATATTTTCTGCATAAACAATGAATTCAATTATGCATTAATATCAAAGAAAATTAAGTATTTAGAATTTTATTTTAAAAAAGAATCGAGAGAATTGAATAACACGCAAAACTTTATTTTACAATAATATGATTAATTAATCCTTATAGGCTTAATGATATATAATGGAATAAGAGTTTTTGTGTCAAAAGTTTCTTGAAATGTAAATTTTAAAATATTTTAAAAGAATTATTTCTGCGATGCCTGCTTAATGTTTCATTTATGTTAATGGTATTTTTTATGAAAATTTAATTATTGAAATGTAGGATGATAAGCAAAGCTTAGTTAAAACAATTAAGTTTGGTTTCACATTATACACCAGTCTTTAGTAGGAATAAAACTACTTTAACTTATTTTTTTGTTTTTTATTATCATGATAAGGAAATTACTGGAAAAATTTACATGCATTAAAAAATTGGAAGCTCGTGATAAAAGGCTATAAAACTAAAACACATTACATGAGTAGAAACTGGTGAAAAACAACAAAAGTTTTAATTAACTTATTGAATAAAAAAATACGCATAAAATTTTAAGTAATAATTTTCCATTTTTGTGTCAATTTTTACTGAAATAAAGATCCATGATCCCTTCAATAAATTCATGATTGAAAACTATTTAGAAAACAGCAATATATAGACATAGAATTTATATATCTATTCCGCCTGTTGATAAGTAATGGCCTACAGTTTAGCTAGTGACTTTCACACGTTGTTTTATTTTAGTATTTTATTTTTTCTTGTTTTATTTCAAGAGTTTTATATTTTATGCACCTGCTTCTCCATTAGATAACGATTAAATTATGCTGCTCTATTGTCAATTTAAATCTGAGTCAAACTCAATCATGGAAAACTAATAAATTTACACCTAATAAAGCTTAATTTATTGAACATTTTTTTCATTTTTATGAAGCATTTCAATACTAGTATGCGAACGAAATTCACTTTTTACTAATACATAAACAAAGCCCAAATTTTGAAGAAATGTAACACAATTACATAAAGTTTGAAATTCTATTGTATGACATATCATTAGAAAAAACCCTTAACGGGTTAAAAGTTTTGACACAGCTGTTTATTTTATGGATCTACAAATTTTAAATATGAATTTTAAAAATAATGATATTAAATTTTGAGTGACGCCATGCTGTTAATTAAAAAATGCATTTTTATTAGCACTTTCCAACAAAGTTGAAAATTACTTATGACGGTTTGTCTGTCCGTCTTTCCGCGCTCTAACTCATGTAAATATACTCGGATTGCCATGAAATTTTAGGACGTTATTGACGTTTACCCTAGCACGAGCCCTATTGAAAATGAAGTTTCTACCACGATTAGTTTATCTACAGAGTGAATCAAAAGTTTCCCATTACATTATGGCATATGGGGAAAAATTGTTTCAGAGGAATTTTAAAGATGTTAAACACATTAAAAAATATTTTTTTTTACGAGGTGTATTAAAATATGCATTCTATAAAATATAAGGTGAAAATATAGCTGTTGCAGGCCAAACCCGATTTTAGGCCAAACTAGATTGGCCTAGTCCAAATTAGTCTATCCTAACGCCCATCGGATAAACTAGTTTTTCCTAGGCCAAACTAGTCTATCCTAACGCCCATCGGATAAACTAGTTTTTCCTAGGCCAAACTAGTCTATCCTAACGCCCATCGGGATAAACTAGATTTTCCTAGGCCAAACTAGTTTGGCCGAACGGTCATTAGGATGAACTAGTTTAGCCGGATATTCATTGGTTTGAACTAGTTTATCCTAGGCCGAACTAGATTGTCCTAGGCCAATTCAATTTGGCGTGATTTTATTGAATTTAAAGACCGCCACGGCGCCAACTTTCTTGTTTTGATCTAATTTAGCCTAGGCCGATGCAATTCGACGCGATTTTAGATCACAGACTATCAAAGCCTGAGAGCTAATGTGCTCGCAGATTCTGTGTGTGTGTATGCAACCATGTACGTACGTATGTACATAATTATGTACGTACGTATGTAGGACTAATATAACGGACTAATGTGTAACGAATATAACGCGAGCACTCTGGTGTTGGAATTTGGACTCGATTTAGTTCAAGCCAGCCGGCTTCGCCCGCTATCGGGCCCCTTCTTTTGTATAAAATCTTGAAACGGACGTATGTTGAATCGAACAAACTTCGGAGTGAAAAAAACATGATGATAAATATTTAAGAAAAAGGATTTTGCATCGAAATACCACTATTTTCTAATAGTAATTTTTGTAAAAATGTTATATTCTTGCTGGAACTTTTTGAAACTTTGTGATAGTTTATCGCACATGATATAATTTTGCAAAAAAAAGAGTTACATTTCGGCGTGAAAGAGGATGTGGTTGCGAACAAAATCAGGAAATATAACGGAAATTCTATGTTTTAAAGCACCGCGACCTCAAGTAACACATCTACTAATAGGTTGTTTAACGGAGTTTCATTCAAATACAGTTTTGTTAATAATAGAGTACGCTCCCTGGTGTTGGAATGAGGAACTAATATAACGTGGCTTAGTTAAAACTTGCTGGCTTCGCCCGCTATCGGACTGGCGTGGGCGGCGGGGATATGGTTCGAATTTCGTTCGCTTCGAGGTTCTTTCGAAAAGGAGGGTTACATTCGGTGGTGCGTGCTCAGCATGCTTGCTACGATTTAAATTTTTTTCGCTTCGAAGTTCATTCGAAAAGGAAGAGCGCATTCGGCAGTACGCGTGCAGCACACCTGCTATACGCTGCCGCAGTCTGTGGGGACGCGGCTGAAGAACTAATGCACGAAATTTAATAAAAAAAATATATTCAGGTAGTCTCTGATCTAAATTGATGCTGATTAGTTTTTGGTGTAAATCGTTCATCAGGTGGAGTACTGTTTAGCATTTTTTACGATTTACGCATCAGCTTTATCATAATCACTAATACAATCAAATTTCCATCGAACTTTAGATACAGATCGTCCATGACATGAGTTGGTGTTGTTTTTATTTTGAAGTAAATAACTCAACATGGCTATGATATGCTACATTTTTCACAATTTTCACAATAGCTGTATCTCAAGAACTAATAGACGGAATTTAATAAAAATTTATATTCAGATAGTCCCTGATATAAAGCGATACTGATTACTTTTTCATGTAAATAGTTCAACAGATGGCGCTTCTAAAGTGCGTTTTTAGTGATTTGCATTAACACTATTTCAATAACTAATTTACGGATTTTCATCAAACTTCCGAATCAGTAAATCCGTGATATGAACTAAATCTTTTTACGTATCCGTGTTAATTGCTCAATAGGTGGCGCTGTTGTGCTCAATTTTCCCGATTCCTGAAATAGTTTTGTTGCAAGAATCAATGCACGAATTTTCATCAAACTTTAGATTCAGTAAGTCCCTGATATAAATTAGTATTCTGTAGTTTTGGAGTAAATCTCTTGAAAGGTAGCTCCGCTATACGGTATTATTCGTGATTATTGCAATAGCTCTATCATCAATAATATATATCAATAACCATGCTCAGGATCTAATGCATGGATTTTCATGAAACTTCAGATTCTGTTAGTCCTTGATATAAAAAAGTACAAAAGTACTTTTTAGTTTTTGGAGTAAATCGTGAAACAGGTGGCGCTGCTATGTGGCATTATTCATGATTATCGCAATATCTCAAGAAGAAATGCATGGATTTTCATCAAACTTCAAATTCAGTTAGTCCCTGATATAAATTAATATTCTTTTGTTTTTAGAGTAAATGGCTCAATAGGTAGCGTTTCTATCCAGTTTTTTTATGACTTCTGCGATAATTCAAATATCTGAAATAGTACTAATACACAGATTTTCATCAAATTTCAGCTTGAATTAGAATTTGAAAGACGTTGTTACGGATTTTTCAAAAAGTTCCGGCAAGAATTTAACATTTTTACAAAAAATGCTATTAGAAAATAGTGGTATTTCGATGCGGAATCCTTTTTCTTAAGTATTTATCATCATGTTTCTTTCCTTTCTATTCAACATTCGTAAATACCTAAATCGCGTTGTATTAGTTCCAAATTCCAACACCAGGGTGCTCGCATTAGTTCCACATTCCATCATCAGGGAGCGCACCTTATTACTAACAAAACTGTATCTTAAGAAAACTCCGTTAAAGAATCTATCAGTAGATATGTTACTCGATGTCGCGGTGCTTCAAGACAAGAATTTGAGATTTTTGAAAAAAATCACTATTCTTCAATAGTGGTATTAAATGCGAAATATATTTTTATAAATTTATATCATGTGTCATAAACTATCTTAAAGTTTCAAATAGATCAACCTAGAATTTCCGTTACATTTCCTGATTTTGTTTGCCCCACCCTCTTCTTTCCCTTTCGTAATGGGACTTTTTATACAATTTTTTATCACATGTTATAAACTATCACAAAGTTTCAACAATTCCAACAAGAATTTAACATTTTTACAAAAAATACTAATAGAAAATAGTGGTATTTGACGCGGCATCTTTTTTCTTAAATATTTAACATCAGGTTATATTATGTTTCAAAAAGTTTCACAAAATTGATATTATTTAATTAGCAGCTAAAACTTAAAAAAACGCTGAGCTTTTTAAAACTAGTTGGATGTGTCAATCCCAAAACTTTCTTCTATCTCATAAGTACATTTTAATATTAAAAAAAAAAAAAAAAAAAAAAAAAAAAAAAAACGTGGTGACCCCAAAGTTACCCACTATCGAATTTCCTGAAACGTTTAACCTAGCCTAACGAGATTCTGGTATCCGAAAAGCCTAAAACGCAAAATTTAATTAATATTCTGAGAAAATGAGCTTAGTAGTGCCTCATGTTGGGTATTTTATACTAAAACCTAATAAGCATATATTTATGTCAAGATTTAACAGAATCTGAAATTTGATGGAATTTCGTCCATTAGTTCTTGAGATATAGTTATAACAAAAAATTTGCAGAACGTAGCACAGCAACACCATATCGTAGACAATTTATGCCAAAACGTAAAAAAGCGTCTAATTATGTTATGGTGTAAAAGAATCTGAAGTTTGATGAAATTCTGCGCATTAGTTCTTGAGATATAGCTAGTTAAAAAAAAACCGTGTAAAATATAGCACAGCAGCACCATGAGTTGAAGAATTTATAACAAAACTTAATCATCGTGTAATTATGTTATATGTCATTTTGTAACAAAATCTGAAGTTTGATGAAATTCTGTGCGTTGGTTGTTGAGATATAGCTATCAGAAAAATCGTGCAAAATGCAGCATAGCTGCTCCACCTGTTGCAAGGTTAATAGCAATATGTAATCAGCGTCTAATTATGTTATATATTCTAGTGTAACAGAATCTAAAATTTGATGAAGTTTTCTGCATTAGTTCTTGAGATATAGCTATCGCAATAATCGTGCAAAATGTAGCATAGCAGCGCCACCTATAGGGCAGTTCACACCAAAACCTTATTAGCGGCTATGTATCTCAAGGTATCGCGGAATCTGAAGTTTGGTGACATTCTGTGCATTAGTTCTTGAGATATAGCTATCATGAAAATCATGAAAAACGTGACATAACAGCGCCACCTGCTGGCCAATTTACACCAAAACTTAATCATCGTCTATGTATATCAAGGGGTCACAGAATCTGAAGTTTGGTGAAATTCTGTGCATTAGTTCTTGAGATATAGCAATCTTGAAAATCATGAAAAACGTAGTATAGCAGCGCCACCTGCAGGCCAATTTTCACCAAAAACCAATAGGCACTAATTCATATCAAGGTCTAACTGAATATAAAATTTTATTAAATTTCGAGCATTAGTTCTTGAGATAGAGCGCACACAAATTTTTTGTCACATACAGACAGACAGACACACAGACAGACAGACAGACAGACAGACAGACAGACAGACAGACAGACGGACAGACTCACAGACAGACATTTTCTAAAAATAGTCGAAACGTGTTCAGGACCTTCTAAAACGTATAAATCCGTCGAAAACCGGAAGTCGAAAATTTTCATGAATCCAATACTTTCTTCTTGTAAAGATAGAAGAAAGTAAAATGTCTAGCGTCCCCTTAATCTAGCTCCCCGCCGTATCCTAAATTTCATGAGTCATGCTTTATTTAAGCTTTTTCTTATTTTTAAAAGGATTCGGATATTTACTTTTTTAATATGAACAATTTCGCGTGAAGTGATGTGTGTGAAAACCAATATCTGTTACAAATTAAAAATCTTTTCATAAAACCAAAAGTTTCTGTCCGATTGAAAAAATAATCCCCTCTATCTTTATATTTAAACTCAGAACCCCCAAAATTAATCAGGTAAACGCCTTATCAGAAGAAACCTACATCCAAAATTTGAAACAAATCGGTAAATTATCCCTGAAAAATCTATTTACATAAATTAAGAGTGTTACACCCCATTCCTCTTTTCTTTATATGTAAACAATGAACACCCACAACTAATCATGGATGTATCTTATCAAACTGATATTGTACCTAAAATTTTAATAAAATCTGACACTTTTGCATGAAAACTGACTTAACGAAATTAAGAAGTGGGAGGGGGGGAGTGCGGTTTAGCCTTTTGTTTCCCTTCCCTTATTCTTATCCAATGAACCCCTGAAACTAATCAGGAAAGTTCGTTATCAGGATAAATCTTGTCGAAATTTTGAATCAAATTGGATATTTCTATCAGGAGTTATCGCATTACGTACATACGTACGTACATACGTACATACATACGTACATGGTTACATACACACACACAGAATCTGCGAGCACATTTGCTCTCATACTTTGATAGTCTGTGAGCAGAAATCGCGTAAAACTGCATTGTCCTAGGCTAAATTAGATCAAAACTAGAAAGTTGGCGCCGTGGCGGTCTTTAGATTAAAAAAAATCACGCCAAATTGAATTGGCCTAGGACAATCTAGTTCAGCGTAGGATAAACTAATTCAAACCAATGAATAGCAGGCTAAACTAGTTCATCCTAATGACCGTTCGGCCAAACTAGTTTGGCCTAGGAAAATCTAGTTTATCCGATGGGCGTTCGGATAGACTATGGCCTAGGAAAAACTAGTTTATCCGATGGGCGTTCGGATAGACTAGTTTGGCCTAGGAAAACTTAGTTTATCCGATGGGCGTTAGGATAGACTAGTTTGGCCTAGGAAAAACTAGTTTATCCTATGGGCGTTAGGTTAGACTAGTTTGGACTAGGCCAATCTAGTTTGGCCTAAAATCGGGTTTGGCCTGTAACATAGCTATTATTCATTTACAGGGCTACACAAAAGAATTCCATTAGATATTGTTAAAAGAGCGAACTGTGTGTGACATATTTTAAGTATATTAAACAGTTTTATGTATAATAAAATTGATGTATGTCAATAAGGCTTAGTATAAATTACACGATACTGCCTTCCCTAATATAAAATTATAGTATTTACAGAGACCCATAAAAGATTCCAAATAGTATATTCTTTCCGAAGTATTGCATATGTATCCGATGATAGCTGATGGATGGATGAAATGCATTTTAATTATGATATGCGCTCATAAGTTTCACTAAATTTATGCATGTTATATGGTGTGTATAAATGCTATATTTAATATACAGAGCTAACATAAGAGCTCGCCAACGTTACTGAATATAGGCATAAATTACTGAAAGGTGATTCTTAAATAAATTATACATTTTTACTCTGAACTGCATTAAATTTACTAAGAAATGTTTGCAGAATATAGATAAAATGATATATAGGACCACGCTAGGAACTGGGTACATGGAGCCTATGAATGATAATTTATGAAAAAGTGATTTCAGTTGTTTTAAGAATGTTTTAGTTTAAACTTTTTTTTTTTTAACACTGATGTGGAATAAAGGTACCAGGCAAACTACAAAGCTGAACAAAGTGTTAAGTATGTTTCCATCTATTAGTATAAATTGCTGAAAGAGAAATTTCAAGCTACTAGGCATTTTTTGCTAAACTAAATTTTCTCATTATATTATGTATATTAGTTGGCATATCAAATACAGGGCTGTTCAATAGTACAGGAATACATATTTGGCTATATTTGGCTTTATATCCTAATATACCTAAATGAAGAAGTTTTGTCACATATTCCATGAAGTGTTGGAAAATGCTTCATAATCTATACTTAATGCATGATTTTTTAGCTCACAGGCTATCATAACCTGAGAGCTTATGTGCCCGTCCGTTCTGTATGTACGTTCGTACGTTCTTTCGTGCGTAACGCGATAACTCATGATAAAAATATCGGATCCACTTCAAATTTTGTATAAAGATGTATCCTGATAAGGCGCTTCCCTGATTAGTTTTTGGAGTTCATTCGACATGTATAAGAGGGGGAACGGGGGCTCTTGCCCCTCCCCTTAATTGATATAAACGAGATTTTATGCAGAATTAACAGTTTTCATTCAAACTTTACATCTAGGATCATTCTGATGAGGCGATTCCGTGACTTTATTAGGTGTTCATTGAATAAGTATAAACAGGGGGGACGGGGGGGCTCATGCCCCCCCTTAATTGATATAAAAGGGATTTTCATGCTGAATTAACAGTTTTCGTTCAAAACGTAGATATAGATTCATTCTGATGAGGCGATACTGTGGCTGTTATTAGGTGTTCATTGAATAAATATAAACAGGGGGAACGGGGGCTCATACCCCTCCCCTTAATTGATATAAACGGGATTTTCATGCAGAATTAACAGTTTTCGTTCAAAATTTAGATATAGGATCATTCTGATGAGGCGAGTCCGTGGCTGTTATTAGGTGTTCATTGAATAAGTATAAACAGGGGGAACGCGGGTTCTAATGACCCCTCCCCTTAACTTGTATAAATGGAATTTTCAATTAGAATTGTCAGATTTCGTTCAAATCTCTGAATAGTTTTGGAAGTTTAATGGTTAGGTATAAAAGAGGGGGAATAACTCCTCTTAAATTATAGAAACGCTAAATGGGTTTTTATTAAGAATTATCCGATTTGCACTGAATTTTGGATATAGATTTTTTAATATGATAAAGCATGTACTTGATAGTTTAGGAGGTTCAATGATTAAATATAAAAAAAGGAGAAAGGGGAGAGCTGTTTCCCCTTATTAATTTTTTTTTCGAACGCAATTAACGAAAATACAAGTCTGTAATGTACAGTTAGTATAGTCTGTCTCAAAAATTTAAGCACTCTGCAAATGTCATTTAAAATAATTGAAGAAGAAAATATTTTATGCTAATTTACAATAAATACTCGACATTTAATCAAAATAAAATAAAATAAGCCATTTTGGATAGTTAAAATAAAAAATATATTTATTTTTATTTATTTTTCCTTTTTTTCTTCAAGAAACGCTGTCTCAAAAGTTTAAGCACTTTATGCAAATTTTTTTAGAAAACATGGGATTGGTATTGTGTAATGACGTTGTATGACATCATATTGCACTTTTATACAAGTATAAAAGGTGAAGGAATAATTTCCTAATGTTTTAAACATGACAAAGGGTAAATAATTCACAAAATGTGAGATTTTGAAAGATTTTAAATTGAAGTATCAAAATAAAACTGTTTCTGAAATTGCAAAAGCTTTAAATTGATCAAAGCTATATATATATCAAGTACTTTCTAGAAATGATAATTTTAAGCGGAAACCAAGATGCAGACGACCACGTATGACGACTGTTCAGATTGATCGGAAAATACGGAGATTGGTGTGGCGTCGTTTTGTAGTAGCTGCTATTTTATTAGAATACTTAGAAGAAGCGTGATTACGTATAGTAGTCCAGGTCTTAGATGTGAAAATAGCGAAAAAACCCCACAATGATTGCAAAGCCACTTTTTATTTAAACATGTAGTAATAGGGGGGTACACATGCAGTACTCGGAGAAAATCTCCGAACAGAGATTTTGCGACTTAACCGGACAAGAGCAATGAGTCAAGTGCAATCATACATAGCAACGAACCGCCACTTTTGGCATGCTAGAAAATCGCCAACATACACAAGTTCGCCTATGCACAATGGATAGTATACGCCAAATAACAGTTAAAATGCAGCTGGCATGATCAGAATTCAATTTGGTTGCCCAGCTGGGATGGGAAAGGAAAGGTTGCCAGTTGATAAATGTTACACGTGTTGTTATGTCTAAACAAAGAAGCCGACCGAAGGGGCACCAGATTTTAATGCGCAGATGTTAAATACTTTTTAGGATTTTGTCGAGAAAGGAAAAAGAAGCGTAAGCATAATTTTTAACCGCGAAACAGAGATGATCTCCTTATAAGGTAATGCAGAATTGCTTCGATCAGAATCACCCGACATCAGGAAATTGTTTTGAACGGTTGCTTAAAATGTGAGTGTATTTCTCACAGATAAACTTGAGCAGCTGCAGATTTTCGGTTAGAGAATTAATAAGCAAGAAAAATGGAAAAGGAATGAAGGACAACTTAAAACTAATTTTGAATTGAAAAGGAAGGGCGGGTGTAAGGAATAATTTAAGAAAATAACCAATATATAACGAAATAATCGTTATATATATCACCCGGTGCACCACAAAAAAACTTTTGCTGTCCAATGTGCATAGACTAGCATAAAATATTATCAAACATAAAAACATACATAAATGCAAAAGTTTTTTTTTATATATCTATGTAGAAAGTTGCTGTCATGATCATGGAGTCTTTGGAATTCAAAAACAGTCGAAAGTTCTAAAGTTTCTATATTTGTTTTATATTTGTATTTTATGGATCCAAGCTAGTACTGTATTTTTATATGTAGAAGTTGAGTCGACTCAGACAGTACAAAAACACTACTGCAGCTTTGATTGTTATCATGACACAAGTAAAAAATTTGAAACATATACACAAAACATGAAACTAATACTAAATGAATGTAAAATGGCAATACACAAAAATAACATAATAGCACTATACTTTTCAAAAAATAAAAAAAAGTAATATGATGTATATTAAAAAAATAAAAATGTTTTTTGTAAAAAGGTGTTTCATGCCGAAGCATAGGATGACAAAAAAAAGAGGTGCTCCAAGCACGCCCATAAAAATTGCGTCACCCTGAATCTTGTGTACAACACAAGTATTATGGCATCGGCTTAGGGCCTAGCCTTAGATGAGGAGGGAATTGTGACGCTCCCCCGAAGGCACTAGCGGTCTTCTTAAGGAGCTCACGTCGAATTACATGAAAAAAATGGATTGTTGTGAATTGGAATGACAATTCAAAAATTTGAATCGAAACTCCAATTCCAAAACTTTGTCTCTCAACACAATGAAGCTTGAACCCTTAGGGCATTAATTTTGAACGGGAACAAGACTTCAAAGGGAAGAATTCAAAAAAAATGTATATCATATAACAACTAATATGGGCAGACAATCCTAGAGTGAAGAGAGACGAAAAATGTGTCACAATCGAGTGGGGTGATGAACAAGTCATATACGAAAAATGTGTTTTATTTAACTACATAAATCATTTGTTTACTTTTCTAAACTACAGTACCTGTTTATCTACCTATAATATGTTTGACTTATAGTATAGGAATTGTTAAGTGGGAGGATAGGTAGTGGAAAATACTGAATTAATGAAGATTGTCAAAGAAATTTTAAGTGTACTGCAAAAAAACAAAATAAAAGTAAATAAAATTTTAAGTGAGTATGAAGACATATCTAAGTGTTAAAGGATAACAATGATACCTAATATTGTTCCCAAGAGATCTTCAAAACAACAGTGATGGACCAGCCATGATATTGTTAAAGATCAGTCAAAAACAACATACACACAACCATGAGCTCTTTGGTTGGATATGTGGTATCATAAAACATGACTTAAAAATTAATAAATAGTGTTTTACATTAGCTTCTGTTTCTTAGATTGTATGTGTGAGGTTGATAAAACGTGTTAAAGTTAGTGTTGTTTATATGACTTGATGCATCAAATAAGTGTCCATAACGAGGGGGTGCAAGTAGAAGTCTATCAATATGTACTCGAAATGCTGTGTTATCAGGAGCATACAACCTTTTAATTAAGAATGATACAGGGGAATGTTTACAAGTGACAATATATGGACCAGTATACTTTGTTTTAAACTTGTCATTTGATTTTAGATATACAATATCTTTTAAGAAAATGGATCTTAATTTAGCTTTCTGACCGTAATATTTATATCTTTTATCTTGAGCAGATTTAATGTTGTTATAAGCCTTGTGATATATCTTACTCAAATCATCAAGTAATTTGTGTACTTCAATATGTTTATCAAGAAAGGGTTGGTTGCACGACTGATCAAAAGTATCAAAAATTAGAGAAAGCTCGCTTCCAAAATGAAGATGGTTAGGAGAGTACAATGTAGTTGCATGTTTGGAGCCGTTATAAAGAGATTTGTGTATAAAGACTGCATTTTCGAATGAGTGACCTTCTTGTAAAAGAATATTGACTGAATATTTGATTGATTCATTAATTCGCTCTGCTATCGCATTTGATTGTGGTCTTGAGGCAGAACTGTGTAATACCTTAATGCCCATTGTATCATTAAAAATGTTATATGCCTGAGAAATGTACTGGGGTCCTAAGTCTGATAAGACAACCGAAGGTCTCCAAAGGTGGTTATGTAAGAGAATAAGCATTTAACAACCTTACTTGCAGATATGTCATTAAGTGGAAAGAGTTCAATATGTCTCGAAAAATGATCAGTGATAGTTAAAACATATTTTCCATTAGTAAACGGTCCAAGGAGATCTGTACTGATAGTGTGACCAGGGTATCTGGGAGTGTATGTGGGCTGCAAAGGTGCGGGTGGAGTTTGATGATGTTTAGTTTGAAGACATTTGATACAGGATGCAACAAAGTTTAAAGTGTCTACATACATGCCCTTCCAAAAATATCTACCTGACAAGAATTCATAAGTTTTATTAAAGCCAAAATGGGATAAATGTGAGATTGTTAAGACTTTGCTTTTAAGTGAATTTGGAACAAGAATGTGATACGAAAAAGTGTTATTAAAAATATTTTCCTTCTTTAACATTAATACCTTCGAATCAGGATGAATGAAGTAGTTAAGAAATTTTTGAGAAGATCCTTTCTTTAAGATTTCTTTATAAACAACAGACAAAGTAGGGTCATTTTGTTGTTCAGTAGCAAATGTTTCATTCGAAATTTCTAATAAAGGGTCAGGATTTGTTTGTGTACCAGAAATAAGGCAGTTAACATGCATATTAGAATCACTCGAGCTGGACTGTGGAGTATCACATTCTACAATAGGTAAGGGTTGAGGATCATGAATAAGTTCAGGATTTGTAGCTAAAGTCTGTTGATTATTTTCAAAGTTACAGCGAGATAAATAGTCAGCGAGTACATTCTTTTTACCTGGAATATGTTGAAATTTGTATGTGTATTCTGAGAGATCCATGAGCCAACGAGAGATAATATCAGCCGGCTTTGTAGTTTTGTTGTACTTTTCCAGGGGTTTACTATCTGAAAGGATTACAAATTCTCTGTTGTATAAGTAATATTTGAAAGCAGTAACTGATTTATGAATCGCCATGAGTTCTAATTTAAGTGCAGGATATTTTTTTTCTGATGCTTTTAAAGATTTTGAAAAGTACGCAACAGGTAATAGTTGTTTATCATGTTCTTGTAGTAAGACGCCAGAAATAGCAACATTTGACGCATCAGTATTTAGATAGAACTTTTTGTTCCAATCGGGTAATCTAACCATGGGTGGATTAAAGAATATCTTCTGTATGGTGTCCATAATTTTTTGGTGTTTACTTGTACACTTAAATTTAGCTTTTGGAGTAGTTAAGTTTATAAGAGGTTGCACAAGTTCAGAAAAGGATGGAACAAGAGATTTGTAGAATGTAATGACACCTATGAGTGCTTTTAATTGACGTTTGGTTGTAGGCGTTGGAAAAGATGTTATTTTTACAATGTTCGACTGAACAGGAGAAATAGTTTGATTTTCTATGTGAAATCCAAGATAATCTAAACTGGTTTTGTGAAAAGTGCATTTGTTAGGGGACAGCGTTAAATTATATTTTACTAATATTGCAAGAATTTTATCCAACTTATCACACATTTCTTGATATGAATTGGCACCAACAATAAGATCATCTTGGTAGGTATAGACACCTTCTAACTGTAATTCATCAAGTAACGAGTCCATTAAAGCTTGAAAAATTGAGGTGCTTATTTTTAATCCGAATACTAATCTCTTATACCGAAAAGAACCAAACATTGTAGTGAATGTGAGCTGATTTTGAAATTTTGCAGGCAAATCAATCTGATGATATGCCTGATGAAAGTCGAGAGAAGAGAAAAAACGATATTGTGAAAGATTTGAAATAATAGTTTGAATTTTTGGAAGTGGGTAGGACGAACCTTGAATTATAGTATTAACCATTCTGAGATCTAATGCGAGTCTATATTTCTGTATACCTGTACCGTCTGGTTTCTTTTTAACAAGAAGCATGGGGCAGGCCCATTCAGAACAATGACGTTCAATGATTTTGGCATCAAGCAACTGTTTGATTTGATTTAAAACATCCTTTTGCAATGCTTGGGGGAGAGGGAAAGGGAGTGTCTTTATGGGGTAATCATTAATGAATTTCAAATCAGGTACAATTTTATCAGTATGACCAAGTGTGTCTAATGATTTGGAAAAGGCAGGATAATAATTAAGTAACAATTTAGTTAGGTTCTTTGCTTCATTCGATTTTAAGTGAGTAAGATTAAAATCCTTAGCCGATAAATCCTGCTTTCTTTTTTGTAAGATTTCATTAGACGCCTGAATAAAATTTACAAAGTGCTGTTCTGAGTTATTTTGCTTATCAGACATTTCAGAAGTATAGTCGCGAATTTCCTCAATCTCAGATAATTGACCTATTTTTGTATGTTTAGGGAGATGAATGGTCTTTTCAGGAGTGTTTTTAAGTGTTATTGAGAAGAAATGATGTATTTGTGAAGTTTTCTTTCTTTTATTGGATAATTTATTCATTTGAATAATGGCATCATTTCCTATTAATTCTTTTGTTTGTGCCAAATATTCAAATAGATAATTTCTGTCATTGTTGATGTTATTGGAGGTGTAAACAGAGCACCATATTTGTTGTTGAGGTTCTAACATAATTTTACGAGCTAAGAACACCGCTTGATTCATTACAACATCACTCAAAGAATTGCATGATTTTGATTGTTTCTCTCCAGAAGATTCTTTACTGGTTTTTAAAGGAACAGAGAAAAGTGGAAGTGGAAGACTCGGGTATGTCAACAATATAAAAGTGGTGTGAAAACGCTTTTTGTTTTAACTTGATGGATGTTCTGATGCACGCGGAAAATGAGACGTCAGAATTGACAGTTTTAATATTGACGTCAGTGGAAAGTCTTTTATATTTTAAGACAGGTTTAAGTTGATTAAATAATTTTTGTGAAAGTAAAGATATACTACTACCAGAATCAGCCAATAAAGTAATATCATGGTTTGCTATAGTGGCTTTAACAAGAGGGAGGGATGGTGACATAGAGTTTACACTACAAATTATCTGAACATTATCACTTTCTGTTTGTGTACTGATGTTATTTGCTATCTTAATGGAGTCAAAAGTTTGGAAACCTACTGAATTAACTAGTTTCGAACTTGAAATTTTAGGTAAAACAGGGTCAAAAAGAAAAGTTGCTGATGTAGAAGTATTAGACTGAGACACAACACCATCAGCATAAAAATTGTATCTGATTCAGTTTTCCTGAAATTGTGGAGTGTAATTTGTGTATTTGTTTTTTCTTTGAGTGTTTGCTCTTTTCCATTTAAAACAAGAGAGAGCGTCGTGATTGTTTCGTCCACATAACTGACAAACAACTGGTTTTTTATGTGAAAACTTGTGTGGGGAATAACGTCTAGTGTAGCTCCGATTTTTGTAATTTTTTTGAAGCGTGAAACACCTCCGGAATGTTTTGGTCTAGTCTGCAGATTTTTTTGCTCAGTTTCGGTTTTAGTATCAGGAGGGGCAAAAGATAATGCATTTATTTTCTCAGAGATTTCTTTTAATTGCGATTCAATGATATTTTCTGGTCTGTGTACCGAAGGTAAGGAATGTAAGATTTTTTCATTCCTTAAAATTTCATGAAGGGTTTGCGCTCTTTCAACTGCCGTTTTATAATCATTAATGCCTTCTTCCTGTAATTTTATTCTAATATTTGAAGGAAGGGCCTCTAGAAATTTCATGAGTTTGATAGTGTTGCGTGCATTTTCGTCGTTAATATCTGCATACACTGTCGCCGCAAGAACATTTAGTCTATGGGCTAAATTTTTTATCGTCTCAGAAGGCATTAGTGCTAAACTGGACAATTCAACAGAGGCAACACATTTACTAGGGGGGGCGAAAAATGACGCAAATTGCTTTTCCAGCAAATCGAGGTCTGTTATCTTTTGCAGGTCAGGGTTTTGGGCTAGAAATTTTTGTGCAGGCCCAACTAATTTTCCCTTTAAGATTGCGATTGTTGTCTGTGGGTTATACTTATTAATTTCCGCACAGACTCTAATTTGGTCAAAGAAAAATTTAAGTAAATCTGGATCTCCATCAAATTGAATGATATTTATCGGAATTTGTTTTGCCGCCATGATTACAGTTTTTTTTATTATTTAAGCCCACAAGTATGGAGAAATTGATACACAGACCGGATTTATACCCTAAAGCACATTGAAAACGAGTAAATTTCCTAGCTAGTAAAAATATGTAAACTAGCAAAATAAATAGACCTTAAAATATACCTCACTTTAAAGATATCTTATTTGAACCTCTTATAACAGTAAAGCAAAGGGAGCACATACAAGAGTAAATCATTTAGAAAATAAAATAAATAAAAACAAGATAATTACACTTTGAAACATATATCTATATATTCCTTCACTTTAAAAAGTACTTATTTTATCCTTGGATAATAAAGCAAAGAAAACTATATAGAAAACACCAAAAACTGTTAGTAAGCAAGGGAAAATGAAATCTTTTAACTTCTTTACACAAGGAAAAAAAAAATTCCTTTTTCGTAACTTAAAACATTTTGATTTATTTATATTTTTTGGATGAAAAAGAATATCTTATTTTAACCTTTTAATTAAAAGTTCAAAACTGGTTAAAAACTCATTTAAGCATACTAGAGAATCTAAATACAAATTAAAAAAACGAAGGGGTATGGGACGTTAAATATGAAACAATAGCACATAAATGCAAATAACTGATAAAAAAACTGCATAAAATGTCAGCAAAAAAATAATAACCAGAAATAACAACAGTTACCGTGCTTTCGCAAATTAAAAATCTTTGCAAAAACACAATAACAGGATTATATTAGTGATATGGGATTAAACCCGATTTAAAAACAACGAACTGCACTGTTGACTGTGGTGTACTGACTGTGGAAGCAGAACATGAAATAAACAAAGTACGTGGGTTACTTTTTTTTTGAGAAAAAATAAAAATCAATTAATTATTATATTGTTAAATACACCAAAGTAATAGTTAGGGAAAAGGGACTCGATCTGCTCCCACACTCAAAGCTGTCGTATTTCGAAGAGATGAAAATGTGCATTTTTTTTATCACTGAAGACTATGAGAAATTTTATATTGTAAACAGGAAATTGGGTATTCACTTATCGAAGGTAATGACACCTCTTTTAGAGAATTGTTGTAATTCTTTTATTTATTTATTTATTAATTTTGTGCACTGGAAGACGTCGGCGCCGATCATTTGCAGAAACACAAATTGCACTAATTCTAAGCAGAATTCTCTATATATTTTCACATTCTCGAAGCTGTATTAAGTACTCGAACACACGCACTTTATTGCACGTGAACTTTTGTATGGCATGTTCTGTAATTTTGACGAAGCACACTGTAATAGAAGCACAAAATGATAGGAGGTGTCGATGATATCACTTGAATCACACACAAACTATGCGAGGAATGAGAAGGGGAGGCGTCCACCGCCCAGGTGACGATTGGTCGCAGAGATTTCTTTTTAGTAGATGGAACATCGAGAGGTAAACACTCCGAAGCACATGAGATGGAGAGCACAGGGGAGGAAAAGGGGGTGTCCAGCAAAGGATTTCAGGACGGGAACACCGCTTTACTTTTCGACGTCGACCGCAGGTGAAGATGGGGACATCAATTCCACATCGGCTGACCCTTAGCAGGCAAGACTAATATCGGGAGAGCTCCATATCAAGGCATGCAGTTAAGAGAATAGAAGAAGCGACGATGCATCACATCCGCAGGAAAGTGGCAGTTGATTGTATCACCCCCATATTTTTTTTTTTTAATGTGGGGAAAAACGAAAAAGTCAAACGGCACCAGAGAGTCTTGTGGCGTCGTTTTGTAGTAGCTGCTATTTTATTAGAATACTTAGAAGAAGCGTGATTACGTATAGTAGTCCAGGTCTTAGATGTGAAAATAGCGAAAAAACCCCACAATGATTGCAAAGCCACTTTTTATTTAAACATGTAGTAATAGGGGGGTACACATACAGTACTCGGAGAAAATCTCCGAACAGAGATTTTGCGACTTAACCGGACAAGAGCAGTGAGTCAAGTGCAATCATACATAGCAACGAACCGCCACTTTTGGCATGCTAGAAAATCGCCAACATACACAAGTTCGCCTATGCACAATGGATAGTATACGCCAAATAACAGTTAAAATGTAGCTGGCATGATCAGAATTCAATTTGGTTGCCCAGCTGGAATGGGAAAGGAAAGGTTGCCAATTGATAAATGTTACACGTGTTGTTATGTCTAAACAAAGAAGCCGACCGAAGGGGCACCAGATTTTAATGCGCAGATGTTAAATACTTTTTAGGATTTTGTCGAGAAAGGAAAAAGAAGCGTAAGCATAATTTTTAACCGCGAAACAGAGATGATCTCCTTATAAGGTAATGCAGAATTGCTTCGATCAGAATTACCCGACATCAGGAAATTGTTTTGAACGGTTGCTTAAAATGTGAGTGTATTTCTCACAGATAAACTTGAGCAGCTGCAGATTTTCGGTTAGAGAATTAATAAGCAAGAAAAATGGAAAAGGAATGAAGGACAACTTAAAACTAATTTTGAATTGAAAAGGAAGGGCGGGTGTAAGGAATAATTTAAGAAAATAACCAATATATAACGAAATAATCGTTATAATTGGTATTTAGACAAAATATGTCTATATACGGCAAATTAAAAATAATTTCAGAGTACAGATGTCCAAAGACGCTGTAAATAGAAGTATTAAAGCGTGTGATTACATCATGTAAAAAAAATTGGCTCGCAAACCGTCTCTTAAATTACATCACAAACAGGTACGAATGAACTGGGCTAAAAAACACATGACCTAAGGGGACAAAGGCTTACTGTTTTATTCAGCGATGAGAAAAAGTGGAACTTAGATGGCCCTGATAGTTGGAAGGTGTATTGGCATGAGTTATGCAAGAACCGAAGGACATTTTTCAGCAGGCAGCAAGGCGGTAAATCCGTTATTATTTAGGGGTCATTTGGGACATTTTCCAGCCCTCTCTAGCTTTTCTAAAAGGAAGAGAAGAGTAAAAAAAGTTTCAAGAGACCGTAAACCACCATTTGCTTCTATTCGGTGACATTTTGGGGGGTTTTGAATGAACTTTTCTGCAAGACAATGCCTCAATCCATCTATCCCATTCTACAAAACTTTGGATTTTTCAGTAAAATGATAAAGTACTTAACTAGCCAGCTTTAAGTCCAGACTTAAACCCGATTGAGAATGTCTGGATTACTTTAACCCGCCAAATTTAGGCAATGGAAAGCAGTATGACTCTATTGAAGAACTCCAAGAGGCTATTGAGAAAGCATGGTATTCTTTGCCACGAGAAACCCCACAAAAACTAATTATTTCGACGAAAGCACGTTTATTTGAACTAATCCGAAAATATGGAAAAAAATTGTTACTAAAAGTTCTTTAAAAATTATAAATATGGTTGTTTTTGACATTGTGCATAAACTTTTGAGACAGTTTTTTATAACTTTTTTTTAAATTGTATTTTTTTTAAATTATGTAATTTATTTTTTCTATTTTTTCTATCGTTTATTTAAATAATATTGCTAAATATGTAAATAAAAAAGTTTTATTAATTCTAACTTTTTATAATTCATTAAAAATCGATATTTTATGCTTGTGCTTAAACTTTTGAGACAGACTATATGCGAAGCCTTTAAGCTCAATGCCATCAGTTTAACTGGGCAATATTCTCTTTATTTTTGTTCTTTTTATAATAGCATGTGCAAAAGTTATCTTGAACATGCAAGATGTATAAAACTTTATTTCACTGATTCTTTTCCAACCACATCTCACATAAATTCAAAATATGAGTTTTAAAATATATGATATAAAATTTAAGTGACGCTTTTATGTGGCTTTAAATGGTTTGTTTTAAAATAATTCAAATTATTAATTTTTTAATTTGATAAAATATATTTACACATATAAAAATACTTCTAATTTTCCCAATTCGTTGTTAAATATACAATTTTGATTGAATCTATACTATGCATTGAAAAATATATATTTCAATAAATTGATTTATCTATTGTGTGGTGTTATTCAAAATTTTATATAATATTTATGTTTTTTTTTCTTACGTTAACGATACATATTTTATGTAGTTCAAAAAGCATTATTGGTTGCACAATACAAAAATATTTGTAAAAGGATGATTTCTTTTGCCTTTGCATCTTTTCAGCTTATTTTGAAATATTTTGGAATTGTCGATCTTTATTATTTATGAAGCCTCTTCTTCTATAATTTTTTATTTCACTCGTCAAGAATCCTGTGCAGAACTAGGAAACTAATCGTCCTGCATTAAAGCCGATATGTGTTACGACGATTCTCTGACCTCTTTAACCCTTTATCTAATTACGGTACTTATAAGTACCATTAAAAATACCTATTCTAAAATTCTTTTAATAAGTCAATTAGTTGTAATACTGTTTAGAATGACTTACAGATACATTACTTTATTTCGTTCCAAAAGTATTATTGGTTATAGAATACAAAAATATTTTTAAAAGGGTTAATTCTTTTGCTTTTGTATCTTTTCAGCTTTCTTGGCACTGAGGGAGGGGGATTTTTCAATTCAGAAATATTTCTATATTTATATTGCAAGAAATCATATTAGTGCATTTTATAACTCTACAAAATACTAAGAAAACAATTTAAAATGAAAAATTTAAATGAGGTTATAAAAATTGCTCAAAATCCCTGTAAATTCAAATTTAATTAATCCTCCTAAATCCTTCAATCTTTCTAAAATCTTTCAAAAATTTATTCAATGATTACGTAAATCTTTTAATTTAGTTTAAACAATCTGAGTAAAATGCTTTAGAATGTAAAATTTTAATCAATTCATAATGCGACAGATAAAGGGTTAGCATATGTGTTGTATTAATTTTAACATTAAGCAATGGAATTGTGAATAAAACGGAATAGACATATGGTGTATCGTCTATCCGTTGAGAGTGAAGTAACTAAGGAGACTGTCACGAGGTGACAACTGTTTCTTTTAATCGCATCAACAGCTTCTGATTACCGCCAGTGAAAACTTCCAATAGTAATTTCGAATAGAAAATTTCGTCTAATTGTAGCACCTTATTGATTGGAAATTTCTTTCGCAAATATGACTAAAAAAATGTTTTACTTTTTTCTGGTGTCTGTGATGTAACACATATTCTATTTTATATATTTCTATTAATTTTTCAAATGTGAGTACCCCCCCCCCCCCTCTTTTAAAATTTAATTTTAAAAGAAAAGCATTTTTAATAGTTATTGCTATTTTGTGTTTGTCTCCAAGTGCATATAAAATAATAATAATAAATTGAAAACAAATAATAAATTAGTTTTAAAATATCATTCCATTTCTAGATTTTTCTTTCTTGTTCTTCAGTTGATTAAATATCAAACGAATTAAATATTTTTTTCGGTTATAAATAACTGCTATTTTTATTTCCCAATCATTTCATTTTGTCTTGTATAAAGAACTTAATTTGTTACCGGTTGTGTAAATTCGTTTAGGGTTGCCGGATGTTGCACGTTCTCGCCAAGTGCGATAATTGCTGTATTCTCGACAACACTCATTTTTAAAATTTCCCCTTTGCTTATCATATAACGGTCCTTTTTACCTCTACATTTTTTGTTCAGATTGTTAATCTATTCTATGCCAAAAGACTTTTTTTGGCGTTTGTGAAACGTGAAAATTTTGTCAGTTTTATGTTTTGTCATGGTGAAGTAAACACGCACACTCGTTGTGGCCAAAGATGACTAATAATTCTTAATTACTTTCGAGTGCAGTTATGCTAGCGTGCTGTGGGCTTATGTGAAAATATATTTAGATTGCGTTTTGTCGCTGACAATTCAACATGTACAATTTGTGGTCGATAAGAACTAAAGACATTTTTTCTAGTACGAGTGCACATTTGAATGGCTATGCTTTATTTCCTGATGATAGAAAATGCTCATATTTCAAGTATTTAACAAAAATAAAGACAATTTTAGTCAAGTTGATTGTGAACTGAGTCTTCTTCATCAGAAAATGCCTTAAATACTTCGTTCCGGAAAAAAAGTAAAACATGAACCTGGGGCTGTCTACGATATTGCAATACGATCCGGCCAAATCTCACAAAGGGCGGCATTATTCTCACATTTTGCCATCACAGTGTCAGTTTCCTCAGTTTTTATAATCTTTTCACTGACAGTGAGAGGAGTTATCTTAGTTGTCCGAATGTGGTGGAAATACTACCATTGAAGTTAACTCCCAGCAGTAAAATTAATGCCAGTTTTTACAATTATTTTTGATAGAAAAGTTTCGTTAATGAGGCGTATAAATAAAAAGAAATTTTCTACTTAAATTTACTAGTGGAAGTTTACAGCGGTGGTAATGAACTCCCTACGAAATTGGTTGCAGTTGATAGTTCACTATTTCAAGAGTATACCAGTTCCTCTTTTTTAATATTTCCGTGTGTACAAATATTTTAAAAGTATTTACATCCTATTTAAGTTTGCAAGCAGCTTTGTAAGTATGTTTAGATTAGATTGATACTTGGAACCAACAACTAAATCCTGAACTTTGGAAATCCATTAAATTCATTAAATATAAATTACTATATAATATATTTTTAGTGCTAAATATGTTTTTAATAATTTTACATACCGTTCGTTTGATCCATATTAGGGTTTATAATATTAATAAATATTAATGGAGAAATTTCAGATAAGAAACAGGTTTCCAATAATTAGGACAAAATTCTCATAAAGAATTTTGGCTGTGTTTTATGCTTACAAGAAAAGAAAAGCAAAATTGTTAAACTTTTTACAAAAGTATTTTATGGAAAAGATTACATACAATTACCAAAGTTACTTACCCATTAATGAGAAATGTTTAATAAAGGTGAAAATTAGTATTCTTTAAAGATCTAGGTAAAATGATTGTGCATTCCGTAAAATCTGTTTATCACTTGTTGCTAATTAGTAAAATATGGCAATAGGCGTGAATTGGTAGTTATTATCAGTGTGTATAAATGTATTGTAGATGGAAAATGTAACAATAATTAGAAAAGGAAATTACTAAACGTAGTTTCCACAACAAAATAATTTATGCGCCATTTTATAAAAGCATTTTATTATTAAATTCATTTGCGAAAAGGAATGTTGAAACCGACAGATGTAAATTAGATTCAAGAAGAAACATAAAATAAATAATAAAATAAATAACTGAACTATTTTTTCGATTTTTATGAAAAACATTATTTGGAATCTACATATCGGTCTAATCACGAAAAAAATTTTAAAAGAAAAAAAAAAATCAAATTTTTAGTTAAAATTAGACTTTTTATGTCGTGCACCCTGTATATGCAATTAAGGTTCTTAAATATTGTATTGTTTTATTTCTCAATTAAATGGGAATATATAATAAATAATTTTATCTGCTTAACTCTCTGCAACTTTCTTTATCTTATTATTTTAAAGTATTCAGTAAAAATACGAAAAGTAAATTTCCATTCATAGCTTGATTGATTTTTTTTTTTTTTTGTACTTGCGTATTACCGCCACCACAGCTACAGATTTGGCGGTTTTTAAGCACCCTTTATTATTTAGCGGTATTATACATTATTATATATTATATATTAGTATAATTTCCTGGCAGCCAGTTACTGAAAATTTGAAATTAACAAACTTACACTTCACTGTTTTATGACTGTAAACATATTTATAGTTCGTTAGAAGTGTGAAACAGCAAATGGGTTTTCGAGAATAATTTTACTCTAGGGGTTTGAATTTTGAATTTATCATAAAAATTTCTATCAAGGATTATTTTATTGATTTTTAAAGTTTCATAAAATCTATTTTATTTAAAATTGATGATTAACTTTAAATATTATTTTTAAAAGAGGCTACAACCATTAAAGTAAATAATCGTTACATTTTCACAAAAAAAGTAAAATGATTTTATATTTACTCTAAGTTTCTAAGTACTATATAATGTTTTGATGAAATATGCAATAACCTATATCATCAATCAAAAACAAATATCTCAGTAATACATATTGATTAATATATTTGTGTAGTCGAAAGGCGGGTAACCGCGAACAAAGTGTTGCGTAAATAAAGAGTTATTGTAAATGAACGCCCTCTGGAGTAAAAAAAAAAAACAGCTTAATTGTCATGTGGGCACCGAGTAAGTTAGTCATTAGAGAGTATTTTGTTTTCATAAAAAGAAAGAAAAAATGACGGAAGACATCGTATGCTGAGAAACATTTGAAGAAGAGTGGATTCAGTGCCAGGAAGGCTATGACTGGGTCAATGAAGATTATGTCTTTATACATACATCGGAATTTTATTATAATTGTAATGTTTTTATGGCAAAAAAAAAAAAAAAAAACGGTTCGGATACCATAAATAAACATGTCCGCGGTTACCCGCTGTTTCTTAAAACACCAGAAAATAATTTCAAACTAATTTTGTGATATTTACTTAAATAATTCTATATTATTAGCAATTTTTAATTAAAATCGTTGAAAAAGCACATAATTTTATTTTGAGTACAAAATAAAGACAAGAATTTCATTCATTTGTTTTTAATTTGCAATTTATCAAAGTGTCCGGGGCTGTCCAAAATTCACCTACTTATATATATTGCGTTACTACTACTTTCTTTTACTTCTAAATGCTGTAGAATTTTAAATTTAACACCGTCAGATAAAGTAAGCAAATGCTCTTTCAAACGTAAAAAAAACTACTTCAGTTTCAATATTTGTTTAATATTTGCACTTAGCCGTAACATGATTTGCCTGAAAAAGATGCGGTAAATTTCCTTACCAACCATTCTTTAACATTTCTTTAAAAAAGGTTATACCAAAATGTTGTACTGAAAATGCTATATTGTTATTATTTCTAATTAAAATGTTCTATGTGAAGTGTGCAAATTCATTATAATTAAAAATTTAGAAGAAAATAAAAGTTAAAGATGTAAAATGTCAAGGGGGGTTATAGGGAAAATTAAACACGGTAGTTTAACTTAAATCTCAGTTGAATAAAAATATCGTCGCTGCTGACGATTTTTTTCTTTATTTTAGATCGTTTAGGCATTCACCTATAAGTGTACCTATAAGTGTCACCTATATCACCTATAAGTGTCACCTGTGTCTCTCTCTCTCTCTCTCTATATATATATATATATATATTTACATATATACATATACATTAAAAAAATATTTATTTTTCTCCAAGATTAACCTTGTACTATATTAATTTCTTTTAATAATATTCCATGTATATTCCAACTTATAAAATTAAAATTCTATTATTAGGTCTAATTTATTGATCTTTATGGAACGATATAAATTCTAAATCCACCTTTGATTCCAGTACGTGAAAATCTAAAAAAAAGGCTCTAAATAAAACATATTCTTAAACAATCATTATTTCTTAAATTCTTAATAAAACGCACCTTGTTTCCCTGTTTTTATCAACCCCTCTTTATATCTTTATTGAATTTATACCTACAGCGGCGGTCAAAAGTTTCCATCCAGCAAAAATTTTTTAGTTAATTTGTAAATATTCCCATATGAAGAAGAATCTCAAAGTGATATTTATACATTTTATTGACATAATAGTTAGGAACTTAATTATAGACGAACATGAAAATATCAATAAATTTAATGCACAAAATTAAGTATAAAGGAAAACGCATGTTCTCAAAAGTTTCCGGCCACCTTCACAAGTTTGTAAAAAAGTAATATTGTAATAGAAAATTACAGTGATCAACAACATTTACAATTAGTATTTTATCGTATTACTAATTTATTAACTTTAGTAATAAATACTGCGGCGCAGCAACGTGACATTAATACAATAAAAGGTTAAAGATCGTCTATGGTACGTTTTTCCCATATTTCTTGCAATTTTGGCAAAATTTCGGCTGAGTTAGAATATTTACAGTTCCGCAGACTTTTGTTAACTTCTTTTCAAAGGTTTTCTATTGGATTCATGTTGGGCGCTTGGGCTGATCATTTCAAAAACGAAATTTTTTGTGCGAAGACCATTGCTTATCGAGGTTTGCAAACATTATTTATGTCATTATCATGTTTAGAAAAGCAATTGAGACCAAATTTTTTTCTCTAATAAGGCAGAAAATAGTCTTTCAAGATATCCTTATACATTGTATCATTCACCATGGCTGTGGATTTCAAATAACGGACCGATCCTTTTTTAAGAAAATACTCCTCACGGCATAATGTGTCTCCGCAATGCTTCATTGTACACTGTAAAACATTTGTGTAACGTTACTCCATAAAACTGGTGGCAGCCTTGCTGCCTCCAATTTGGTGGAGTACTTTAACCGATATAATCGGTGTAACATTGCAATGTTACACCAGTAATGCATGCTTTTATTACACCATTATGTAAGTGAAAAATTACTCAATGAAGTGTAAATCGTAGCTGCCACCAATTTTATGGAGTAACGCTTCCACAAATGTTTTACAGTGTAGAAATAACATAGGTCAAATGATATCTTTTGTTGTTAGATCATCGGACGTTGTGTCTGCCATCACTTCCAAAACTGTTTCGAATTCGATTGATGGAAAAATAGAACTTTTTTCCAGTTTTCACTGGACCAGACTTTGTGTTTTTTGGAAAACGCCAGTTGGGAACGTTTGTATTTTTTTAACTCTGAAAAAAATTTAACACCGACTCTTCCGTAAAGTTATGCATCACGTCAGCATGTTGATACGGCATACGGATTTGTTTCAGCAATATTTTTATTCCGTAAATCGCAGTATATTGCAGCGGAATTTTTGTGCGGATTATCAATTGTTTTTCTCCTGATAATTCTGTTAACAAAAATAGTAATTTTCCGGGGTCTCCCGGACCTCTGAAAGTCCTGAAGGCCACGGCCATTTTTATATAATTTTTAAATATCGTTTACGGACGATTTTAGCCATCGATAACTTTGCCTCAATATCTCGAGAAGATTGGCTTTTTAGCGACGAACTAATCACTCATTTATGAACAATAATTGTTGAACTTTTCAATTTTAAATTCAGACTACGGTATAAACGTTGATTCATTCATAAACACAACCAAAAAGCACTTTACCGATAGAAAAAAACTAAAGAATGATAAGTGGCCGGAAACTTTTGCACACGCGAACTTCGAGTTTTATCCCTTTGCATGAAGCATCTGGAGTATCCAATCAAAACGATCACGTGCTCAGAGGTGACTTACATATTCATAACTTTGGAAGCAATTGTGCTTCTTCTTTGCTGAATCCTTTTGGTAAATAAATCGAAAAAACTAACTGGCCGGAAACATTTGACCGCCACTGTATATTATTCTATAATTTATTCCTAAAAACATTATTATCCAAAAATGTATTCCTTTTCTTCGCGTTTTACATTTATTTCGTGTCAAAAAATTCATTTTTCTTCTTAATAAAATTATAGTTTTAGGAATACATTCGATTTATTGACGCCAGCCAGTTTCAGTTTATTTACATGCCAGAGGCTTCTTTTTTAGGTAGATTTCGTATGAAATACTACCTATTGCAATCGCACCAGTTTATATATATATATATATATCACTTTATTATGGACACGATAACTTCTATAATTCTTCACCAATCCCCACCAAACTGGTATATAAAATCATAGGGGATAAAATCTCAGCTAAGTTCGGTAATGGGCAAAATCGGACGAAGGGAGTTGGAATAAAGGGCGTTTTTGTAAAAACCAAAAAAAACGCCATAACTTCTTAATTAAAGTAGATATCGAATCGGTTTAAAGTTTATATTACTTCTTAAAAATGGGCCAAAAGTTTATGCATGACAGATTTTTGATAAATTTAGAAGTGGGCTCAAGGGGCGAAAAAAACAGGGGTTTTGAGAGAAAAAAATTCATAACTTCGTCAATTTTCAAGATATCAAGCCTACTAAATTTTTTGTAAATTTTCTTAAAACTATCTAAAAATTTTGTATTTACAAGTTTTTGATAGGACCAACTTTTACCGATGAAAAAAATGAAAAACAAAAAGAAAAAGTGCGGTGAAAAAGAAAAAAATCCATAACTCTGTCAATTTTTAAGCTATCAAATCTGATTAAATTTATTTTACATCTACTCAAAAATATCTACAACTTTTATATTGACAAGTTTTTCATGTGACCAATTCGTATAGAAAAAAAAAATTAAACAAAAATAGGAGTTGGAGAAAAAAACTGAAATCCAAACTGCTTATACTCTGACTCTATTTTTAAATTCATTTTTGATTTTAAACTCATCCAAATGGTAGATTCTCTTATTTAGAAACTGTATAAAATGACGCATTGGTCAATTTTCTGATAAAGATAGAATATATTTTTAAAAAGGCTACCAAAAAGGGTTTTTTTGAACAGAATTTCATAAAGTCATCGGGACTGAAAATTTAAGGAAGTATTCAAATAAGGAATTACGTTTTTTTCTGACTCGTTTTTAAATCCATTTTTGCTCTCAAACGCATCCAATTTACAGATCCTCTTATTTAGGAACTATATAATGTGATGCATTGGACAGTTTTTGATAAAGACTGAATATATTTTAAAAAAGACTACCAAAAAGGGTATTTTGAACAGAATTTACCAAAGTCATCGGGATTGAAAATTTAAGAAAGTGTTCAAATAAGAAATTGCGTTTTTTTCTGACTCGTTTTTAAATCCATTTTTACTCTCAAACGCATTCAATTTACAGATCCTCTTATTTAGGAACTATATAATGTGATGCATTGATCTTTTTTTTTTTTTTTTTGATAAAGACAGAATATATTTCGAAAAAGGCTACCAAAAAGGGTATTTTGAACAGAATTTTCCGAAGTCATCGTGATTTGAAAATTTAAGGAAGTATTCACATAGCAAATTGCGTTTTTTATGTCTCGTTTTAAAATCCACTATCGCTCTCAAACGCATCCAATTTACAGATCCTCTAATTTATGAACAATATACTGTGACGCATTGGCCAGTTTTTTGATAAAGATAGAATATATTTTTAAAAATGCTGTCAATGTGAGTATTTCGCACAAAATTTTCCGAAGCAATCATGATTAAAGAATTAAGGATGTATTCAAACAACAAATCGTTTATTTTTTGACTCATTTTTAAATTCAATTTTTTTCTCAAATGCATTCAACTAACAGTTTTTTGTTATTTAAGAACTATATAATGTACTGTTTTGGTCGATTTTTTAATAAATTCAGAATTTATTTTAAAATATGTTGTCAAAATGGGCATTTGAGCTGAATTTTTCTTAAGATGATTCTGATAAAACCAGTTTTTGCAGAAAAATGAAATTAAAAAATTTTCATAAACGGCCAAATGAAGTTATTAAACTGGGTTTATCTCTAATCATTTTTTTTTTTTTTTTTTTTTTTTTTTTTTTTTTTTTTTTGTTGAAATGAGCACTTTTTGAAATCTACCTCCGCCTGTAGGCCCAGCCAACAGGGATTTTTGAGATTTTGGAATATTCTAGTATAACGTTTTACCGCCAGAAATTTTTTATCCTAGAAAGTTCGAGTTAATTCGAAGTAGATTGCCATAGAATTGATGGTGTGCTTGGAGAGGGGATTGAGTGGCTTTGGAATAAAATATTGTTTATTGCAAATAGATTTCTTCTTTAATAAGATTGGAGTATTTCCATCTGCATATGACTGCATTTAATTAAAATATTTTGAAACTGCCAATGTTTATTATTTTACGAAGCCTCTACATTCTCACCAAAAAGCCTCTACATTTTTGCTCGCTACGAATCCTATGCAGAACTGGGAAACTATTCATCTTTTATTAAAACCGATCTGTGTTCCGACAATTCTCTGAACTCATTAATCCTTTATCTATCGACGGTACTTAAAAGTATCATTGAAATTACTTATTATACAATTCTTTTAATACGTCAATTAGTTGTAATACTGTATAGAATGAGTTACAGAAACATTACTATCTTGTTCCAAAAGCATTATTAGTTACACAAAACAAAAATATTTTTAAAAAGATGATTTCTCTTGTCTTTGCATCTTTTCAGCTTTCTTGGAGCTGAGGGAGGGGGATGGGGATTTTTCATTTCGGAAATATTTCTATATTTATATTGTAAGAATCATATTTATAAATTTTATAAATCTACAAAATACTAAGAAAACATTGTAAAATAAAAGATGTGAGTGGGGTTATAAATATTGCAGAAAATCGTTATAAATTCAAATATAATTAATCTTCCATAATCCTCCAATCCTTCAAAAATTCTTCAAAAATTTATTAAATGATTATGTAAATCTTTTGTTTGAGTTTAAAAAATTTTCGTAAAATTCTATAGAATGTAAAGTTTTCATGAACTTATACTTCGGTAGATAAAGGGTTAAGTTACAACATCACCTATACTCGTATACATGATGCATGCATATGCCTGGCACATAAATTTGAAGAATATAGCTAAAAAATAAAACAGGATTTAAAAAATTATTTTTATAGGAAAAATTTAAAAATTAAAAAATATAAAACATATATCTATCGAAGACATAACATTTTATACATAAATACTTTGACATAATTCTCATTTGTGTTATGTAAAATGTACATTTAGTCTTTTTACTTGATTCGTAGTATCATTAGTATCATTTCCTGGCAGCCAGTCACGGAAATTTTCTTGAATTCATAACATGGTAAATAAAGGGTTAAACATATTTTTTTTAAAGCTACCTCGATGAAAGTATTTTTTTATGGTTTTAAAATAATCTACCTTGAATGCCGGATTAGAAAAAAATTACGTGTGGCACTCAGGAACTGGCGCGGTAAAGCTATTGCATAGCATTTTTTATCAACTTATGATATTATAATTATTTATTGATTTTTATTTATGCAGTTTTTTTCTCTTTGATATTCATTCAAGTTTTTTTTCTTTGATATTAATTCAAGTTACACTTTTTAAGCGTGATGACCGATAAGAAAACAATTTTTTTTCTTTTATTGATTAAATGCGAAGTCTGCCGAAGTCTGCCGAACTGAAACTGCGTTAGCCGGAGTGTTAGGTTTTTCTCGTTGCGGAATTTTTAGAATCACTCGCCGCACTCAAAGCCAGCAAAAACCTAATGCAATAGCTTAAAGATATAACAATTTTCTATTCAAAACAAAATATACATTCAGCATTTGTAGCTGGAAAATATTGCGAACATATTATATTCTGAAGATATATCCCTTTACACATAAATGCTTTGAGATAATTCCAATTTGTGCTACATGAAAAGTGCATTTGGTCTTTCAACTTGATTTGTAGCATCATTAGTATAATTTCCTGGCAGCCAGTCACGGAAATTTTGCAATTAACAAACTTACACTTCACTGTTTGATGAACGTCAACATATGTATAATTGGTTAGAAGAGCGAAACAACAAATGCACTTAGGGAAATAATTTTACTCCTGGGATTTGATTTTAGAATTTATCATAAAGATTTGGACACAGAATTATTTCATTGTTTTCTAATGGTACTTTTAAAGCTATTTGAATAAAAATCAATTATGAATTGTAAAATGTATTTTTAAAAGTAGGTTACAACGATTAAAGTTTAATTAGTTAAAATCATTAAAACAACACAGAAATGTCAAATAAAGTTATATTTGTTATAAGCTTATAACATCTACGTTATTGTTTAAGGAAATGTTCGATAATTTATATTATTAATCAAAAACATGTATGTCAGTACCGCTGATATCATTTGAAAGGACTGATTAAACAAATTATTTTGTTTTATGGCGATTTCTCCAAAAATAATAAATATTATACAATAAAATTAACACCAAAAATCCTTATTGATTCGCAGATTTCAAAATTAATATCAGCATTTTAAAATTTGAATCAGTTTTCAAGATCTTAATTTTTTTCTAATTTGAAATGAATTTCTCTAATGATGGCAACCAAAGTATTCTATTTTTTGTGAAAAAAAAGCAAAAAGTAGATGACGATAAGGAATATTAAATTTCTTCTTCTTTTGTATTTTTCAACTTGAAATCGAAAATTTATTTTATTTCAATCAATAGTGGAATCATAATTATGATTAAATTATGTTTCTGAAAAATATCTCACAAAACAAAATCTTATTTTTACTTATTCGATCTTCAGGTATCAATATACGTCGAATATTGGAAGAATATTGTATATAGCGTCGTTGTAAAATATCGATTGGCAGTGACTTTTGACCTTTATATGTTGGCTCGGACAGAATCTCTCCGAGTCCTTGTGTAAAGATTAAACACAATCTCTCCTTTTAAGTGGATTTTTAAATATGTAATTGATGTTAATTATTAATTTTCAAAGCAACTGTCAACTATCAAGACAGCGACGTATGAAACCATAGTAACCGAAAAATACTTTATTCAAGACTAAATAGTATCCCGACTACAAAAATTTGTCGTTGTTTGTGACGATATTACGTAATTTGATAATTATTTTAAAGAAAAGACATATTACCATGTTTTTAAACTCTGATGGGGGTAGGCGGGCGTAGCTCGTAAGGGGCAGAGCCCCCTATATATATATTATACCTTTATATATATAATTCTTCTGTGCGTTTGTATGTGACTGAACACCTCCTAAACGTCTGGACCGATATTAATGAAATTTTTTGTGTGTGTTCCAGGGGATTCTGGAATGGTTTAGAATCGCATTTCATCGAAATTGATTCAGTACTTTTATAGTAATTAGGCAAAAACTAATAAAATTGGTGATTTTTCGCTAATTAAAAGTTTTGAATAAGTTTGCTGAATAGACTGAAGACAGGACGGCCGAGCGGTCTAAGGTACCAGATTTAAGCTCTGGTTCTTGAAGAAAGAGATCGTTTGCTCGAACCCCACGTCTGACACAGGTGTATGATTTACAATAATCTTTGCCGTATTATTAACCAACTTCAAAAAATGAGAGGGGGTTATCAATTCGACGCGCATGTATTTTGTTTTTTTATGTATGTTCACCGATTACTCCGAAACTATCTAGCCGATTAATTTGGTTTAATTGTTAAATGAAAGAGCTTGCTCTCGAATTGGTACAAATCCCGTTTCATAGCAATTGATTCAGTACTATTTTTAGTAAATAAGCAAAAACTAATAAAATTAGGGATTTCTCGCAAATTAATAATAACATGGACATTGAATAAGTTCGCCATATAGAGTGCAGTCAGGATGGCCGAGCGGTCTAAAGCGCCTGATTTAAGCTCTGGTTCTCGAAAGAGAGAGTGGGTTCGCACACCACTCCAAACATACATGTGTGCAATGGCTTTTTCCGTATTATAATTTTTAACCGGCTTCAAAAAAGGATTTAGAGGTTATCAATTTGACACGTATGTATTTTATATGTATGTTCATCGATTACTCTGAAACTATCTAACCAATTAATTTTTTTGCGTAAAATTAAAGAGATTACTCTCGAATCGGTACCACTTTCATTTCATCGAGATTGGTTCAGTACTTTTCTAGTATTTAGGCAAAACTGATAAAATTAGTGACTTCTCGCAAATTAAAAGTAACATGGACGTTGAATAATCTCGCCGAATGGAGCGTAGTCAGGATTGCTGAGCGGTCTAAGGCGCCCGATTTAAGCTCTGATTCTCGAAAGAGAGCGTGGGTTCGAACCCCACTCCCGGGAGACATGTATACTATAACCTATTCCGTATTATAATATTTAACCGACTTCAAAAAGTAGGAAGAGGTTATCAATTCGCTGCGTATGAATTTTTTTTTTATGTATGTTCCCTGATTACTTCGAAACTATCCAACCGATTTTTTTTTTTTTTTTTTTTTTTTTTTTTTTTTTTTTTTTTTTGTATTAAATAAGAGGTTACTCTCGAATTGGTACCACTTCCATTTCATAGAAATTGGCTCAATACTTTTCAGTAATTAGGCAAAAACTAATAAAATTAGGGATTTCTCGTAAATTAATAATAACATGGACATTGAATAAGTTCGCCATATAGAGTGCAGTCAGATGGCCGTGCGGTCTGAATCGCCAGATTTAAGCTCTGGTTTTCGAAAGAGAGCGTGGTTTCGGACCTCCTGTTGACTTACGTGTATAATTTACAATAATTTTTTTTTCTGTATTACAATTTTAATTAACCGACTTAAAAAAATCCTTAACGTTTAACTAAAAAGAGAAAAATAAACTTTTCTATAAAAACTTGAACCGACTTCAAAAACTACTGCAAAGTGAAAAATAATTTCCTTACATAATTGTTATAAGAAATTAAATTCAGAGCGTAGTATTTACCAAGCGTATTATTATATTTATGTACATTTATTTGATTTTTTGAAGTAGGTGCCAGCTAAACCAATTTCAAAATTAAAATTAAGTATCCAATGCAAATCGTAAAAGGATAAAGTTAAATTTTTTAAATGAATATTAAATCGTGAAAAAACTCGTAGATATTTGGATGTGTTTCTATTGGAAAATTGCATGTAACTTGGCTTGGCTGGCACCGACTCCAAAAAATCAAATAAATGTACAGTACATAAATATAATAATACGCGTAGTAAATACTAAGCTCATAGTATACATATACTCACACGCTATCGATTCGTCGAATTGTGATAAATGTACATATAATGACATTAGATATTGTAATAACTTTTTAATAAAAAGTTTTATTAAAACTGTGCAGATTGTTACAGCTTATTCTAAAAAATTTTAAATTTTCGAATTAAAGACATGACTCCAGGACAACGTCCCTCGGGTCCGCTAGTATATATATATATATATATATATATATATATATCATTTCTATGATTTTTTTTTAATTCTAAACAATCGAGAACTTTAAATTTCACATCTTCCGACAGAGATAACAAATGTTCTTTTAAATGCAATTTTTTCAAAAAAAGTTACCTCAATTAAAGTATTTTTTAAGGTTTTTATATAATCTATTGTGAATCTCGGATTACAAAAATTTTACCATTTTTCATTCAAAACAATACAAGTAGCTTAGCATTTTTCTGGAAAATATTGCAAAAATATTATATACCGAACATATACCCCTTTATACACAAATGCTTTCAGATAATTCCCATTTGTGTTATTTGAAATGTGCATTTAGTCTTTGAACTTCATTCGTAGGATCATTAGTATAATTTCTAGGCAGGCAGTCACGGAAATTTTGCAATTAACAAACTTACACTTGACTGTTTGATGTCTTTCGATACATTTACACTTGGTCAAAATTGTGATGGGAATAATTTGACTCACAGTATTTTATTTTAGAATTGATCATAAATATTTAAACACGTGATTATTTCATTATTTTGTAAATTTATTCCAAATCTTTTTGTATAAAGTTAAATGTGAATTGTAAAATTTATTTGTCAAAGCTGATTATAACGATTAATATAAATAATTGTAAAATTTACCTAGAAATGTCTAATAAAGTTGCATTTACTTTACGTTTGTAACAACTGCTTTTATTTATGTAATGTACAATAATCTATATTATTAATCAAAAACATGTATGTGAGTAAGTCTGACGTTATATGAACGGTGGTAACACCAAATTAATACATATTTGTATATATATAAAAATACATATAGTACTACTAATCAACAGCTACAACGAATATATAACAATCCAATATAAAAAACTTAAACACGACAAGACAATCAATTCAAATTAGCAATTTTTGAGTGATTGCAATTACTTTGATCTGCAATTGAATACTCAAAATAGACCAGAATAATAATAAAAAAATAATCAAATAACTACAACAATAGAAATCTAAACGATAATCTACACTAATAAAATCCGTGCGCCTCTGTCTGTCTGTCTGTCTGTCTGCATGAAGCCGATTACAGTTCGCAACGCGGGCGAGTTGGAAGTCGCGAGAAGTGTCTTTCGATTCGAAAAATTCCGGGAAAGTCATTTCGAGCATTTTCGAGACCGTGGGACCAAAATTAAAAAAGTTATGAATTAAAAACCGGTCGGGAATCGGAACGGAAAACTTCTCATTTCCGAAACGGACTCTGAGGCAGAACACTGCGCCACCTTGCTCTGAACGACTTGAACTTTTCCCCTTTGGCTAAAAGAAGAAGCAGCCGAAAACCTCTTTTTCTCCCATCATTTTGTCAAAGAATGTATAAGAGAAAAAGAACTAATTGGTAAAAAATGTTAAACACTGTTTATTTTCATACTTTTTCTTTTTGGTAGCTAACACGAATATTGTGTAACCTAAGATTACGCGATTAATACTAATTTCTGTTAGTACAAACGGAAAACGAGCTGCCAAAATTATTTGTTAGTTATGTTGTTTGTGATATTAATGAAATTACTTATTATTTTTTTTTAATAGCAGTATTTTGCAGTTTTTAATATCGAAACTTTTTTTTGCGCGTTTTCTCTTAAACCATCATGCAGACAGTTTTTAAAGTAGAAAAAAAACTGATTACATATTCAGAATCTGTGCAAAATCACATATTTTTAACGGGATAATGGGCGCATAACAACCATAGCTCTTTAATTTACTTTTTTTGTGCTTGAGGATTCGAACACGAAGACTTGCTTATTAAATGAATTTTTTTGCTTATTATAGACTGCTTAATATCGAGGTTCGTTTGGAAAAAGTGGCCCAGCTAGCGGGCGTAGCTGCTAGTATACTAAGAAAATGCGCAATGCAGCAATAAACTTATTGTATAAAAATTAAGAAATTTGCTAATGTTGCAAAATATTTAGCTGAGCGATTATATATTAAATAAGTAATATATAAGATACCCATAATAAGAATTGGAGTTTCAAAATGCATTTTACAATTCAAAGTGATATAAAAATAAATCCATGTTATATATGTTTCATTTTAGATACTTTTGTTCTGCTTCTAAATGTTGCAGGACTTTAAATTTGACACCGTCCGATAGAGTAAATACAAATTTTATTAAGGCTTTTTTTTCAAAGCTTTTTTTAAATTATGTTTTATGGGCAATTAATAATCTACCGTGACTACTAGTTTACAAAAATTCAACCATTTTTCATTCAAAACAATATAAATAGTTTAACATTTGTTTCTGGAAAATATTCCATACATATTATATTTCCAAAATATATTTCTATATCCATAAATGCTTTCAGCTAATTCCCATTTGTGCTAAATGAAATGCACATTTAGTCTTTGAACTTTATTCGTAGCTTCATTACTATTTATTTCCTGGCAGCCAGTCAAGGTATTTTTGGAATTAAGAAACTTACACTTGATTGTTTGATGTCTGTCAACATATTTATACTTATTTAAAAGTACGAAACAGCAAATACACTTTCTGCAATTATTTAACTCTAGGGATCTGATTTTTGAATTTACCATAAAGTTTCGGACACAGAATTATTTCATTGAACTCTAATGGTTATTTTAAATCTATATGAATAAAAATAAGTATGAATTGTAACAGTTTTTTTTTAACTAAATTACAACGATTAAATTAATTAATCATTAAATTCATAGAGAAATGTCCAATAAAGTTATATTTGTAATAAGTTTATAACAAGCATGTTGTTTCGTGATTTTATTAATCAAAACATGTGTGTCATTAACGTTGACGTCATATAAACGGTGGCAACACCCAACTAATGCATAAATATATAGATATACATAAATATATATGTATATTATACTTCAGTGATTATTTTTTTAACCTCTAAACGTTGGAGAATTTTAAATTTCATACCGTCCAATACAGTAAACAAATTTTCTTTTAAGTGTATTTTGTAAGCTTCCTCAATTAAAGTATTTTTATGCTTTTAAATAATCTACAACGCATCCCGGATTATAAAAATGTTATTATTTTCATTCAATTTTTTTTAAATAGTTTAGCGTTTGTTTCTGAAAAATATTGCAAACATAATACATTTCGAAGCTATATCTCTTTACACATAAATGCTTTGAGATAATTCCCATTTGTGTTATATTAAACGTACATTTAGCCTTTGAACTTGATTCGTAGCATCATTAGTATAATTTTCTGGCAGCCGGTCAAGGAAATTTTGGAATTAATAAACCTACACTTGACTGTTTGATGTCCATTAACATATTTATCCTTGTTTAGAAATGCGAAACACGAAATGCACTTTCGGAAGTAATTTTAATCTAGGAATTTGATTTTTGATTTTATCGTAAAGATTTGGACGGAGGAATACGTCATTGTTTTCTAAATGTTCTCTTAAATCAATTGAATAAAAATCAATAATGAATTGTAAAATTTATTTGTAAGTAGCTTATAGCGATTAAAATACAGAATCATTAAACACACACAAAAATGTCTAATAAAGTTACATTTGTAATAATTTTATAACAATTACGTTATTTTTTGATGAAATGTGTAATAATCTATATTTTTAATAAAAAAAAAATATCTGTCAGTAACGCCATATAGACGATGACAATACATAAATATATAACACACACATATAATAAATATATAACATACATATATATATATATATATATATATATATATATATATATATATATATATATATATATATATATATATATATATATATATATATATATATATATATATATATATATATGTATCTGTGTGTATATATATATAGATTTATATGTTAATTTTATTTCTGTGATTATTATTATTTTTTACCTTTAAACGTTGCAGACGTTTAAATTTCACACCTTTCGATAGAATAATCACATTTTCTTTTAAACACTTTTTTTTCAAAAAAAAAGCTACCTCGATTAAAATATTTTTTATGGTTTTGAAATAATCTACGATGAATGCCGAATCACAAAAAAATATAACGATTTGTCATCCGAAACAAAATATATAGTTTCGCATTGTATTCCAAAAACATTGCGAACATATTACATTCCGAAAATATATCCCTTTAAACATAAACGCTTTGAGATAATTCCAATTTGTGCTATATGGAATGTACATTTGGTCTTTTAACTTGATTCGAAGCATCAATAGTATAATTTCCTGGCAACCAGTCACCCAAATTTTGCAATTAACAAACTTACACTTGACTGCTTGATGAACGTCAACATATTTATACTTGGTTAGAAGAGAGAAACAACAAATGCACTTTGGGAATAACTTTACTCTAGGGATTTGATTTTTTGAATTTATCATAAGAATTTGAACGCAGGTTCTTTTCATTGTTTGTTTTAATCTATTTGAATTATGAATTGTAAAAATTATTTTTAAATATAGATTACAACGATAATCAGTAAATTTACACAGAAATGTCCAATAAAAATATACTTGCTACACTTTTATAACAACTATGTTATTTTTTCATGAAATTTTAAATAATGTATATTATTAAATAAAAATATCTATGTGAGAAAGATTGATTTCATACTGATGATGGCAATAATTCATTTCTGTGAAAAAAAAAATGCAAAATTTTAAATTTTATATCCTCCGATTGATAAACAAATGTTCTTTCAAACGAAATTTTGTCAAATAAAACTGCTCCAGTTTAAGTATTTATTTATGGTTTTCAAATAATCTACCGTCGTGTGCAACCCGGATTGCGCAATATTCACCATATTTCAATAAAATTACTTAAATAGTTTACTATTTGTTAGAGAAAAAAATTACAAATTGAAATTAAAACTTCATCAATAAATAAATAAAAGAAAATAATAAACAACAATGAAACAGAAATGTTACTTATGTGTAATATAACTACGATGTTTAACACTAAAATATACTAAAGGCTGTAGATATATTTGAGGATTTTGTCCTCTATTTCATCATCGCATTATACAGCTAATCTGAAGATATTTCTTTTAATTAATTTCATACAATTATTTGAATACATAATTTATATTTTTATTGTTGATAGTGGGAATTTTAAAACTTATAATAAACGCAAAAAATATATTAGAAAGTTAAATGAAAATTTGTTTTTAGCAGGAAATATGTTCTCTAAGCTCGAAAGTTCTGGGTGGACATCCATGTGCTTTTCAAAAATAAAGATAATGTATATACACTGTTAAAGCTAATGGTGACACATTGCACCTTTTAGGGGTGAAAGACTTGTCTCACTGGTGACACCCCTAAAGGAGCCACAATGGCACCTTTAATTAGGGTGAAAAGATGACTCTCTTAATCCAGAGTGCCAAATAATAAAAAATTAAAAATATAAAAACCGACTTTTGGCCCTCGAAGGATTCGAACCCACAGCGTCTGATTGCAAACTCAGCGCTTTAACCGCTCGGCTATCGAGCTCACTTTCAAAGTCTCCCTGAAATTTTCAAATGCCCTGAAATTCAAAGGTTGTTTTATATAAAGAAGCTCGCCAAAAGTTAACCACCCGAAGTTCTAAACGTAATTGGGATAGCGCATAGCGGTGATAGTCATCGTAGGGAGAAATTGCTGTTTTGATCCACTACTAACGGTGAGTTGAAGGGCAAGGGTACACATCACAGAACATGCGCAAATGACTAAGGAGTAAATATCTTCCAGTGGTATGCATTGCGCGGTACCCTAATTAGCGTGAATCGCCCAGTGAGAGAACAAACGGCACCCCAAACACATTCTCAAGTCCGCGGGTGTCAAATGGCAACTCCTTTTCACTCCTGGGCACGAAATGCAACTGGCTTGTCACCTTTATTTTTAACAGTGTATACTAATGATAAATCATTGTGTTAAGTTTTACTTTGTTTGGTAAATCTTTTTTTATATGATTTAAAATTTGATAAAAGAAATACATGAAAACTATGTCTTCAATATTAGTGATTCAAATCTGTAGAACAATTATTATCATGTTACTGTGTTGTAGATATATATGTCAGATAATCTAGAACATGATATAAAATGTATTGGTATTGTAGTTCATCAAAATATAAAAATGGACTCGTATTTACGCTAATAAGAAAAATTAAAAGAACAGCTAAAAAAACTCATAGAACTTGAATAATTTTGCTAATAAGAACATGAAATTCGCTCAAGATATTTACTATATCATGCCTGATACATATTGAAAAGGAAGAGCTGTCTGTTTGTACAAAAAATGAATTTACACAGGAATAATGTGTGATATAAGAGGGAATAGTGAAATTGTATTCTAACGAAATTTTTGAGATATGCAATAAAAATGATTAAGATATATGATAAGCCCTGAGTGAAATGCAAGTTTTTCAACGATTTTTAATATATGGATTAAATTACCCAGAAGCTCTTGCCATAACAAAGTATATCTAAGAAGAATTGCTCCTCGAATTTAATATAGAGTGTACGGTAGAGTTTCATAAGGATGCAAATCAGTGTCCTGGCCCGTCCCACATACTTTTAACGGATTTAAAACTGGAAAATATGTAGAATACTCTATTCGCTTGGTTCCTTCGCCATCAAAATAATCAGCCACTAACACAGCACTATGAAAATGCGCATTATCATGCTTTAAAGATTGCAGATTTCACCACTAAACAACTTGACATAAGGATCAAGAACCTCATATCTGTATGTTTCTGTATTCGCAGTTCCACTCGTAAAAAATGTATAGGCTAGTGAGGCCAATCAAAATTATGCCTTCCCATATCAAGATTCCAATTCTAATTGTATCGGTACATTTCACGGATGTTTTTCATTTCACATGTGTTTTTCTACCTCCATATGTTAACACGTTCAAGTTCACTGAGGTACCATCAATGGGTTCGTGTCAAAATTATTTAAGTTCGATGAGTTTTTTAGCTGTTCGGTTTGTTTTGTTATGTCTATTTTGTAGGTATTTATACATCGACAATCATTCTTCAAGCTAAATCCGGATTGATCAGTAAATATAACAAGATTTGAGTTCACGATAATCCGATGACAATGGTTTCTTTACCACTTTAACCAGGCGTACTTTACTGTCAGATTTAGTAGAATGCAAATAATGGATATTATTGCAAACAACTCTATTTCATGTCCCTCTTAACATATCCGGATAATAAATAAATCCCTTGTAACCTGAACTGACGTTTATTGCTTTTTTCTTTTAATAATAGTTGCGAAGTAACTGTCCTGCGATTTTGGTGTGGCACATTTTCGATTTTGACTTGACTTCTTTTTCATACTACCAGTGTCTTTATAAGGTTTCCCCATTTCTGACATAACGCATTTGACTATTTTTAGGTATTTGCAGATCCCAGACAGTGTCTACTCTGCTTCCATTCTCTTTATTTCGCCATTTCTCACAATCTTACGAACGCTTTTTAGATGACAAATTCCACCAATTAACAGCAATATTTTATCCAATTGACTTATAAACCTTGATATTAGACTTAAAATCAAGCATGCGCATTCGCTTTCACATGTGTGTTCCCTTCCATCCGTGCTGAAAGAATAGACTCAAATATTTGCATATTTTTCTGTAATGAAGGTTAATCGCATTGGCCTACGTAATATCGCTGACATTGAGTAAGAAACCAATAACATAACCATTCATTGAAGTTCCCATGATAGAATTAACATAAAGCACATTTATATGTTTGTTCCTTTAATTTCCCTGGCCATTGTGCGTTTAAAAGATAATATAATAATAAATGGATTTCCGCTGGTTTCTTTAAAAAAAATTAAGAATACGAGAATAATGCATTGACGATGAGATAAATTGCGTCTTGAAGTTGTCAACGACCAGAGTAATTAATATTGTTTTTCAGTAAATTTCATAATTTTCTGATTTTAGTCTATTTAATTTTTACACCGTTAACCTCCTCGGTTCGGCGTGGTAAGACGTCTTACCGTCAGAGAAATACCCCTTGAATGCGGCGATGGTAATACTCCTTACCAAGGCATTCGACCCCCTTTTTGAGCGAAGCGTCATTACTCAGCTGTCAGTTTCTCCTTTCCCCGTGAAAATGTCCCTCCCACATTAAACGGAGAGGTCAGTTTTTATAATTGGCGATTCTTTGTGGAAGAAAAACAAGTATTTTGGCGAAAGCTTCTTTGGACGCGTAAATAAATCACCAATAGATTTGTAATGAGGAGCGCATTTTTCCAGAGGAAATTTTATAAACGTGAAATGTTTATTATGGCTCTCAGACATAAAACTTCCAAAAATTCCATAGAAGCGCAACATTTCCCAGTCAGTGATAAACATTAAAATTCACTCGAATTTTATTAAACGATCTTCCTTGAACCTGCATATAAAACACTGTATTCGCAATCATTTAATTTAAATTTCCCATTAATTAAAAATAAACAGTCCTTCTCAGGGCTAAAAAAAAAGCTCTTTTCCGAGCTACACTGGTTATTTTGGAATCATATTTAGATAAAATATAATAATAATAATAACAGACACATGCTGATTTTTTTCTTGATCCTTATCATTATTTTTAAATTACTGTAGCATTATGAAATCTAGATAGTACGCCCTCCCCCCCCCTTCCTTCCAAAAATACTCAGTATATTTTTATTTTAATAAGTTTAATGAAATATTTCCCTGCCCGCTCGAAATTTCTATTCTTCCACCTCGTCACTACACAAAATTTCTGCTTCACCCCCTCTCGCCGCATGAAATTTTTATTTCTTTTTTCTTCCTCCCTTACACTTTCGATACAAAAATTTAAGGCATTGAGAAGGCTTAAAAAATCCTGTCAACCTATTTCTTGTTCATAATAGTAAAGAATCAATCATGTAAATTACAAGACTCCTTCCTACAAAATTTAAGCTCCAACAGCATAAAAAGTTAGGCTCTTTGTAGCAAAAATTAAACAATCTAAATTATTATCTCCCAAAATATCCGCTTCACTTCTTACTCCCCTTTCCTTCCCCCCCCCCCACCAAAAAAAAAAAAAAAACTTCTAGCACACATATGCAAATTTTTAAATCTTTTAGATTACGTGTTTGCCATATTTTTTGCACTCTAAGAAAAATAAATAAGTCATCTAAATTATTCTCAAACTCATTCCAGACCGCTCTCCCCCCCCCCCACACACACACCAAAAAAATTCTTCGTTTATGCAGCTTGACAGTTTTAAAGTTAGCCATATTATTTTTTTACTGTACAATCCTGTATGTTTCATAGGTCTTTTCGTTTTCTCAGTACAACGCGAAATATTCTAACAGCGCACTATTATTTCATCAATTTCTAACACTGTTACTTCCTTAATAATAACAGATTTTTTTTTATTTGCGTGTGTACTTCCGACCCCCCCCCCTCCCATAAAAACGAACAAATAAATGCTATAGATTCCATATTTTAGTATGAATACATTTAAATAATGCACAGCCGTTTATGGGCATATATATATAATACATATCTCTGGAAAAAAAAAAAAAAAAAAAAAAAAAAAAAAAAAAAAAAACATTTCATATTGAATAGTGAATATTCTATAGTAAATTTGAATACAGTAGTCTTTTTTTTAATTTAATATCTATGCACAAGTACTCTCACTTAAAAAGTATGTGGAAGAAAATGGTTAGTAAAAAATGTAGCTTTTTTAGTAGCTTTAGTAGCTTTTTTTTTTTTTAATTGAAAAAAAAAAATTCTTAGAAAAATGCTGTTAAAATGGTCGTTTTAAACAGGATTTCCGAATATGATAACTTATTACAGGAAACAGCTTCGGTCATGAGACCACAACTGCTTATAACTCAAGATGAACTTAATTTATCGGAAAGTATTAAAAAAATGTGTGATTACAATTCCCTTTAATCTTTATGCCTGTAAATATTATGTATTCGTGAATAAAAATTGATAACGAAAATTAACTACCAGACTTACGAATCCCTCATCACTAATCATTTATAAACTTACAGTAACCGAATTCATTTCTCTCTCTCTCTTTTTTTTTTTTTTTTTTTTTTTTTTTTTTTTTTTTTGTGTGTATGCGTATACAAGAAAAAAAAACTTTAAATAAATTCTATGCAGTTTACATTCTTGCTGTACACTTCACATCAATTTCAGAATGTTTTAATATGTAACATTTTAAAAATAATAATGATTTTTTCATTTATATTACAGAGGACAATTTTTCAGTGCGTGTGTATATCCATTCATAAACAAATTTTATTAAAATATACTTTAAAATTTAACATACTAACTAGCACATACAAACTACGATGTAATTAAACTGTAATATGATTTTTTTTTTTTTTTGTAAACAATACATTTTCATAGGCTATAATGCTTTTTCCTTTCTTTCTTTTTCTTTTTATATCTTGAATAGGATATTTAGAATTTATTACACTTCAAGTAACGTTCTGAAAAAAAAATTTAAGGCTATTCTAAAATTTACATTTTTTTTTTTTTTTTTTTTTTTTTTTTTTTTTTTTTTTTACAAATGTATCAAGTGCTATTATTTTGAATCTGTGTAATCAAACATATTCGTTTTTCATCTTTCGGTACAGGCAAGAGATTTTTTTAATCAAATATTGTTAAAGTTAGCGTTCTGAATTGAATTTTCCCGTACAATAGCGCAGGAAAGAAAAATTGTCGTCATACGACAGCAAAATCTTATGACTGAAAATGTCACTGTATATCGGAATGATATATATATATATATATATATATATATATATAATAAAGAAAAGAAAAAAAACGCATTTGTTTTCAACTCACATTTATCAGTATCACCGTAAGTATGTTTTATCTTTAAAAATTGAAACAGAAAATGATATTACTGAGAACGATCACTCATAAATTAAATGTAACGGAAATCATCATCTTTTTATTATTATTATTATTTTGTTTTATGTCCGTAAAAATTGCAGAAATAAATTGTATTCAATTCATTACAATACTATATTACACGGCATATCAATTTCGGTACATTTTAATAGAGTTTTTTTCTTTGATAATGTAACGGAATTATTTTTCCTTTTTTCTTAATTGACAAACAAATTGGGGTTAATACAGTTTTACTAGCACATAGTTAAGCTGATTTAAAATTTATAAGAAATACATGCCCATTGTCAATAATGCTTCTTTTTTTTCTCCTGAAAACGCGAAATATGTATTTTAGAATTAATTGTATACCATGCAATGTGCTAAAAAAATAATTTAAGCTTTAATAGTTTGTAGTGTCAGTTCAAACGATGCTGATCAGTTGTTTTTATTATTGTTATTATTATTATAGATTTTTTTTATCTTTACGATATACATACCATATTCAGTCATAAAAAATTTAATGTACTTTTCTCAATGATTTATATGTAATAATTAACACCTCAACCGCTAGCATTCCTGTTAAATATAACAATGAAAACGATGCAAAATGGTGATAACTGGCGTAAGTAACAACCCTCCGCAGTATTTCCTAGAATTATGCAGCAATCCTGATTTGTAATGCACGCCCAGCACTTCCCGCACGTCGAAACAAATGTGTCCGGAGAGGTGGTCACTCCAATGTGGGGGAAAAGAAATTCCAAGATTTTGCCGTACTAAGGGAGTGGGATTTTAAACTCCTATAGCCGGGGAAGGAAGGTTAAATAATAATTACCCCAAAAAATCTTCATGAAGACATGATCACTACTGCGTGCAGCCCGAAGATGGGGTTAAAAATTTGATTGCATTATTTTTAATTCTTCTGCCAATACCTTTTACCGAGCTACGAGCAAAATCCTTTTCACCCATGCATTGCCAGTTATTTCCCCTTTTTTAGACAGGCACTTCTACGAAGTTTTCGCTTACGGTTGCATTCGTAAAGTTTTTATATCTATTTTTATTATTTCCAGCACTCTGTGTTAAGCAAATTTTTTTAGCAAATGTGTGGTGCGTAATAGATAAATTGTATGCATATATAGTTTGTAAAACAGAATGTTTTTCTTAGGCTGGCTTGACTTGTGAACATTTTCTATACCTGTCTGTCAATATATTTATTTATTCATTCACACTTCAAGAACTGGTATTTTGAAAACGGTTGGATTCTGACGGGTAGTTCCATTGCACTTTTTAACGTACATGACGAGATTTTTCTTTCGATACCACACTCGTTCAAATCCACTACTTACAATTGGGAAGGTTCCCTAGTTAGCCTGAATTAAATATTATCATAAAATGAGGATTATATAAAAATCTAACAGGTAAATTACAGTGCTGTATGAAACTATTTAAATATATATAAGCTTATTGGTATAAATTTCTGAATGTGAATTTTGTACGTGTTATTCATTTTGTTATTTCCGCATGCTATATAGAAGATATTTAAATCTATATAAGTCTTATACATGGTTGCAGAAACGACCAGGTATACAAAAGACAATAATTTCAGAAATTTTGTTGTGAAGTAGGTTAAATGGTGGGCAAAGAATTTACTCGCATAGGTAAACCTTTTTAAACAACATTAATATATATATGTGCTGGAAGTATAGAAAATATTTCATACTATTTTCTTGATCAAAGATTTTTCCTTCCATTTTAATTATTTCCTATTATAGTAATTTCTATAAGAAGGGGGGGGGGAGGATTGTACTTTGTGCTTATATATAACTAAATAAATAAACAACGTTCAAAGAGCACAAATATTATAAAATAAAAGATGTTAAAAGATGTTAAAAGCATACATGTTTCGGGACTTCTTAAGTCCCATCATCAGTGATAAAAGTGTAAAATATAAAAGAAAGTCACATCGCAAAATAAAATAAAATTAGTCGTGTAACTGAGCTCGCCGCTAAGGCGAACTGACTAGGAAACGTCGCAAACGTATTTTTACTGTCGCTTTGCGACGTTTCCTAGTCAGTTCGCCTTAGCGGCAAGCTCAGTTACACGACTTATTTTATTTTATTTTACGATGTGACTTTCTTTTATATTTTACACTTTTAGCACTGATGATGGGACTTAAGAAGTCCCGAAACATGTATGCTTTTAACATCTTTTAACATCTTTTATTTTATAATATTTGTGCTCTTGAACGTTGTTTATTTATTTAGTAATTTCTATAGTAGAGTATTTAGCCAGTAATCCAATTTGAGACATCTTTATAATTTATAAAGACAGAGAAATCTGATCATAATTTATTTATTTATTTATTTATTATACATATAGTGTGTGTATGTTTTAGATGAAAAAAATCTCTCAAAGGCATAATAATAGAAACGGGTGAAATATTTTGAATTAAAAAAAATTTTGCTGCTAGTTTTATTTAAAAAAATTAATTTTAAGAGTTCCTAAAAATTTATTTCAAAAGTCTATGATGATCACTTCTACACAAGATAATTTATGTTAAAAAAAGTTCTACATTTGTGTATTAAATGTAAAAAAAAAAATGACATTATAAAAAAATATTTTACAAATATGAACGGGTTATAAATTTTAAGCTACTTAAAAAAAGTTATACATATTTTTTTTAGTTATATACATATTTTTGGATAAATTCGTTTGTTAAATTTTCCTTTAATCATTTTAAATTAAATTTAAAAAAAAACTCAAGTTACAAAAATATTTAGAACATAAATTTACAAACAAGTAAATCTAAATATTGTCTAGTCTAAGAAAATATAAATATAAAAAAAATATTTCGATAAAAAAAAAATCACACATTAACAAATACAGCTTTTTAAGGAAAAATATACTTTTATATAAATGCATGCAAAAGAGAGTATCATTTGACAACGTAATGGATGAACATTATCTCTTTTCAAAATACCACATGTTGTTAATATGCACTTTAGGACTACGTAAGATGCGCACAGTATCTCTGTGAGCATTCCAGTCTGAACTAGGAGGATTATCCATAATAATGGCTATACACGCGATTTAATATTTAAATATTATTTCGTATCTTAATAATTTATAATTAAGTTACTTAAAAGTAATCCTTTCAGATTACATATCTTTCATTGTTAAAATTAATGATAAGTATACATTTAAAACTTATATTTAAAGAATAAAGACTAATTTTTGAATTAAAGAAAATTCTAAAATTATATATACTTTTTGACTTACTTATAATTGTAGAAATACCAGGAAATACTTACAGTAAAGAAAAGATCAATAGTAAATCGGGAAAGAAAGCAGTTTTTAAGTATATATCGATTTATTTGTCAATTCGAAAATAATAATATTTTTAAAAGAACAATATATCACTAAATCGCAATTTAGCGTCATATCGATATTGTCTTCTTTTGATTGATGGGCATGAGAAATGCTCAAATCTATTACCCTGAACTGTCAAGAACCTTCTTTTAATTCCCTTAGCTCCAGGCTGATAAAAAAACAAGAACAATATAACGTCTTGTCATCAATGATACACATGACTTACACAATATCTATTTTCCTAAACAACAATAAAAAATCAATTGAAATGATATATATTTGTTATGGCACAGACACGATTGGAAAAATAAGATGTTCTTAAAGATATAGTGAGCAATAATGAGGCTAATATATAACTTAGGTTATTTTCCTTATAAAAATATATTATTTTCGTTGCATTTTATTTGTATGTCAATATTTTTTTTTTATTTCGAAACATTATACATGCATGCATATATACACATACACAAAAACAAGCACTCACATATGGATGTATATATATAGTATATATACAATATATAGAAATAAAAATGCACATTTAAGGTATTAATGGGTGATTTCAAAAAACGAAATTAGAATTCAGTGTAATGAAGAAAATTGTATTGAATTTTTTTCAAGAAAAAGAATTAAAGGTACATCATAATTCCAATTTATATAGAGTCAGACATATTAAATTTTAATGCGCTCAAATAGAAAATAAAAAAATGCACATACAGTTAAATTTATATCGAATATTTCAAACTTTTAAGTTTACCATCTTTAAAAAATGTGGATCTACTAAGCTCACTGGAAGGATTATAGGCCACAACTTAGAGAATTAGATGCTATCATGACTTCAACGAGATGAATTCCAAAAGTTTTCAGAGTGATACTTTAACCAGAAGAATACAGGCTTAACCTAAATGATAGATCGGGATTTAAAAGACTGCACGGGTGATACCTGACAAGATGCATACAATTATCAAGCTTAAAAGTTAGCCTTATGCTTCGAGTGAATAACGCTTACCAGCATCTGTGACTGGCATGTTTTGAAACATACATACAGCTTATGAAAGGATCTATATTACAATTAGGATGTAAAGCATGCGACTAAGGATACACACATTTTATTATGTGCCAGAAACTTGATGCAAAGCATGCGACTAAGGATACACACATTTTATTATGTGCCAGAAACTTGATGAAAGTATGCATCTTTTTCATGCCTCATCCGTCTTTGTTCATCGTACACTTATAAATAAACAGCCTCTTGAAATTTGATAAATCACATAGGCTATCTTTGTACTTCTGATTACACTCCTTATACATTCGATTAAAATTTACAAAAATCACACAATTGTGAATTGCTGCAAAAATTGCGGCCAAAATTGGTCACCGCAAATGAAGCTGATTTCGTGATGTGTTTAAAATTGTGTGTATTTGGCAAACAAATAGTCAGTATTGACGTAAAACGATAATCTTCTATAAACGAATTCTACGCATTTTATTTCTTCAGCTGAATTCAAAAATACAGAAATTAAAAAACTAACTGTTTTTCATAGTACAGGCAGTATGGACTTTTTGTGATAATGCATAATTTTAATTAAATGAGTCCGGGACACATTTTAAAATATTTTTTTTTATTAAATTATTTAATTTTATTGTTATTGTTTACCATATTATTTGTAAATCACACAAGTGAGTTAATCAAATTATAAAACATCGCATACTGAAAAAAAAAATATATTAAAAAGTCGGATAGTTTAAAATCGTTATAAATCGAAATATTACTTGTAGAAATTCTTTTTTTTTTTTTTTTTTTTACTTTTAAGTAAACAGAAATATATAGATGAAAATTGAAAATATTTAAATTTAAAATTATTTTAAAAAAGTGATGTGACTGAAAAAAATCTCTTATTTTCAAAAGTATTTTTCTTTCAAATTTCCTGAGTCAAAATTAAAATAAAACAATTGAAAAATACATGTTCCAATAAAAACCATTTATTTTTAACGGTTCTTCAGTTATAACAATTTAAATGCAATAAATGGTGAGAAAATCTATCTTGAATGATTTATATCAAATTTCTGAATGTGAATTTTCTACGTATTATTCGTTTTCCTACTAAATTAAATTTTCACATGATGTATAGAATATATATGGGTCATTCTCTGATAAAGGGAAATTTTATGTTCTTGGTTTAAAAATGTGAATTAATCAAGTCAGCTATGAATGTTTGCCTTTTTTGTGAACATTTCTGTTTGAATACTACATTGTGCACTAGTTTAAATATGAAAATAAGTATAATTTCAATGTCTAAAAAAGCTATAAAGTTACAAATGTCATTACCATGGCTTGTCCCAAAATTCAAATTTTTGAATTCAAACCCTTATTGTTAAGATTTTGAAAGATTTAGAACAAATGTAATGATTATATGTGTATATTTGATGTTTCTACTTTTTATACATTTAACACCTTACACAAAACAGAAAACATTTTTATTGATTGTACTTATTTAAAGTTTGTCCCAAACATTAACTGTCATTACCATGCTCCACAGCAAAATCTTCATTTAATTTTCCCCAATATGTTATTTTTATATGGAAATTCTTTTTGATTGTATAGTTCCACATCTTTTTACGAGCTGTATCATCTATTTTCAATTAATTATGCAAGAATTACATCAATTTTAGGATTTTGTTCCAAAATTACAGTCTGTGTACTTAACATGTGTCATTACCAATCACTTTTTGCTAAATGCTTATTCAGTAATTTTATTTACAGAATCAATTAGAAAGACAGTTTGACCACTGCTTTCAGAATAAATGCTCCATAATTTTTAAATTATTATAGTTTAGTTCTAAAATAAGACTAAAGTTAAAAATGTCATTATCATGGTCATTATCATGGCGTATTATATTTATGATTACAAGGTCATATTTATGACAGTTTTAGACATTTTAAAAAAGCCACTGCTATTCCTTAGTAAAAATTCCCATTTCTTAAATGTCTGGTGTAATTTGAGTTAGAAATCAAGAGTTAAAGTATTAGAGTCTAATCATTTTATCGAAGCAAAAATTTCCCTTTTATCTGACAATGTTCCATATAAAAAAAATTAAATGTCTTATACATGGTTGCAGAAAAGAAATGTATTACTGAAAACAGTAATTTCAAAAATCTTACTGTGAAGCACGTTAAAATTTGTCTATTTCTATCAATTTTGTCATTATTTTGCATAGCTAAACTTTAATAAACAACATTTAATATACATATATACTGGGAGTATTAAAAGTGTTTGATATTCTATCCTTGAAAAAGTATTTTTTTTCTGTTTAATTTTGTTACATGCAAGTAATTTCTACAGTACAGTATTTAATAAGAAATCAAATTTGAGACATCATTAAAATGAATAAAGAAGGGCAAATCGAGTCTTTTTCTTTGTATGTGTGTTTTAGATGAAAAAATTCTTTCAACGCTATATTTTAAGAATATATGTTGTATATTATAAAAGCGGGTAAGATATTTTGGATTGGAAAAAATTAAAGACACATGGTTTCTGTTACTTTTATTTTAACACCATATTTTAAAAATTCATAAAAATATTTTTAATGTGTCCTCTTTTGCATTAGAGGATTTATGTTAAAAATAGTCTATATTTAATGTCCATAAATCAACAACAACAAAAAAATACATTATAAAAAATATGTTTAAGAATGAGCGGGTTGTAAATTTTATGCTACAAAAGGAAAAAGTTTTTATATAAAATTTTACAATTGTGTACATATTTGTTGATAAGTTCGTCCGTAAGATTTTTTATACATTTAAAAGAGTACATTAAAAATCATCTAAAGTTGCAAAAGACATTTAAAATAAAAACTCACAAACAAGAAAATGTTCACTCATCTCGGAAAATATAATTATATATTAAAAAAATTATAAAAAATATTACATATTAACACATACAGCTTTTTTCGGAAAAGTGTCTTTTTATAAAAATGCATGGAGACGAGAGTATTTTTTTCATAACGAAATGGACGAAAGTTATTTTTTTTTTAAATCCCACAATCCTGCAAATATGCACTATAACAGAGTCGGCGAACTTATGGCAGAGTCGGCGAACCTATGGCAGAGTCGGCGAACTTATGGCAGAGTCGGCGAACCTATGGTACGCGTGCCACCTTTGTCAGGTGACTGGATAATTTTGGAACGGCATTCCTTATGGCTTTAAATCAAAACAATGTGAGATAACACAAAATCACGACTGCAGTTTTCTAAATTGCAAAAAATGCAAAATTAAAAAAAAATTAATTGAGGAATATTATATTCCTATTTAATTAATTATGGCCTGATTTTTTTTTTAAATAAAGACAATATTACTAATACTAGATCAAACTATCGACAAGAATTGACTACTAGACATTATTAAATTTCAATAGTAAAGTCATTGCAACTTTGAATTTATTTGAGAGCTATTTAAAGAAATTGGTAACAGTTTTTTTTCTGTTTATATATTCTTACGTGTCACGGTTTCCATAAATAAATAGCATCAAAATTTAACCTGTAAACACTTGTCAGATAAATCCGGTTCATATTGCACTAAAGTTATCCCAATATTATGCAACAGCAGAAATAAAATTACATCGCATTAATTATTTTTTGAATTCTATAATTTATTTGCTCCAATAATTATTACAGAATAATATCTGCATTTGTTTTCTAATTTTTTAAACCTTAATAGAAAATTATAAGTAATTTTAATCCATTATTTTCCCACCTAGCATGTTTGCTTTAATTGACACGTCACGGTCATAGAAAAAGAATTTCAATGGAATTTTGCACTCGGTGACAAAAAGATTCGCCAACCCTGCTCTATAAGGTTATGTAAGAAACGCACCACTATCACTCTGATCAGTCCAGTCTCACCTTGGATGGTTATGCATGATAATAGCTATAGACATCATATTATATTTAATTACGATTTTGTATCTTAATGACTTTTAATTAGGTTAATCAAAAATACTTGTTTCAGATTACGCACCTTTAATTGTTAAAATAAATATTAAATGTGCATTCAAAGTTATATTAAAAGAATATAGACTGAATATTTGATCAATAACAATAAAGTTCTAAAATCACATCTATTTCTTGACTCTCTCATAATTGAAAAAATATCAGTAAATACTTACTATAAAGAAAAAAATCAATACTAAATCAGGAACTACAGAATTGTTCAAGTATATATCGATCTTTTTGTCAATTCGAAAATAATAATATTTTGAAAAAGAAAAATGTATCACTAAATCGCAATTTAGCGTCATATTGATATCGAAATTGTCTTAAAAAAATTGAGAAATTTTCAATATAATACAGTTATTTTTAGAAAATTTGAAGATTTTTGTTCTCCGGAGCCCCTTAAATTATTTCAACTCTACAATTTTAATTTATAGCTTTTTTAATTAAAACTTAAGTATATTAGAGTTAAATAATTTTAGTATTTATATTTATGCATCTTAATTTGTAATAAATGTTTGTTTTATAAAAGGTATTAGAAATATTGATTACTGAAATTACAGGTGCTTTAAGGTAAGGCATGTTAAGGGGCAATCCTATAAAAAAATATTACAGCTTTAATTCTCGTTTCCTTAAAAATTACCTGATTGATTTTGGGGAAATATGAAGTTAATATTCGCTGGATAATTTTCAAAATTTATGGAAGAATGTTATCTTTTGCGACTAAAACTATTTTATTTTACAGCAGAACAATCCAACATTTCAACTAATCCGAGTGCATCTCTTCTAGGGGAAAAGATTAATAATGCGCTATCATATACATGCCTGGAAATATAGTACAGTAGGAAGCAGGGTTGTTAGTTTGGCACCATTTATTATTCGGAAATTCTGAATTCATAACGAAAATTTCGAAAGAAGAATCTTTATGTACTTCTAAAGCCCTTGTCATTAAATAATGTAAATTTTACTATTCGAAACTACTGAAAAAATTAGAACATACTGGCAAACCTGACAGGGAATAAAGTTATGTAGATTCTCGAGATACCGTGCTGTCACATGAACTGACACAAGATGAACTGATATCTCGCAGTATGAGCCATACAATTCGTACTATTTACAGCTCGATATGAAAATGAGTTATGTAAAAATTAGAAATAAATATAAATTTAGATTATTTTCCTATGGGACAAGCTCATAAAAGTATTTTGTTGAGAAAGCATCCGAAAATGGAACTTCGCTTACAAAAAAAAATTTGAAACACTAATAGTCTTAATTATGTATCTTCTAGAATGAAATTTTACAAAAGATAGGGCAAGAATTATAGAAAATGCACCATAAAATCTTTCAAAGAGCGCCATGGTGCAATCAGTTGAAACACCGCAGTTGAAAAACCCTGTTTTTGAGCAATGGCAAGTTATAAAAGTTTTCTTTCTCTGAAATTAATTATTTGTTTAGAAACATTCTGTCACATATGTTCGTATGTATATTATGTTATACCAAAAAAAATAATAATAATTTAGCAGAACCGCTCATGTACTTAATCACCTGGTCTCTGGTGAATGTACGATTTTTAAGGAGAAATAAACAACTTAGACAATTCTAACTTTCGTAAAGTTCTTGCACAATTTTATCAAACACATTTATTAAAGTATCTGTTAAACAGTTGTATAAAATTCAGTTTCATGTAATAATCGAGGTAATCTTTTAAGTTTTATCCGTTCTATGTCATTTTCCACGTGATTTCCGGATCAGTCCTCGTACACGAATTTTATTCAATCAGTCTTTTACTTGTACACTGAGAACATGTGCATCAACAAAATTCCTTTTAAAAATATAATGGTGCGAGTATAATTTAAAAATAGAAGTGAATACAAAAGGTTAGCGTAAAATTAATGTGAATGCGCGTAGCGTTCCAGTGCGTGTTGAATTTTTACGATGATTTCTCATGGTCAGAAAAATTTCATAGTAATGTATTCACGAAATTTCAAAGAACTTTTTAAGCAAATAAAAGAAAAATGATTGTTATTTTTTTATTTCCTCATCTCTCCCCTTAAAAGTTGAAAGTCCAATAGTTCACATTATATTGTAAAAAACATTAATTTTAATTAAATATATTTTTATTTATATAAATTATTGTTATCGAAATTTGCATTTGCGTAAAATATTCTTTAATATAAGTTTTTTATAGTCAAATCCTATCAGATATTTAGGACTTGCATTTAAGTGTCAAAATACTATTTATTTCTTAAATGAAATTCAAAATTACATTCCTCGGAATTATTTGTATATATACAAAATATAAATAACTTTCCACAATGATTGAATAAGATTTTTTTCTTCTAATACCACTCATTTTATAGAATTTTGAAAATAATAATTAAAAGTGATGGATATATAACAATGCCTATTTAAATAAAACCTTCCTTGAGACATTGAATAAATTATCCAATAATATTAAGCATTACTCGAAGCTCTTTTAAGAAATAGATGCATATTTTTTAGAGATTTTTCCCAATAGTCGTATCATTTAAATATGTATATCACGTTTTGCATCCGAAGAATTTTCGATCTGCTGAAAAAACACAAACATGTATTCTTCCAACATTTATAAGATTCCGATTTTGCGAAATGGATCGTCCATATAGGTACATATTGACAAGTTTAAACGACAAAATAAGATTGCTTTATCAACAAAATTCGAGATTTCATGTGATACCGAAACGATAAAGCAATTTTTTATGGTACGAAAAATCTGGGATATGTGATTTGAATCAGAATTTAAAATGTATCTAGAATGAAATATATGTTAGAAAGTAAAGAAAACTTCTTACTGAATTCGAACTAAGTTGATAAATAATTACAAAATGTAATGTTCCCATGGCTCATAATTGTTTTAAAATAGCATCTATCGATTTCTAATGTATATAATTTAATGGGTTATTCCATATTTTGATGTTGAATTGTAGCATTCTATAATGGTTCTATATATATATATATATATATATATACATTTGATATACACAATGTATATATATACACATATATATATATACATTGAATTACGAGTTACAAGTAAGTGTAAATATACACTTACTTCTAACTCGTAATTCAATTGTTAATTAAACAATATTCCCGCAATAAGTTTACATATTACAAATAGTAATTCTCAATCATGTTAATGTTTTTTTTGTTTTTTTTAATATATGGGCATTTTTTAAACAAAAATTGATAACCAAATATCTAGTGATCAAATGCAATATCCGTGGTAAAAATTAAAATATCTGGCGCAAGAATTTTCGATTTGCTGTAAAAACACAAACATGCATTTTCTTACACATATCTGATTCCGAAATTCTAAATTGGATTGTCCATATATCGGTACATATAGACAAGTTTGAATGACAAAACAAGATTGCTTTATCAACAAAATCCGAGACTTAATGTGGTATTGAAAAGATAAGGCAATTTTTTGTAGTATAAAAAATCTGGGATATGTGATTTGAATCAGAATTTAAAATGTCTCTAGGATAGAGTATGGATAAGAAAGTAAAAGAAAATTTTTATTGAATTGTAACTAAGTTGATAAATAATTACGATACGTATTGTTCACGTGGCTCATAATTCTTTTTGAAATAGATCAATTGATTTTTTTAAGAATATACAATACACTTGGAAGATGAGCAAATTTAAATCAAATAAAAATGTAATTAAGTTCGATGATTCATTAAAATTCTCCTTTGATGAATTTTCTGGGTTCACCTCATATGTTCTCCGAGTTCATTTATATCCATACACGTTTTACCTATTTTCAAAGACTCCCGTATACCCGTAATTAAAATGTACATTGTTAAATAATTCTTCTACAATAACTTTGCATAAAAAAAACAATAATTCACAATCATTTTAATTATTTTACTTTTAAATTAAATAAGCATTTGTTTATAAAAAAAAAATTGATTAACAAATTTGCCGTGATAAAATGCAATATCAGTGGTAAAAATTGGAATATATGACGTGACGTAGGAAAAAATAAACTTCATATTTTATATATGTTTAAAACTATGTCCATTATGTATTATGAATTATGTCCATGAGACGTGAAAGAATGAATGATTTATCCGATAAAACTAGACATTATTCGAAGTTCTTTTAAGGGAGAGATGAATTTTATTTTTTTACGATTTTGCGCAATAGGCATACATTTCATCAATTTTGCTGATCACGTTCTGCATCGGAAGATCTTTGATTTGCTAAAAAAACACAAACATGTATGCCTCCTAGATACATAAGCTTTTCTTAAATGTGTCGTCCATATATAGTTATATACAGACAAGTTTGAAAAATAAAATAGAATTTTTTTATCAATATAATTCGAGGCTTTGTGTGATAGTGAAAGGATAAGGTAATTTTTTAAGCTATGAAAAATCTGGGATATGTGATCTGAATAAGAATTTAAAATGTATCTAGAATGAAATATTTATTAGAAAGTAAAGGTAAATTCTCATTGAATTGTAACTAAGCTGATAAATAGTTACAATATGTATTGTTTACGTGGCTCACGCTTGTTTTTAAAATAGCATCTAACAATTTTTTATGTATATATATATATTACACTGGAAAGATAGGCAAATTTAAATAATATAAAAATATAACTAAGCTCAAAGATTCATTAAAATTGATCGGTATGATCTCGATTATTCGTACGTCCTCCGAGCTCATTTGAATTCATACCGGTTTTAATTATTTTCAAGGGCTTACGTATAAATCTCATTCAATTGTCAATTAAAGAACATTTCCGCAATAATTTAACATATTACAATTAATAATTCTCAATCACGTTAATCGGCTTATTTTTAAATATATGGGAATTTGTTTATAAAACAAAAACTGATAACCAAAGAGATTAAATGCAACATCCGTTGTAAAAATTAAAATATCTGGCGCAAGAATTTTCGATCTTCTGTAAAAACACAAACATCTTTTTCTCTTACATTTATATGATTCCGATTTCCTGAAATGAATCGTCTATCTAGCTACATATACACAAGTTTGAATGGCAAAATAAGATTGCTTTATCAACAAAATTCGAGGCTTTATGTAATATTGAAACGATAAGGCAATTTTTTTTTGGTATGAAAAATGTGGTACATATGACTTGAATCAGTATCTGAAGTGTGTCTAGAATACGTTATGGATTAGAAAAAAAGGAAAATTCTTATTTAATTGTAACTCAATTTAATTGATAAACAATTAAAACATTTATTGTTCACGTAAGTCATTTTTTTTTTTTTTTTTTTTTTTTTTTTTTTTTTTAAATAGCATCTATTGAGTTTTACAAATATATATTATATATAAAAAATATAACTAAGTTTGATGTTATACATTACAATACAGTATTTTTCAATCATGTTAATGGATTTATGTATTTTTTTTAATGGGCATTTGTTTATAAAACAAAAATTGATTTCCAAAGCTGCAGTGATGAAATGTAACATCAGTGGTAAAAATTGGAATATCTGGCACAACATAAGAAAAAAATGCAATAATTTTAGTAATATTTGAGGTTTTTCAAAGCGCATACTCATATTTTATATATACGTTTAGAATTTAAAATTGTTCCAAACTCATCATTGGTTTTATAAAATACATCGAAAATATGTCCGTTGTCAACAAATATTTCTGCAATAACGTTTGTTAATTTTAGTCATGTCAATGGTTTTATTTTAAATAAAAGGACATAAATGAAATTTCCTTTGGGATGTTAAAAAATGAATGATCTATACCAGGCCTGTCCAACCTTTCACTAAGAGGGGCGCATTTTAGCTTTTGACAAACAATAAAGGGCGAAACCATTAACGGGGTTCAAAACATGCATCACAAAATTACCTTACAGTATTAGTAGCGAAACACACATGCAAATGCATATTGCAGTAGAAGATGCGCTATTTGGATCTGAAGCTCTGTGTAATAAAAGAAAATAAAAGAAAAAAAAACTATAGATTGTTGTAAATTTCGAATTGTACATTTTCTGTAAGGTGATGCCTCAAAAATGTTTGTTGTGGACTGAGCCAGAAACAATAACCTGTCTTTTAATTGAAATAAAACTGTAATTAGAGATATTGTTAGTTTTTTTAGGATTAATGGAATGTCATTGATTTATTTTGGAGGAGCAAATATGCCTTATAATTTGTAGAAAAACAAAGACAGGCATACTAGTAACCAATCCATAGATAATTCCAAAAAGACAGCCTGGAGAATCATTTATTGATGAAATCGTTTCGCACGATTTTATAGATATATTTTTTTTTACTTTGAAAAATATCTAAAATGTTAAAGGCCTGGTAGGAAAATTCCATTTCTTTATGCGTATTTTAAAAATGCAATGGCCCAATGTAACAGCAACAACAAAAAAGTAAACTTTCACGAAGGAAGGGGAAGGGATATGCTAATTTTTCTGTATTTTACATCTTAGCACATTAAAACAACAATTATTGTCAACTTTTACCAATTTCTATCGTCTTAATTTTCATGACATTTTTCATAAAAAATAATAATAATTAGTGAAGAAAAGCAATAGCACATGATTAAAATCCTAATTTAAATTTTCATTTTTCTTGCCTGAAACATACTTAGAGGTTTTCAGAATCTCTCTTAAGCAAATATCAAGTATTTAAAACAAAATATTCATTTTACATGGAATTTTATTTTTTTAAATGACATTAACTGGATGAGTAACATGTTTGAAAAGGGTGCCAATTCGCCCCCGGGAATCGTGTTGAGAGCTCAATACAATAACACGAAACATCATTACAGGCTCTTTTAAGAAAGATATGAATTTCATTTTTAAGTGATAATGTTCAATAGGCATATATTTTAATGCTTCTGCTCACGTTCTGCATCCGAAGAGTTTTTGACCTGCTGAAGAGACACAAACATGTATTCCTCCTACCAATATAAGATTCCGATATTTTGAAATGGAACGTCTATATATAGATACATGTAGCCATATTTGAAGGACAAAATAAAATTGCTTTATCAACACAATTTGAGGCTATATGTGATATTCAAATGGTAAAGCAATCTTTTATGGTATAAAAAATATGGGACATGTAATTTGAATATGAATTTGGAATGCGTCTAGAATGGAATACAGATCAAAAAATTCTTACTGAATTGTAACTTAGTTTATAAATGATACGTTATGTATTGCTAAGGTGGCTCATAGATCTTCTTGAAATAGCATCTATCGTTTTTTAAAACATATGTTCCACTGGGAAGATGAGCAAATTTAAATCATATAAAAATATAAATAACTTTGATTAAAATTTTCCTTTGATAAATTAATCCCGTATCACTTATCCGCAAACTAAAGTGACATATCTTGCAAAAATTCACTTTGCATGTTATTCGACTGATAGGTCCGACATAAATGCTACAAAGACAGTTTCATAAATGTGCCTCATTTCCATTTTAAACATATACAGCTCATATTCAAAATATTAGAATAATTACCTTTTTTTTAGAAATTGAAAATATCGTTTGGTAATTTAATGTCTTTTAATGAAAATATGCAAACGATATTTTTATTAAGAACTTATTGTTGATTAAACTTACTTGTTATCTTAAATTTAATATCATTTTTGAAAAGATTAATTGCAAAAATTTTTTTTTTGAAAAGTCAAAATATTAGAATATTTATGCAAGTGGTTCAAAATATTAGAATATTTCACATTAATTCTCCTTTAATTATTACCAATTCTTAACTGGTGGCATCATTGATTAAATTCAGACTATTTTATTTAAAATCAGTATTCTTTTTTGCAGTTTGTTTTTTTTTCATCTTAAAACGGGCCGTGTGAGTGATATTCCTGAATCTACTAAACTTCGTATGGTTGATTTGTATCGGCACGGTAAAAATCAATGTTTTATACCGAATTATTTACATTGTTCGCAATCGAGCGTTAGTAAAATACTAACACAATATTCAAAAATTGGAAAATTTCAAAATAATCGCCGAAATGGTGGCCGAGAACCAAAAACATCTGCTAGAGATGACAGGAAACTGAAGCGTATAGTTAAGAAAAACCGTTTTAAAAGTGTGCGATTCTTGCACCGAAAATGGAAAGAAGAAGGAGTTGAAGTTTCTACATCGACAACATTAAGACGTCTCCATAAATTTAAATTTGAATCTCGTGTACCGAAAACAAAACCTCTCATGACTGCAAGACAAAAGCGTATAAGATTGAATTGGTGTAAATCAAGACGTTTATGGAGCAATGAAGATTGGAAAAATATATTATTTAGTGATGAAAGTATGTTTTGTGTTTCATATGGTAATCAAGGTATTCGAGTTTGGAGAATGAAGCAAGAAGCATTTGATAAAGAATGCCTTAAACGTTCCGTAAAATTTGCTGCTAGTGTCATGGTTTCGGGTTGTATGAGCGCAGAAGGACCTGGAAAGTTATGCATCGTCTACGAAAAGGTTAACTCTCTGATATATCAAGAAATTTTAGAATATTACATGATTCCATCATCAGAAGATTTATTTGAAGATGATTTCATCTTTCAACAAGATTTAGCGTCCCCGCATACCTCGGTGTCGACTAAGAATTGGTTCCGCCAACGCAACATTAAGGTACTTCCTTGGCCACCAAATTCACCAGATCTTAATCCCATCGAAAACTTATGGTGTATAATGAAGAAAAAACTTCAAGAAAATCCTCCTTCAAGTAAAACTGAGTTAGTGGCACGTATAAAGTCTATTTGGGCTAATATTGATAGAAATGTTTGTAAACACCTTGTATATAGTATGCAAGATCGATTGTACGCTGTTATGAAAGCTAAAGGGGATGCTACAAAATATTAACTACCATTTACTTCATATTCATAAGGTAATATTGTTGCGTAAAATAAAATATTCTAATATTTTGAACCAATCTAAATTTTATTCTAATATTCTGGTGTGTTTAAGGAAGCTGTATACCTAATTTATTATCTGTATTTTATATTTTATAAATGTTAAAATCTTATCTAAACATTCCAGATTTAAATTATAAGAAATTTAATTGCATTTACTTAGTATAAAAAATAAATAAATGACAAATAATTTTTCTTATTACTTTTTCTCAATTATTCTAATATTTTGAATATGAGCTGTAATTGAATTGAAACTTGAATGAAATACAGTGTCATGAAAAATGGAATAGTGTGCAAAATGTGATAACAAATACATTGGCTATTTATTATCTGATCAACTTTATTTGTTATGCAAAATTTAAGATTTTTAAATCTTTCCTTTACAGTCAATCCTTAAAATAAAAATGAAAGAAAATTTTTATTTACCTTTCATTAGAATACTTGTTTCGAAAGTGCGAAAAATACATTTTCAGTTCTATATATTAATACACAGTAGGTAAACGCACATTTCAAGTACCCTATATCAATTTGTTCAGGAGATAGAGCGTATACAGACAGACACAGGGACGGCAATTTTTTTTCTGGAAATTTGTTTTTTTGAAGTCTCGAAAATGTCAGACATGTAATTTTTTTTCGATCTTCAAAACGAAATGTGTATTGTGAAAATTCCCATTATTACGTTATATGTCCATTTGTTACCTTCAGAAAAGGGGTGGATTCTGTGAGGATGTAAAATTACCCAATCCTACAAACCTCATCCTTCGTCTTCATTTTATAGGGTTTTATACTTAATGCACGTTTTTATTCTTGCATACATAGGCTGCCACATGCAACTCTTTTTATATTCTGTTTATACCAATATTTTTCTAATACAAATTTTGAAATATTTTTTTGTTGCAAATGCTGTCAAAGTATATGCTAAGAATTTCTGTTTTTAGACAGTGGTGTCAGTTAGAATAAACAAATAATTGTCTGTGACAGCACTGTATACAGAGTTAATAGTCCAAGAGGCGACCGATCAATACCCCAAATCATCGAAAACAAGAAAAAATCCTTTATATTATGGAATATTAGTCATAGGGGAATTTAATGATCCATGTCTGCCGGAAATGATGTGGTGCATAAGCCAAAAATTTATATCACTAATGCTTTACTCGTAGGTTTATCATTATGTTTTCCTGCACCCAGTTTTCCGTGTTTTGATACTTTTGAATGTATGAAAAATACAATGATAGACCTACAAGTAAGCCACTGGTGGTATTCATTTTTGATTTATGCACCACTTCGCTTCGGACAGACGTGATCATTAGATTCCTCTATTACTACTCTTCTATAAAATAAACTATTTTTTCTTGTGTTCGATGATGTAGGATTTTGTGCGGTCGGCTCATGGACTATCACGTTATATGCATATTTGTTACTCCAGAAGAGAGGTGGAATCTGTAAGGAGGTAACATTACCCCATCCTACAAACCTCACCCTACGTCTTCATTTTAAAGTTTTTGTACTTTATGCACGTTTTCATTCTTACATACACAGTGCCACATGCAACTCTTTTTATATTTTGTTTATACCAATATTTTTCTAATATAAATTTTGAAATTTATTTCTTTTTGAAATGCTGCCAAAGTATTTGTTAAGAATTTCTGTTGTGAGAAAGTGGTGTCAGTTAGACCGTGGCCAACTAGATCTATATGGCCCATTTATTTGAGATTAATGTATGAAGTCTGCCGCCAGATGACTCTGATATCTTGCCCAAGTTATTCTGATCAAACCGTCGTGTAATAACGACGGGGGTTAAGGGTTTACCGTCGTGTAAACCCTTAACCAATGACTATGTACACAGAACAAAAATCAGCTCATACAATGCTAATTTGGGCAGGGTTGCGCCACGTCTCCCATGAAATGGTTCCGGGTTTGAAGCTGAATCCAGCTTCATTTTTCGGCGGCTTTTACCGAAATGCGCAGGCCGTTATAGATCTAGTTGGCAAAGGCTAGACTAAACAAATAATCGCCTGTGACGGCACTGCATACAGAGTTAAGTGCTATAATTCCACATTACAGTAAAATCATGCAAATCTTCTTTTGTCTCTCCTGTGAAGTTTACTTTTATCGAGATGTGCATAAATACTTGCCTTGTAGAAAGAAGAAGCGTAATCTTATAAATTTTTTCCGGTTTGAGCATACAAATTTTGGATGAAACACCTGAATATTTAAGAGATGTTGGTATCTATGGAAGTGTCACTTCTGTTGTGGGTGAGGAATATGTTCCCCGAGTTCATTTTAATTAATATCGGTTTTAATTATTTTTAAAAACTTACGTATAATCCATAATTAAAACGTCCATTGTTAAATAATATTTCTGCAAGAACTTTACGTATCACAATAAAGTGTTTCTCAATCAGATTAATGGGTTTTTGCTTTTTTTCAATAAAAGGACATTTGTTTATAAGACAAAAATTGATTACAAAAGTTTAAATGATCAAATGCAATACATGTGGTAAAAATTGGAATATCTGGCGAAACATAAGAAAAAATCTTGCAATAAATTTAGTAATAATTGTGTTTTTACAAAGCAAATGCTAATATTTTATGTATGTTTAAAATTTGAGATTCTTTAAAAGTCATCATTGGTTTTTTAATGCGTAGATAATATGTCCATTTTTAAATAATATTTCTGAAATAATTTTATTACAGTTTAGTCATGTCAGTGGTTTTTCTTTTTAAATAAAAGGGCATCAATAAAATTTCATTTGAGATGTTAAAAAATGAATGATATATACGACAACATTAAACATTATTCGAATTGCTTTTAAGAGAGAAATGCTTTTTATTTTAAGTTATTTTACTCAAAAGGCATATATTTCATCAATGTTTGTGATCACATTGTGCATCCGAAGAATTTTTCATCTGCTCAAAAAACACACACTTGCGTCTCTCCTACATATATAAGATTCCGATATTCTAAAATGGATCGTCCATACATAGGTACAAATAGACAAGTTTGAATGACAAAATAAAATTGCTGCATCAACAAAATTCAAGACTTTATGTGATATTGAAACGATAAGGTAATTTTTTATGCTATGAAATATCTGGGATATGTGATTCGAATCAAAATTAAAAATGTGTCTAGAACAAAATATGTATTAGAAAGGTAAAGACAATTCTTATTAAGACCACTTTACTTCGTTTGTAACTAAATTAATAAATCCTTTTTATATTCAATTGTTTTATTTTTTAAATAAAAGGGCATAAATAAAATTTTCTTTCAGATGTTATAAAATGTATTATTTATACGATATTACTAAACGATATTCGAAGATCTTTAAAGAGAGAGATGCATTTTATTTTTAAATGAATTTGTTTAATAGCCGTATAATTTATCAATGTTTCTGATCACGTTCTGCACCAAAAAAAATTTTGATTTGCAGAAAAAGAATACAAACATCCATTTCTCATTCCTCCTACAAACATAAGCTTCCTATTTTCTCAAATGGATCTTCCATACATATATAAGTACATATAGGCAAGTTTGAATGACAAAATACAATTATTTTATCAACAAAATTCGAGCCTTTGTATGATATTAATACGACTGGGCATTTCTTATACTATGGAAAATCTATGATATGTGATTTCAGTGGGAAATTTGATATATGTTTAGAAAGGAATATGGCTTAAAAGGTAAATTAAAATTATTACCGAATTGTAATTAAGTTGGTAGATGATTACAACATTTATTGTTGAAGTGGCTTATAATTCTTTAATATAATAAGGAGAATAGAATCAATCGTATATAAATGTTGCATTTGGAAAATGAGCACATTTCAATCATATAAAAATATAGCTAAATTCGAGGTTTCATTAAATTTTTTTTTGTTACATTTGCTAAATAAATTTTAACTGTGTCCGACTTCTTTTAAATTCTTACGACTTTAATTATTTTTATCTATTCACGTATAATCTTACTTGAAATGTTTATTGACAACTAATGTTTTTCTTATACGTTTCATACCTTTCAATCATGTTGATAAGATTTTTTATATTTACCTACTAGCGGCCTTCGCCCGCTACGCTGGTCGGTTTATCTAAAGAAATCTTGAAGAAGTAGTTAGATAAGGTTCAGACATACATTAAAAAAAAAAAAAAGCAAGTCGATCATTCAAAAAACGTTGGGAAATATCAAATATTTACTGTAATTTTTTAAGAAAAACAAAGTTTCGAAAAAAAAAATTAAATCGAAAAAAAAATTACACTGACATATTAATGCAAGGAAATTTTCCCAGAGAGAAAATTCGCCTTGAATACAATATTTCAAATTCTTTTAATTGCTTATAGGCGTTAATGCCAACATAGTGAAAAAAAATTCCATGCTGGGAATCGAACCCGGGCCATCAGTATGGCGCACTGACGTTCTACCGACTAAACCACATGGAACGACAGCCAGCTTGAAACTTTCTCATACTTAAGTAGACTGGCGAAAACATAACGATAGAGCGTTTTAAAATCGCACAGTGACATCTATTGGATTTTATATGTACTAAAAAACGTTATGTACTAAAAAACGTGAGCCGCGCACCTAATAGTTTCTTTTGTTTCTTTTTGTTACTTTTTTGTCTGTTGTCCGATTTTGATGAAACAAAGCCTATACACTGCCCGGGAGTGTGCATTCTTCATTAGTGAAAACCGCATAAAAATCCATTCAGTAGTTACGAAGATAACCTCGAACAAACAGACAGACAGACAAAAAATTCAAAAAATTTTTTTTTGTGTTTCATTGGTTTTCTTTTATCGCCCTGACTCCATTTTTGTCAATTATCTTCAATGTACAGACACACCGGGTCCTACTGTTTTATTATATGTATAGATAATACATAGTATATGATAATTCTTGCAATCGTTTTGATAATCGAAAAAAAAATTGATTGATTTACATGTTTCAGATTTTTGAGATGTCAAAAAGCATATTTCCAGAAAAAAATGCCGTCCCTCTGTCTGTCTATAAACGCTCTATTTCCCGAACAATTTAAGATAGAGACTTGAAATTGATAGAAGCCTATAGAATATCATAAATTGAAAATGTATTTTTCGGACTCTTGGAATATTTGATCTGATGAAAGGTAAATAAAAATATCCATCTATTCTTCTTTTAAATAGTAACTGTAACAAAAAAAAAAAAAAAAAAAAAAAAAAAAAAAAAACTCATAAATTTTTTATAAAGGAAAAGTCGGTCGGATAATCAGTTGCCGAGGTATTTGTTATTATATTTTCTACACTCTTTGATTTTTCATAACCCAGTATTTAATTCAAATTTCTATTCAAATATATTTTTAATTTGGAAATGAGACACTTCGTTTGACGCAGTAGATTATTATTTGATAGGTTTATCATTTTTGGAGTTATAAGGATGTTCTTTTCCTACTTGATGTTTTCGTCGAAAAAAAACTATCCCTAAACTGTAAGATTAAATGCCAATAATAATAATAATAATCGTAAATGTCACATTCATTTGACGTTAAAAGCAAAACATGATAATGTGTTTAATTTATTGAATACATTACATTTTGAGTAGTTTTATGAGTAGTTTATGAGTTGTTTGGCGATTTGTAGAATTTGTCAAAATAGGTCGATGTACTTATCGAATGGTACCCGCAATTTAGAAATGGAGCATTATTTTTTGTATTAAACATATTTAAGTATATGTTGTTTTCTTTTTTTTAATTTCAATGTATTTTATAAATACTTTACACATGTTTTATCGTCACAGTTTATATTATGTATATCCATGATGGGTAAGTAATACGGTAGCCAAAGTCTAGTTTTTAAATAAATGTGTATTTTTTTGAAAAACAAAAACTGGTTGTCGAAATAACAGTGATAATCTGCAATATCTGTGGTAAAAATCGAAAAATTTGCTCGGCATATGGAACAAAACTTAGTTAGTAATAATTGAGGACTTTTAAAGCTGTTGCTTATATTTTTTATTTGTTTTCAATTCGAGATTCTTTAAAATTCACCATTGGTTTTATAGTTAATAAATAAAATTTCTATTGTCAACAAATATTTCTACAATAAATTTTGTAATTTGCAGTCATGTCATTTGTTTTATTTTTCTAATTAATTAGCATTGAGTTGCAAAACAAAAATTCATTACGAATGTTAAAGTAATAAAGTTTCGATAAAAAGTAAATGGCTGTCATGCAAAATTAAAAAGAAAATGTATTTCTTTTTTAATCCTACATATTTTCTGAGACATTCATAAAAATATTAAAAGTGATAAGTATATAAAAATGTCTACGTAGATGATTTTTTGTAAGATGTTAAAAATGTATAATTTATCAGATAACATTAAAAAGTTTTTGGAAGTCTTTTAAGCATAGATGCATTTTATTTTTAAATGAGATTGTTCAATAGTCATGTATTTTATCAATGTTTCGGATCACATTCTGCAACGGAAGAATTTTCCATCTGCTGAAAATACACAAACATTCATTCCTCCCACACGTATAAAATTCCGATTTTCAGAAACGGATCTTTATATAGGTACCTATAGACAAGTTTGAATGACAAAATAAAATCGCTCTATCAACGGAATTCAAGATTTCATATGATATGGAATCGATTCTTATAACACATTTTTTATAAAAAAATAATGTATGATATATAAGTTAAATCAAAGTTTGAAGTTTATCTAGAATATAATATGTATTGGAGAGTAAAGGAATTTTTTATATGTAGTCGAATTATAATTTTTGTGTAATTGCACTAAGAGAAAAGTTGAGGAAATCAAGCGCCTCTCCTTTTTATACACATTATCAGTTATACAATCAATTTTAAAAGAAATATGGCTTCAATCGACTTTATTTGTATAGTATAATTTTTAGGTATTTTATTATATACAGAGAGAGGAATGTAAACCAAACAAAATATAGGTAAGTAAATGTTATTTAATGGGTATATATTTGTATATATACATGCATATATGCAGAGAGAGAGATAAATTACATGGTGCCCATCTATTAATAATATATTCGTAAAATACAATGATGTATGAATAAACCTATACTCAAGTCTAAGATCATTTTTAAGAAGCCAGGTTCAATTTTCAATTCAAAACTGGGAATTTTCAAATTTCAAAAGATGATTATTTGTGTTCTATTTCCCTTAGGAGATTCTTCTCAAAAGGTTTTAGTCAATTTGAGCAGTCTAAATGGCAGTAATAACAGGCGAACCCATTTATTTACATCCACATGGTGTCTACAACCAGTTGTGCACTTTCAAAAGAACATTTATAGTACTGTCTCAGGGGCCACAAGTTCAGTGGTTGTGATAAGATTTATGAGTGAACAAGCTTGTGTTTTCAGCTCCAAGTCTCAAGACACAGCTCATATACCAACCACAGCTTTCTTTTAAGCATATATTTTTATCTGAACGAATTGCGCTTTAAGAAAAATAAGTTTATTCACATAATGCCAAACAGTTGTCACTTTCACTAAGTGCTTTTATAGCAAGCTGAACAATCAGAATGCGGCGCCATTAGTACAGTGATGTCACGAGACTCTTTGTATCATTTAAATAAGAGGATAGAATGGGAATCAACTATATCTATTCGATTTTCTTTCACATTTGAATCGCATTTGCCAGACACTTGAATCATCTTTTTACTCCCGATTTCCAAAGCTTTGAATAAGGTGGTAGTTTCATCTTCACTAGCCAGGAAAATATTGGCATAATTTCATCTGTCTTAATAAAAAGTCGGGGATTTTCAAACCAAGTTGAAAGTTTATAGATAACTGCAGCAACTTCGTTCATCCATGTTTCATGAAAACCCTCATGTTGTTCAGCAGAAGAAAGAGTTAAACGACAGAATTCTTACAGGGTGGTACTAGAATTCCTTGAAAACAATTTTGCTCAGTCGCAAATGTTTAATTGCGTTTAACCTGCACGGTTTGTTCTGTATCTTTATAGCTGCAGCCACATGCTTGCGTTACCATCTTGCAACCAATTCTAGGATTTTTTTTTTGTTCCTGTACCCTTCAGCGGTTTATTTAAAACAGAATGAGGAGAATAGTACAATAGGTCAGGCTATAACGAGCTTAACTCTACTTGAGAGCAAGGCTCCTGTTTTGCAGGACATCAGTCTTTTTCTCCTAAATGTCATTAAAGATCAAAAACATCGCGTTACTACTATAAAATAAGTTAATATTGATGATAGTTAGAAGGTTCGTTTGTTCGCAGTTTAAAATGTGAGTACAAGATTATCGAATTGTCCAATGACTGCAAGATACAATCAGTAAGAAAGTTTTTTTTGTTGTTGTTATTTAAAGGCGATTTAAAACAGAAGACGCAGCGTTCTGACAGAAGGGATGTTGGTAATCCGTGTCAATGCAAGGTGTCAAATCGCAACTCCAAACAAATATTTATTAGACTCTTTTGGCTGAGAAATTTTGGCGAAATCTTCTACAGTCCCAAACTTGCGCCAAGCGATTTCCATATTTTCCGCTATTTCGAACATCATTTTGAAAGGAACTACTGCAGCGATAGCAAAGACGTGAAAACGGCCATGCCATTTACCATTATCAGAGAAGGCGGCAAGTTTGTATAAAGAAGTTATTCGAATCTAGTTTTAAAGTACAATAAGTGTTTTAACAAAATTGGTAGCTTTATTGAAAAACAGAGAAATGTATATAGAATATGAAAATAAATTTATTTTTTCCAAATTTTCTTTCATTTGGTTTTTAACCCGCGAGTAGTCGCGAACTTTTTCACAACATCATTAGTCGCGATCGGTCTTTTCGCCGCTGGCCCCCCGCATACCAAATATGTAAAATAAGAAATATTTTTCACCTAATATACGAAAATAACATTACAACGAAGATATAAATTTGCAGTTTTCTTAAATTATGCATTTTATTCATGAGATCTGGTGTAACTGGAAAAAATAAAAATGAACTCACATTAGTGATTTTTACGTAGACTTTTTCGCCAATTTCAACTTTGCTTCTAAAAATCTACCTGAAAGAAAAACAGAGGTGGCCTGTTACTTCAATAAGGTGGTCGAGAAAGCTTCAAAGTCAGCTCAATGGTAGATCTCCGTTGTATTTGTAATGTGATATAAGTTAGGAGAAGATAAGTTATACGGGCGGCGAAAGGACCGACACGCGACTACTGACGGGTTAATTTCAAATGGCTCTCACTTTTAAAAATTCTAGAAATATCAAATAAACTCGCATAAAAAGATGCCAAATTAAAAGATCCATAATGTAATTTCTTTCCACAAAAGCATTTAAAATAAAACAAATTTTATTGCAGCTTAGGGGCATGGAAATATAAGTATAAATAAAAAAAAACTAGTTAAAAAACATGTATGTAAAATATCTCATAAAACTTATTGTAATAGTCGAAAGAATCGAAGAAGAATCAAGCGAATCAAGAAAATTAAAAGACTAATTCGATCCACGCTTCGCCTAAAAATGCTAAAAACATTTCTTACATGAAAAAAAAATTATTTTTTTTTCAACAAGCAGCATATAAGGACGTATTAATTAAATCTTTTATAAACTCCTTTAATCTCAGAAAAAAAGACAACAGTGAAATCATCAAATAGGTGTTTATTTTTATTTTTATGCAATGTTTCTTTAAAAAAAAAGAATCATCCTAATTACTTAAAGTAATTTAAGCAGATAATTAGTATTTCAAGAAAAACACTTAAAATAACTTAGATTTTTTTTTTTCAATTCGAAACTGTGATTTGTAATCTTAAAATAAAATGGGATTTTTTTTCTTCGCGTGCTTTGCCAAATCCCTAGATTTTTTTTGTTCAGTTTTCTTACGGATTTTTATTATTATTTTTTTTTCATGTTAATAAATTGTAAAGAAATAGTAGAATTTTTGGAGCAAATTAACAAGCTTCATTACGAGTATATCTGCAAAGAAACACATCTTTTATCTTTTTGCACTTTACCAAAAGTACAAAATGGGGTTGATAGTAATATTTAAAAACAAGGTTTTATATTTTAATTAAAGTTACTATTTTTGTACTTTTTTATAACTTTTCATCGCAATTAAAATGTTCTTTCCGCATTGTATTTTCGATCACGTTTTAAGTAGTTTTACTGCCAAATTTCCAAACAGTAATTATCCAATTTGTTGGCTACTAGAAATTCAATAAGAAAAGAAATTTTCTCAAATAGATTTAAAAAATAATTGAAAAATAACCATCAGTGACAGCCCTGTATGCGCGATATTACTTCGACTATCTATATATCAATGTCTTTTTAACTATCCATACTATGCTACATAATATGCCACATAAATATTTACCAAAATTTAAAATTCATAAGAACAATATATAAACTGCATTTAAGTATGTATAATGAACATGAAATATATATATATATATATATAACTATTTTACAATACTGCAATTCAACATACAGTGAGTGTAGATATGAACCCAATATATAACAAGCTTCAGAATTAGCAATATTGAAACAATTATAAGTAATAATGGAGATTGTGGTGCGTGGCTCGTTATCAAAAGTAATACCACGTAGACACAACAATTACGATTAATTTCTGAGTAGAAATCAGGAAAAAAAACCATAATATGATTGATTTCTACTCGTTTAATCGTCACCATAAAATGTAAATCAAATAAGAAAAACAGGACATATATTAGATCCTTAAAAACAGAAATAAAAATGAAAAAAGTTACAACATACAATCGCCAACGTATTGAAAAAAAAATCAACTGTGCAAGCTCATTTTTAATGCAGTTAAGAGATGGGATACAGTAAAGGAAATATAGAAAAGAAAAAAAAGATAAATAATACAATATATATATACACACACACACACATATATATATATACATAAATATTATTTTAAAATACAACTATTTTTAATAACATTAAACCACTATAAGGCTATTAAACAAAACATATTTTGTGTAAGTTAATAGAAATACACGGTAATTATAATAAAATAATCAACAGTTTCAAATAGAAACAGATCGAATTCAAAATACTTGAAAGAAGAGGGGCTTTTAACAATTGTTTAATGGCACCATTTCTCGCAGAAATGAGAATTAAAGATCGTTTGGAATAATTAAAGTATGATAAAAGGATTAAAACATGCGTAACATGCAAATTATATTTATTATATATTTAAAATAACACGTTATCATGACAATTGAAACTTAGTCAACGATATTAGTATCAATTATTAATTATATCATCTAAAAATGCTTTAATTCTACTAGCAATAGGAATAGTTTACATGAATAACTTACTGGTTAAATAAAAAAAAGTGTAATTACATTTATCAATCTACAAATTGAATTGCTAATTAAAAGCATTAGGCATAATAAACGAAAACTAAGACAACATAGTATCATAAACAATTAAATAGATATTGTTACACTGTACCCTTTTTTAAATATAAAAAGTTTATTATCATATGCGCACATATTTTCCAGCATCAGCACCCGTCCTCCATAATCTAACATCTACCCACCCAGCTATCCTATTATTTAATATTTTTGTACATTTTTATTATATTATATATATATATATATATATATATATATATATATATATATATATATAGTTAAGATTTATTCTAGCTTGTCCTATATTCAACATAAGTCTGTAGCTTACATAAATCAAAATAAATAAGTCAAGTTACTTGCGTATCTTTCTAAAACTGCAGAGTTACTAAAAATATATTTTTTTATATTATGGCATGCTTTTGACAAATCCTTTAAATATATTTTTTATGCCCCAAATAATCAGCATAGTATACACTGCTTATATAATAGTTACATACATTATAACATGTTCATGTGGAAAATACCTCTAATACATACATTTCGATTTCAACATATTTAGATAAATAGTGTAACTTTATATAAAAAAAATCTTTTTTTTCCAATAAATTTTTTTCCATCGTGTTGTAACTGAATAATTTTGTATGCCCCTGTAAACGAACAGTAACATGACATATTATTTTTTCAATAAGTAAACTGAAAACCGTTCTTAAAGTACATTTCAAGGAACATGCCTATTACGTGAATTAACGAAAAGGAAAATTGCGGACAGACGAACAGAATTAACGAATATTTTATTAGCACCGCTGGAAACTGATAGAAAAAAATTCTTAAATTTATCAATCAACAACCATACAGCAAGATTAATAATAATAATAATAAATAAATAAATAAATAAATAAATAAAGTTTCTATCGAAAGGGATTTAGAATTTACTACTAAAAATTCAAAAGTAATAATAATAATAATAATAAATATTTTTTGAACAAATGCAAATTTTGATTAGAATGTCATTCCGTACACAAGTTAATAATGAAGCAATTCATTAATTATAAAAATTAAAAAACTAACCATGCAAATGACTGTTTAATCCTTTCTATATTTTTCAATGATAGCAGCACAAAAATTATAATATATGTTTTTAAATTGCCATCTTTAAATCTTTTTTTAATAAATGATTTACGTACAAATTTATCAGTAAAAGAAATACTTTGCAAAAGCATCCTTTTTTTAAGTAGAAATTTTGTGCTTATTTTAGGAAAATAAATATATTTTTTAACGCTTGCACTAAGTTGAAAACATAAAAAACCATTTTTATTTAAACTATTTTCCTTTTATTACATGCAGAAATAATGAAAAATAAAACAATAGTTTAGAATAATTTTTTCTCAAAGTAAATTTCAGCATATTTAAGAAACCATTCTTTTAGAAATCTTTGGGTATTTTTTAATAAAATCTATATATACATATATATATGTATTCTTTCTTAAAATTTGTCCTTTTCAAATTTCAATTTTTCTTTTATACTTTTTCAAGCATCAGCAAATAGTCAAATGATTATCCTTTTGCCATAACATTTTAAATAATGTATGAATAAAAGAGTAAGTATTTTTTAAAGCTAAAGATGCATTTTTATACTTCAGCAGTTTAATGTAAATAAAATCCAAATAGTATTATACTTATAGAAAAAAAATAATAAAAAAAGTTGTAAAATTAAAAGATTTAAGTATGTTTTTGTTTAAAGAAATCTGTAATCATCCTTGATTTTTTTTTGTAACGGAAAGATTAAAAATAATGTATCAAATTTCAAATTATATCATATTTTTTTTCTGTTCAATTTGAAAAAGTTTTTTTAATTCAAGAAATGTGATATGAAAATGCACACACACACATATATATCTATATTATCTGCCTATTTTGAAAGACACAATAATGCAAGATTAAATAATGTTTTTTTTTTTTTTTCATTATCAATAAAAAGATTATGTGTTATTTTATTTTAAGATTACGCGTTTTACTGGGGTTACTTTTTAAATCTTTTATGCTCATTTAAACAAAGTTTCAAGAAAATATTTTTGCTAAAAATTGTTTTAAAATTCCTCTTTTTCACTTTAATAAATAGGGAAAAACACATTGGGACATTTTTTACTTCATCTTATATATTTAATCTCTGGTGATTTAGTTCAAATAACTCAATTTCTTTTTTTCTAGACTATAGTAAAACACAATTTTTCAAACGTCAAACCTGAACCACAATGAAAAATTATATATTTTATTTTAATTTATTTAAAGGGTATAAAGACAGGAACTGTCCCAATGTGTCCTGGTACTAGGTACATAGAAACAGTGCTAAAATATTTATATGAGCAGAATGCGAAAACATATTATTTTGAACACTTAGAAGTAATTCCATGCACTATAATTTTTATAATAAAAAAGAAGTTACAATATTTTTAGCATTATTATGAAATACATATAAATTAGCACAACAATTTCATAGCTGTTACATGTCTTTGGCAATGCTTCAAAAGAGTTGAGAACATCATTTCTAAACATCATCTTTAACGGCAGATCTTATATCTACATTATTTCGGTAGGTATTGTATTATTATTATGCATCAAAATTAGCACAGAATTTCAAAGAAGTTAATGCCTTTGATGATACTTCAATGAGCTGATATGTCCTTTTGAAACATCATCTTTAGTAGCTGTTATATCTGCATAATTTCGGTAGCTTTTGTAATATTATTGCACATTAAAATGACACAGCACTCAAGGATTGTTAATGCCCTTGTTGATGTTCTAAAAGCAGTTATGGGATGTATAAATTTTTAAATCGTCTTTACTGAGAGTAAAATGCATATATATATATATATATATATGACTATACATAAGATAATCTGGAGTAATAACGCCAGGATGGATAATAAGTGTAAGTGCTATTATTTAGCGTAATCATGCATAAAGCCGGGAGATAACACCTCAGGGTTCTGCGCAAAACGGCTTTGAGTCACCTTAATCAAATACAACCGTTAAAAGTTAATTTTTTTCATTTGAAGACATTATCGCTGGAAGAAGCACTTAAATGTCAACGCCCAATCTTAAATTTGCGCTGTAAGTTCTGTGATCTGAAAGCTATATATTTATTAGGAAATACTTTGTTTTATAATTAAATTTGTAACGTATTTCATGTGCTTTCATTTGTTTGGAATATTTCGGACGCTTCACGAGGCAGTTGTAGTTTAAAATATACTGAGCATTAAGTATAGAGGGGTGATAATGTCTTCCACAAGCATAATTACTACAGTTGTTTCTTTTCAGTGCTGGACGTACATCCGAAGATGTTTAATTTTTTAATAATCATTATTGTCCTTGTTAAAACCCCAAAAGTATAAATAAAAATAGGTATGTCCTATGTGCGATTTCTCAATTTCTAGTGAGGTAGAGTGTGTTTCTTTAGAAATGGTCAGTTTACATGCCACTATTTCATCTTATTTTATAGTTTTGTTTGCATGGCGTTATTGACCGCATAGATCGATAATAAATCCATAGCTGTACCACATTTTGGGCAATATACACCCAAAACTAATCAGATCTATTTTATATTCAGGTCTTTCAGAATCTAATGTTTTTGTGAAATTCCGCCCATTAGTTTGTGAGATAGAGTGTCCAACAAAAATATGTCACATAGTGATAGGCAGACTTACAGACTGACATTTTGCAGAAAAACACGTTTTTTGGAATCTCTTAGTTCCTAAAAGTGTAAATCCATCGGAAACAGGAATTTGAAAATTTTCACGATTCCAATAATTTCTTCTTCTAAAGAGAAAAGAAAGTAAAAATATACAAGAATCACAAACAAATATGAATCTATATATTATTAGTGCGATTCCAGTCAGTTCATTTTTCATAATCTTTCAATAACGCCATTCTTGTGACCATAAATAAATCCATTGTTAAGCGCCAAATAAATATCCTTTTGCAGCACTATAAAAATATTCTGTGTGCACTTGACTATAAACAATGATAGAAAAAAATTCCAATCTATTTATTATCTTTTTTTCGGAAGCAGGGGTTAAATATTTTATGTGTATCACTTAATAAATAGCGTTGCTACAAAACCATAAGAAATTTTTTTGGTTAAATACTATGATTTTCTGTCTTTCAAATAGTGAAATTAATTTAAAAAACTATAAATAGACACCAGTTTGTAAGTAAATAAAAAAATTATGGATTTCATAGGAAATTTATGTTTTATGCATATGAGTAAAAATGTAAATTGTTTTTTCTGAATTTTTCAACAACTGTTTAACAACATATGGAAATCACTAATAATTTAGAAACTATATATATTATTTATTCGATTTGTATTAGTCGACTTTTCATATCTGCCAATAAAACCAGCCTTATGACCATAAATAAACCCAGCGTTAAACGTCAAATAAATATCTTCTTGCTGCACGATAAAAATATCTTGATGGCACTTGACTATAAATAACGATACAGGAAAAACATAATCTATTTAATATCACATTTTCGCGAGCAGGTGTTCATTATTTTATATGTATTACTTAGTAAATTGCATTGCTACAAGACGATAAGAAATTTTTTTTGATTAAATCCTATGATTCAAATTGTAAATTTAATTTAAAAAACTATAAATATGCTCCAGTTTTTAAAGACTAAAAAGATTTTAGATTTGATAGGAAGTTTATATTTAAGGCATATGAGTAAAAATGTTATTTGTTTTTACTGATTTTTTTTCAACAATTTTTTTACAACATATAAAAATAACTAATAATATTGAATCTATATATATTATTTATTCGATCTGTATTAGTCGAATATTCATATCTGCCAATAGTACCAGGCTCATGATTTAGCATAAATAAATCAGTATTAAACATGAAACAAATACCATATTGCCTACGATAGAAATATTTTGAGTAAACTTGACTATAAATAATGATGCATGAAAAAACATAATCTGTTTACTAGGACATTTTTGGAAGCAGGAGTTTAATATTTTATATACATTATTTTGAAAATTGCGTAGCTATAAGACAACAAGAATCTTTTTAGTAAAAGACTGTGCCTTTCTATTTTTAAAAATGTGTAATTAATTTAAAAATAATATCCAAATTTTTCACAGAAACTTTTTAAAAACACATAAACTACACAATACTTAAAAATTACTTAATAATATTAAATCTAAATTACTCAATAGTATTAAATCTATATAGTATTTATTCGATTCATATTAGTACACTATTCATTATTTGCCAATAACACCAGGATTTTACCTTAATAAACCAGGCATCAAATAAACCAAGTGGTAAACGTGAAATAAATATCCTCTTGCCGCACAATAAAAATATCTTGAGTGAACTTGACTATAAATAACGATTTGGGGAAAAAAATAATCTTATCTTGACATTTTCGGAAGTAGGTGTTCAATAATTTTTACGCATTGCTTCGAAAAATGTTTTCTTTATATATAAAATGATAAGAACAATTTTTTTGAAAAATGCTATGCTTTTCTATCATTAAAAATACAAAATTGAATTAAAAATAGAGTGTAGGTTTTTTCTCAACAACTTTTTAAAATCATATAAAAATAACAAATAATATTAAATCTATATATTATTTCTTCGATTCATATTAGCGGAATATTCATATCTGCCAATAACACCAGGCTTATGACTTACGATAAATAAACCCAGTGTTAAACGTCAAGTAAATATCCTCTTGCCTAACGATAAAAAAAAATCTTGATAGCACTTGACTGTAAATAACGAAGTAGAGCGATGGAAGAAATTTGCACTTCTGTATTAATCTAAATTTTTCTTTTATAAGCTCTCATAAACCCCTTTATAGATTCAACGTCTCACTGATACTATTTATGCACACGTTAAGTTAACTATAAATTGGTTCAGTATAAATATATTCATTAGTGATCGTTTTGGCTTCTGGGAATCTTGAGTACTAATAAGAGTTTTCTAATATTATCAAATATTTGCCTAAATCAACCATGTATTTGAATAATTAGTTTTTATATATAACAAGATTGTATATGAGGAGCCCAGAAGCCAAGGGGTACAAGTGACAAAATGTCGATTTGGAGTAAATTGAGTTTAAAGATAATTGATGTTAAATTGGAACATCAATAACAATTGAATAAATTGAAATAGGAAACATCTGCTTGTTGCATTCTAATCTTAGAACTCTCATTTCAATAACTGTTAGAAAAATAGAGTACAATTTTCTTTAAATGTATAAGTAATCAATACTGTTTGTTTTTCGAAAAAAGTGGTTTATCTCTATAACACCCCAAATAATAAGAAAATGACCTATATTTCTTTACCTGAAATGAAAAAAGCATATTTCCAGTTACCCTGTGCACTTAACTCAATTTTTTCAATATTGTCACTTATACTCCTTGGCTACTGGGGTCCTCATATATTAATAACTTCTAATCATTTAGGCCAAATTTATAATTGCGTTCTTCGTTGTTGTTGTTGTTGTTTTTCCGACTAGATTCCGTAAGAGGCAGCCATCTTCGATGCATACTCTGCTACTTCAACTTTAGAAAAGAAATACATAATGCCAAAGAAATATGATGCTTATAATTTACAATACAAAACATGAAATTTATTTACATAGAACACACACAAATAACACTCATAAATGACATTAACATACATCATAATAATGGTTTAAATAAATTTATATATAACCCCTTTTTTTGTTTTACACAATGTATTAAAAATTACTAACTCTGAGATTTTGAATGATTCCCTTTTGTTTGGCACGCTTATTAGAAAACGAAGAACTTTGATCCGAATGGCTGGCAAAATTTTAAATAACTAGAAATTCATCATTCTACTTATATACATATATTCAGGCAAGGAAGGGGTAAAGTTAACTATGTACCTTTTTTATGGTGAATCATGGCTAAATTGAAAATAATGATTCATGGTCTAGATAACCTATAGGCATCCAGCCATTAGTTGGTTTCATCCCGTCATTCAGAAATTCTTCTCCTTCACATCAGGCATACTAACTAGGCACAACTCTTCGAATTGAGGGCAAGCGCGCTAAAAACACATTTTCAGGATCCAGGCAGACAGCTACCTCCCCTTTCGTGTTTACATGACCATGTCTTTTAACAAACTGTCCTTTTCTTAACTTAAATTTTTATTGGTGAAACGGTTAGCGCATTATTTTGTAGTTTATTCGGTACATAGCTCGTCAGTTGGAATATATCTTCTTTCCCTATTTCTATCTTCGTCGAATAAATTTTAAGTTATGCGTGATCAGATATTTTCACTATTTTCATTGGTACTGGTGATCTATTTTTTTAAGCACACCCAATTTTTTCTAACTAGGAATTATTTGACGTGGAAACCCTACTTTTATAGATGGCATAATAAATGTGCTTGATAATTATAAGTCCAAACATAATTTTAAGCGTCACCGTGTTGGGTAGTAAAGTTTCCTGTGTGGACCCCTTTTAATTTTCTTCGGGAGTCGTTTATTGTTGGTTTTTATTATCTCTTTCTTTTTCATTGGATTTGGGGATAGTATTGCTTATTTTGGATGAAGGGATTTTAATCCCATCATAGAGAAAAACATAACCTATTTACCATCACATTTTCGGAAGCAGGTGTTTGAAAATTTTACATGCATTACTTAGTAAACTGCATAGCTATATGACGATAAGATTATTATTTTGATAAAATACTATAATTTTAAATTACTCAAATTGTAAAATTAATTTAAAAAAACTTTAAATATACTCCAGTTTTTAATTACTATAAAGATTTAGCATTTTATATGAAGTTTAGCTTTTATGCATATAATGAAAAATTCTGGTTGCTTTTACTGATTTTTTCAATAACTAATTGAAAATATATAAAAATCAGAAATATTCTTGAATATATATATAATGTTTATTCGATTTGTATCAGTCGACTATTCGTATCTGCCAATAACACCAGTCTTATAACCATAAATAACCCAGTGTAAAACGTCAAATAAATATTTTCTTGCCGCACGATAAAATTATCTTGAGTGCAGTTGACTATAAATAACGATAAAGGGGAAAACACAATCCATTTACTATCACATTTTCGAAAGCAGATTTTCATTATTTTATGCTCATTACTTAGAAAATTGCATTGCTATAAAATAATAGGAATATATTTTTAGAAAAAATTTTACTTTTCTATCATTAAAAATCCTTTTAAAATGATGTGCAGTTTTCTCAGCAACTTTTTAAAAACATATAAAAATCACTATAACTTCAATTTTTATTTTTTTCGATTCATATTAGTCGACTCTTAATATATGCCAACAATACCAGGAGTATGATTTGCCATAAATAACCCAAATGTGAAACGTCAAATAAATATCCTCTGTCGCATAATAAAAAAATCTTCAGTGAACTTGTCTATAAATAACGATGTTGGGAAAAACATAATCAATTTACCATGGCGTTTTCCGAAGGAGGTGTAAAATATTTTATGTGCATTTCTTAGCAAATTGCGTTGGTATAAGTAGATACGAATATTTTTTGATAAAATATAATTTTGTATCATTCAATTTGTAAAATTCACCTTTATTCAGGGCTGTCCGAGCCCCTGTTTAAAGGTTAATTGAAAATCACTTTAAATAGGGTAACACCCGCTGTAATTGACACATTAAGAATTTGTCGGTTAAACTTACTCAAATTTTCAATACAAAGAAATAAGCTATTTACTTGGAAATATTTTTAAATCAAAGAATGTATATCTGTGCATCTATTTTGCCCATTAAAAGCAAAAAAAAATTGAAAAAGTATTTTTATAAAAATACATTTATAAAAAGTTGCTGAAATCACCAGTAATTGGCACCTAGAGCACCAATGTATGGCACCTTGTGATCCAGTAATTGGCATATGTTTATATTAAAAAAAACTTTACATTTTGCATTGAGTTTAATCGCTTTAAAATAATTTACTGTAGATGAAGATGCCATATTTCAGGTTTTTGAAAGTAAGAAATCAGCATATTAGTCTGAAATGTGAACACTTTAAAACAATACAATATACTTACTTTAATACCCAGTAATTGTCATGCTGTCCCCAGTAATTGTCATATGAAGCTTTAATGGATTCCAATTACTGATAAAATTTATATTTTCAAATAAAAAAAAATGATAAACAAAATTACTCTACAATTTTAAAAGTACCTCCAAAATAAATGGTTTAATCTCAAATTCCTTGTAATTGGAATGGGTGCCAATTACTTGGAATTAGCAAAATTGAAGTACCATTAATTGGCCATTAATTCAGAAATCCAAATATTTGTGTCGAAAATACTTTTACACAATTAAAGTAACCCTTTTTAACTAAACAAAACTGTTGTCAATTAAAATTTAAAATATATTATAAATCAGATAATAATGAATTGAAAAGCATGCCTTCCTTAAGCCAAAGAAAAATAATTTGCAACAAAATGGCTAATTTGATACAAGCCATACTTGTTTCTCTTTCCTAGGCTCTATTGTCATCTTGTAAAATAAATCAAAGTTATAATCTTTAACGTAAATGAGCATATAACTGATATATCGTCTTGAATTTTTAAAAGACTGGATATAAATCTTTTTTAGGACATGTTTGTAAAATGTGCCAATCACTGGTGCATGCCAATTACTGGGGTTGTTACCCTATAACCCAGTTTTTAATTACTAAAAATATTTAACGTTTGATATGAAGTTTTTTTTTGCATATGAGTATAAACACTGATTGTTTTTAATATTTTTCTCTACAACTTTTCAAAAACATATTAAAATCGCTAATAATCTTCAGTTTATGTATTATTTTTTAGATTCATATTAGTCAACTATTTATGTCTGCCAATAATACTCGGCTTATAACCATAAATAAGCCCAGTATTAAACGTCAAATAAATATCTTTTTCCGCAAGATAAAAATATCTGGAGTGAACTTGACGATTTCACGATGTAGGGAAAAACATAATCTATTTTTGGAAAAAGGTGTTCAATATTTTATGTGCATCGCTTTGTAAAATGCGTTTTTATAAGTTGATTAGAATATATTTTTAGCAAGATACTACTCTTTTCTATCAGTAAAAATATTAAATGAATTTTAAAATAACGCGACATTTTTCTCAACAATATTTTTTTTAAGTACATAAAAATCGCTAATAATCTTGAATCTATACTTTGTTTCTTCATTTCGTACGAGTCCATTTAGCAAAAAGAATTACCATAAAAAACCTTCAAGTGAAATCTTATGATTTTTTGCCTAAGGAAAAAATATTCTATGGTGGGAAAAATATTCTATAAATATTGTGTGTGTGGGGGGGGGGAGCCAGAAATGGAAATTATTTTATGAGAACTTTTGTTTGAGGCATTACAAGTTATAGTTATGAAGAAATTTAAAAAGGGGCGAAATTAACATTTTAATGTCCTGTAACAGCCTAATAAACGATCTTTGTTGGAACGGGAAGAGTGAAAATAGATAGTACTCTTTAAGATATTTAAAAAGATATGTCACATGAAAAATTGTTTCGTTCCCTCCCCCCCCCCCCCCTATGAACCATATATTTTGCTCTATGGAAAATTTCATAAAAATGACGGAATCAATAGATAGTGCGGAACAAATTTGCTTCGATGGAGCATTGTTCTATATAAATTTCCCTGCTTATCATAGCATAAATAAGGCCAAAATTATAATGAAAACGAAAAAAAAAAGAAAAGTCTTTGGATTTGTTTAAACTTTGGGGGGGGGGGGTCCTGTGGGACGGGGGGATAAAAAAGTGAAATTATGAGAGCACGAAATTTAATTATTTTTAAAACGATATGCATGTCGAATGTTGCAAATAAACTCTTCCACTCAAAACAGCGTCCTAAAAATCAGCTAAAAAAGCTGCATGTCACAAAGAGAGTGAGAGTAAATAATTACATTATTGAACTTTACAATAATATAATTTAGCTGCGAAAGCACTTTTAGTTGCGAAAGATATACCCTTCAAAAAAACTCCTATCCGGCTATCGAGCAGTAAAAGGGATCCCCCCGGTCAGCCATCTTGACATTTATTTCATTATAAAATCCTTTGAAAATTTATATAATTCAATAAAAAATGCGGCAGAAGAAAGAATTAAGTTCCCTGTAACTAAACATATTATATATAAATGAACAACAAACTATTCTATGATTTTTTTATTTAATTTTAATTTTCATATCCGCAATGTTATTCCTATGGGGATTCAAAAGTTAGCTTGAGCATTATGCAGTTACTTCTTTTAAAAAAAACCATTCAGGTATCTTAAAATTAAGTTAAAACACTTCGAAATTGATGGCAATGCTAACTTTAAATCTCATAGAATAGAAGAAGAACACTTTAAATATTCTTACCTCCCTATTAGTAAAGATAATTGCATTTAAAAAGCATAAACAATACTATATATTCCATAGGATAACGTTAAACATGGCTGACAGAAGCAAAATTGCATAATTTCAAAAGCACTTTACAACAATTAAAAACAAGTTGGAAATTGCACGTAAAGCGCAGCAAATGAGTTGCGTTCGTTGATAATGAAGTTTTAAAATATTCAGATCTTGCTGATATAGTAGAGCGTACTTTGGATACAGTATAGTGGTCGAAATCTTTGTGTTCCTGTAAATATGCAGGGAGTAATTTTTATTATACTTCATTAACGTATATCTTATTCATAAAATGTGAAGTAGTTTAATATAATTAAAACACCCCCCAAACAATGTTTCCCCGTATAACATTATTTAGTGGAATACATTTGTGTGGCCCTGTAATTTAATAATAAATATTCTTTGCATCACAGATTGTACAAAATGTATTTTTAGTACATATTTCATAGATTCATGTCAATTCTGTTATATACAAAAGAGTGTAATACCATAAAAATGCATTTGAAACTTTTTTCCCCATTGACCGTAATGTAAAGGAATACTTCTGATTGTCCCTGTAATTGATCAATGCATCCGATTTTCATAACATTTGAAATGACTCGACAAAATTATGTAATAAATATACGTTTTAAATTTCAAAAGATTAAAATGCATTTGAAACTTTTTTCCCCATTGACCGTAATGTAACGGAATCCTTTTGATTGTCACTGTAATTGATCTATCCATCCGATTTTCATAAAATTTGAAATGACTCGACAAAATTATGTAATAATTATGTATTTTAAATTTCAAACGATTCGGTTGTGTAGTTTTTGCGTTGTTATATGCGGACGGACAGAGAGACAGACAGACGGACAGATAGATGGACAGACAGACAGACGGACTGAGCGACAACAATAGGTGCTACATATTTACATAATTACGAACGCATCTAAAAAGGAAACGAAAAAAGAATACAACTTTAAAAAACATGCTCATATTTTCTTTAGACCCTTTTAACACATTTTGTTTTATATTGTAGTTACAATAAATCAATATATTGCACACTTTCAATATCTTATTGTATATCTTAAGATTTTAACATAGACCAAGAATTGGAATATCATGCAACTCATGGTAGAATAATTACCATACGATTTTACCATACTTCATATTATGCACTATCAAACAGTTTATGGTAACAGCAATTATTATGTGATTCTATCATACATAATACTAAGGAGCACCATTGAATATATGGTAGAATTCATAACCATAAAATTTTATCATACACCCCCAGTAGCCAAACAATATTGGCCCAATATTGGCTATATCTTGGAGCAATATTGGCACATTGGCGCAACATTGGCATGAAATATTGCTCCAATATTGGGGTGTTTACATTTTGCCCTTATTTAGCCAATATTTGCAGCCAATATTGCTCCAATATTGGTATGAAATATTTCCCCAATATTACCATGAAACATTGATCCAATATTGGCATGAAAAGTTGCGCCAATATTGGGTTTAATATTGCTCCAATATTGGTATGATATATTTCCCCAATATTATCATGAAATATTGCTCCAATATTGGCATGAAATGTTGCACCAATATTGGGCTCTTTACATTTTGCCAATATTGTACCAATGTTGGGGTGTAATATCACTTAAATATTAGTATGAAATATTGCCGCAATATTGGCATGAAATACAGCGCCAATGTTGGGGTGTTTACATTTTACCATTATTTAGCCAATATTGGTATGAAATATTGCACCAATGTTGGGGTATAATATTGCTCCAATATTGGTATGAAATATTTCCCCAATATTAGCATGAAACATTGCTCCAATATTGGCATGAAATGTTGCGCAAATATTGGACTCTTTACATTTTGCCAATATTGCACCAATGTTGGGGTGTAATATCACTCCAATATTAGTATGAAATATTGCCACAACATTGGCATGAAATACAACACCAATATTGGGGTGTTTACATTTTACCATTATTTAGCCAATATTGGTATGGAATATTGCACAAATATTTGCATGAAATATTGCACCAATATTAGGGTTTAATATTGCTCCAATATTGGTATGAAATATTTCCCCAATATTATCATGAAATATTGCTCCAATATTGGCATGAAATGTTGGGGTTTAATATTGCTCCAATATTGGTATGAAATATTTCCCCAATATTATCATGAAATATTGGGCTCTTTACATTTTGCCAATATTGTACCAATGTTGGGGTGTAATATCACTCCAATATTGGTATGAAATATTGCACCAATATTGGTATGAAATATTTCCCCAATATTAGCATGAAACATTGCTCCAATATTGGTATGAAATATTTCCCCAATATTATCATGAAATATTTCTCCAATATTGGCATGAAATGTTGCACCAATATTGGGCTCTTTACATTTTGCCAATATTGTACCAATGTTGGGGTGTAATATCACTCCAATATTAGTATGAAATATTGCCGCAATATTGGCATGAAATACAGCGCCAATATTGGGGTGTTTACATTTTACCATTATTTAGCCAATATTGGTATGAAATATTGCACCAATGTTGGGGTATAATATTGCTCCAATATTGATATGAAATATTTCCCCAATATTAGCAAGAAACATTGCTCCAATATTGGCATGAAATGTTGCGCCAATGTTGGGGTTTAATATTGCTCCAATATTGGTATGAAATATTTCCCCAATATTAGCATGAAACTTTGCTCCAATATTGGCATGAAATGTTGCGCCAATGTTGGGGTTTAATATTGCTCCAATATTGGTATGAAATATTTCCCCAATATTATCATGAAATATTGCTCCAATATTGGCATAAAATGTTGCACCAATATTGGGCTCTTTACATTTTGCCAATATTGTACCAATGTTGGGGTGTAATATCACTCCAATATTGGTATGAAATATTGCACCAATGTTGGGGTATAATATTGCTCCAATATTGGTATGAAATATTTCCCCAATATTAACATGAAACATTGCTCCAATATTGGCATAAAATGTTGCACCAATATTGGGCTCTTTACATTTTGCCAATATTGTACCAATGTTGGGGTGTAATATCACTCCAATATTAGTATGAAATATTGCCGCGATATTGGCATGAAATACAGCGCCAATATTGGGGTGTTTACATTTTACCATTATTTAGTCAATATTGGTATGAAATATTGCACCAATGTTGGGGTATAATATTGCTCCAATATTGATATGAAATATTTCCCCAATATTAGCAAGAAACATTGCTCCAAAATTGGGGTTTAATATTGCTCCAATATTGGTATGAAATATTTCCCCAATATTAGCATGAAACTTTGCTCCAATATTGGCATGAAATGTTGCGCCAATGTTGGGGTTTAATATTGCTCCAATATTGGTATGAAATATTTCCCCAATATTATCATGAAATATTGCTCCAATGTTGGCATAAAATGTTGCACCAATATTGGGCTCTTTACATTTTGCCAATATTGTACCAATGTTGGGGTGTAATATCACTCCAATATTTGTATGAAATATTGCACCAATGTTGGGGTATAATATTGCTCCAATATTGGTATGAAATATTTCCCCAATATTAGCATGAAACATTGCTCCAATATTGGCATGAAATGTTGCGCCAATGTTGGGGTTTAATATTGCTCCAATATTGGTATGAAATATTTCCCCAATATTATCGTGAAATATTGCTCTAATATTGGCATGAAATGTTTCACCAATGTTGGGGTTTAATATTGCTCCAATATTGGTATGAAATATTTCCCCAATATTATCATGAAATATTGCTCCAATGTTGGCATAAAATGTTGCACCAATATTGGGCTCTTTACATTTTGCCAATATTGTACCAATGTTGGGGTGTAATATCACTCCAATATTTGTATGAAATATTGGACCAATGTTGGGGTATAATATTGCTCCAATATTGGTATGAAATATTTCCCCAATATTAGCATGAAACATTGCTCCAATATTGGCATGAAATGTTGCGCCAATGTTGAGGTTTAATATTGCTCCAATATTGGCATGAAATGTTGCGCCAATGTTGGGGTTTAATATTGCTCCAATATTGGTATGAAATATTTCCCCAATATTATCATGAAATATTGCTCCAATATTGGCATGAAATGTTTCACCAATGTTGGGGTTTAATATTGCTCCAATATTGGTATGAAATATTTCCCCAATATTATCATGAAATATTGCTCCAATATTGGCATGAAATGTTGCACCAATATTGGGCTCTTTACATTTTGCCAATATTGTACCAATGTTGGGGTGTAATATCACTCCAATATTGGTATGAAATATTGCACCAATGTTGGGGTATAATATTGCTCCAATATTGGTATGAAATATTTCCCCAATATTAGCATGAAACATTGCTCCAATATTGGCATGAAATGTTGCACCAATGTTGGGGTTTAACATTGCTCCAATATTGGTATGAAATATTTCCCCAATATTATCATGAAATATTGCTCCAATATTGGCATGAAATGTTGCACCAATATTGGGCTCTTTACATTTTGCCAATATTGTACCAATGTTGGGGTGTAATATCACTCCAATATTGGTATGAAATATTGCACCAATGTTGGGGTATAATATTGCTCCAATATTGGTATGAAATATTTCCCCAATATTAGCATGAAACATTGCTCCAATATTGGCATGAAATGTTGCACCAATGTTGGGGTTTAACATTGCTCCTATATTGGTATGAAATATTCCCCAATATTATCATGAAATATTGCTCCAATATTGGCATGAAATGTTGTGCCAATATTGGGCTCTTTACATTTTGCCAATATTGCACCAATGTTGGGGTGTGATATCACTCCAATATTAATATGAAATATTGCTCCAATATTGGGATGTTTAAATTTGGAATTATTTACCCAATATTTTTAGCGAATATTGCCCCAATATTGGCATGAAATATAGCACCAGTATTGGGGTTTTTTACATTTTACGATTGTTTAGCCAATATTGTTATGGAATATTGCACTAATATTAGCATGAAATATTGCACCAAGATTGGGGTGTGATATCGCACCAATGTTGGAGTGTAATATTGCTCCAATATTGGTATGAAATATTTCCCAACATTAGCATGAAATATTGCTCCAATATTGGTATGAAATATTTCCCAACTTTAGCATGAAATATTGCTCCAATATTGGTATGAAATATTTCGCAACATTAGCATGAAACATTGCTCCAATATTGGCATGAAATATTGCCCCAATATGGTGCAATATCTCATGCACATAGCACAACAATATTTTATGCCAAGAATGGGACATTTATGCCAATAATGGTGCAAGATATATTGCCATTATTGGAGGAATATTATATAAACATAAAACACTTAAAGATAAATATGTAGCATCAGGCTTGATTGATTGGATAATTTTACCTCCCCACACAAATCACCCTTCATCTACAGTCATTATTCTTCTATCTTGCGCTGAAGAATCTCAACTGCATATTAGAAACAGCTATTTTCTGCTTTTTATGTATTTTTAACATCAATTTTCTGCCTTTTAATATTCCGATAGAAGTTATTTACTATTTTCATGAGCAATTTATTTTGTCAAATAACTTAAATGGTGCTAGTATCATAGCCATGTCCGATTGACAATTTATATATATATATAATTCACTCAATATTAATATTTGTTAACTTATTCTGTCATAAGGAATTATGTATTAAAAATCATACTCAGCATCTTAAAAATCCATTTGTGTAGTCGTGACTATTGAAACAATTTGAAACCTTTGTGTTTTCATTTTTTGATAATTGAATTATTTATAGAGTTTAATCGACAAGTTTTTCTTCTTCTTCCAGTGTCATGTCTGGAAATTTGTTCAAAATGCTAAATTTAGTATATTTTCAGAAAGATCTTTTGTGTTTACCGAAAAATAGAAAACTTTTTCACTTAGATAGTGAACAACTTCTGTCAATTTCATTTATTTCTGAACAAAAATTAAATAAATTTGTCAGAAAGTAATCTTTGCAGATTTGAGAACAGCTGTAATATTAAATTTCTGAAAAATTTTTAGTGTAAAACAACTTTTCTTTTCCCTGGAAAATTATATTTGTGTGAAAATTTTTGACAAATATATATATGTATATTTCAGAACGGATAATAATAAAATTTCATTTTATGCACAGTTAATTTTTTTTTTTCAACTTCCTATGAACACATTTTTAAAGTTATATTTTCTTATATAGGTTATATAGGTCTTGCAGTCACAGAATTTTGACAATTTTTTTCTGATGCATTAACTATTCTTTGTTATATATCCTATTTCTGCTGAAATGATTTTCCAGTTTGTTCAATTGAGGGGTTAGAGATTACTCTGAAACATTTTAAAATGGTCATTTTTTTTAGTTTTATGAAAGTTTAACATGTTACCAAATGCTTTGAATAGAGGTTCTGGTGATACTCCTATTAGAACTGCTTTTATGAAAAAATATGTGCAGTAATATTTATCCACTGCAAAATAAATTTGAACTTTATTTTTCTCAAAACAGATATTTGTCACTCTGTACACATCATATTTACAAAATGAAGTAACTTTTTTTTTTTTTTTTTTTTTTTTTTTTTTGCTATATTGTATTTATATTTTTTAACTATTTATTTTTACTCTATTTTTAAAATATTGCAAAATACAGAAATATAAAAACTAATACAAACAAAATAAGAATATGTGCAGTATAAACATTTTATTTTTTTTTTCCTGAAATAACAAAAAAATTGTTAACTATGAACAATAAAAATTAATTTTTAAAACATAGTTATTATTGCAGTAGGACCATTTTCATTGCAATTAGTTCTCTCTTCATATTAGCACCTGTAAACAATAAAAAGAAATAATTATAGTTTTTAAAAATTATTGAAAATACACATGTTGAATGAAAATTTTAAACTATAAAAGAATTTTTTTAATAAATATGTGTCTCTTAATACATTTACAGTAAAATATATTTATAATACAATTCTTTATGCAATTTTATATATAAACATAACTTCTCACATGTAAACAATAAATTTTGCATTTAAGAAACTGCATCTACATTTTAGAATTATTGTCACCGATAATTATTTAATGCTTTACAGAACTAAGTTTCAGAGCTTATATCATCTTTACCTTTTTAATTATTAAATTTTCTAATGAAAAAAATCTATCATTTAATTTTTAAATTATTAATATAATTCTTTTGTTCGTCATATTTGGATTCTATTTATCTGGCAATTAAAAAATGTATCAAAGGATTTATATCATGCAAAAATGTATATATAATCTGCACAACTGCAGGTCTCAAGGAAGGGATTATAAAGATTTTCACTACATACATTGATATGTTCCAGAAACATTTATCCCTTAGACAGGGACGGTTTGAACATAAATAGTGATGGGGGATACTATGCATATCACCTGCTTTTAAAGCCTAGTTAACAACTTTTAACACATTCACTGCCAGTCACGCTGTAGCGCTTGAAATTCTCAATCATTTAACATGGAGGGCGGAGTTATCGGCAGCGAAAGTGTTAATAATATATTTGTGTTATGCAATACTTAGCAGCTGTATAAAAGCAATAAACTTCATACTTTTGCAAAAATAATAATTTAATTAGAATTACATAAATCAGGGCTTATCCATATAAAAAATTAAAAAATATATATATCCATTTTAGTGACAGGATTTTTAATTTTTGTAAGCATTATTTGCCTTTTTAATGCAAATCCTTCCATACTTTGACTATAGCGGCCACTACATTACAAAAATTCTGGTACTAGAACAACCATTAAAAAAAATACTTATGTGAGCAAACCCTGTATTGAGTGGGTTTCGCATTACGTCTCTCATGTCTTTAAAAGTTAATTAAAAATCTATCTGAAAAAATGAATCAAACTCAATCCGACCAAAGCTGTTTTGCTCATTTGCGAGCTCCTTTCTACACAAGTTCTTTTAGCACAATGTCAAGTTTAAACTTTGAAGGGTTTTGTGTTAGCTACACAGGAAAAAGAAAAGATTTTTACTATTACTATGCTGAATTTAGTTTTATGGAATGACAAATGAGCTTTAAATATGCACTATCTTTTATTCTCAGTACTGAAAGTTTCTCAAATAGAGGAAGTTAACTAATCAGATGTGGCAATCCCAAAACTTTTTTCATATCTTATGCATGTTAATACTTCCTTTAAAATGCAACATAGCAGTGCCACCAGTTTGGTGGTTTAAACACAAGTCCAATCAACAACTTATGTCAACTTATAACAATCTGAAATTTGATGAAAATCTATGCATTAATTTTTGAGATAAAGCAGTTGCAATATGTTATGAAAATCTGCATAACAGCACCATCTTTTGGGTTATGTACACCAAAATTTAACCAGGCTCAATTTTTTATCAGATATTAAATGAATTGGATATTAAATAAAGATCAGATATTAAATAAAGTTTGATGAAAATCCATTCATTAGTTGTTAAAATAGAGCTATTGCAATAATCACAAATATTGAACCATGACAGCATTACTTGTTGAGCGATTTGCATGAAAACAATTGGCATTATGTTATATCAAGTACTAACTAAAGTTTTATGAAAATCCATGCACTAATTTTTGAGATATAGCTGTTATGGGAATTGTAAATAATGCAACATAGTAGTACCATCCTGTTGAGCGATACATACCAAAAACTAATCAGATATAGCTTATATCAAAGTCTCGCAGAATCTTAAGTTTAGAGCAGGGTTGTTTGGTTTAAACCAAGTTAGTTTAAACTGTGGTTAAAACCATTTTTTTTTTTTTTTTTTTTTTTAAATAACCATGCTGTTTTTTTTCACCTTTTTTTTTTTATTCTTTTACCCAAATGTTTTATTTTACACATTATTGAAAAATACAAAATCCAAATTATAAAGAAACTACAAGCAAAGCTATAGAAAAAAGATGAATTAATAAATTTCTAAAATGACAAACATTTTTAAACAATTCAACTTTTCTTGTAAGCTATAAATCTACATGACACAATAACTAATTTTTCTAAAATTAGCTAGTTAAAAAAACTAATCAGTTTTTTTTCCCTTGGGGGGGGGGAGGTTATTTATATTATATATATATATATATATATATATATATATATATATATATATATATATATACAGCCATTAACTGTAAAACATACATATATATAGCCAGATGGGCAGACTCGAGTTAAAAATGCACTTTTACTTTTTAAATTGCTTGAATAATTAAGATTTACTAAGGATTTCATCATTCTTCAAAGCCTCAAATATGACATTCTTAAGTGATTTCCCCCATTAATTCTTTTTGTTATGTATGCTATTGAATAATTGGCAATGAGCTTTTTTTTTGGGGGGGGGGGGCTTTGTGGTTGTTGATTTTAATACGCCTTTGTGTTTCTTGCATTTCTATATTGAGATTGGGTTTTGCATTATGATTTTATTCTGTTATGAGCTAGGTTGGCACAGTTCAAACCAATTGGTTTTTCCGAACAAATCTACTATATTTTCTCATTTTTGTAATTTAAGTGTTTCAAATTATTGGATGAAAGTAATTTCCGTTTTTAAGTCTTATCTCAATAGTCACCATAAGACATAGTGAGTCTAGTCAAGGTCATGTTAGTATGCTTGTAGAATGCAAATTTCATGCATTGATGAACATATCTGAAGCTCTAAAGAAAACACTTAAATTATGTAAATTTAGCAAAGATAAAATAGATGAAATATGCAATATTTAGATTTTAAAAATGTTTTCCTTTGAGAGACGCAGATATACAGATAATGACATAAATTGATCATTAAAACTTCAGTCTAAGCTTTAAAAGAAAATTTTCTTGATTGGAGGGATTATCTTTTAAGAATAAAAAAGAAGCTCAAAATATGAAATTGAATAAGAAGACATTGAAAAATTAGGCACTAGTAAAGCACCTATTTACATTTAATTAAAATATGCAAAAGATGTATTTAAATCTTCTATTGCATAACCACACCCATTACTTAGATCAGCCAAGAAAATCAGCAGAAAGGGGGGGGGGGTAAGACAAGGCTTACTTGAGACGAAATAGAAAAAAGTCATAAAAATGCCTAAAATGATGTAATTTTTAGTTCAGGCATTTAAAAATACTAAGTGTTCTAATAAAGCATGTAGTCTGATGGCTGTTTAAATGCTTTAGTGGATGACAGTATTTAAATAAAACTACTTTATATTTTAAGATCAATGTTTTTCAAATGTCTAAAAAGCTATTCAATAGTATTTTTGCTTCTTTTACTGTCATTTTTTTTTTTCTTTTAACCTGGTAGTTTCAGAAAAGATTCAAATAGCAATACACAATACTTAAAGTGCGTAAAGTCTCTATTGTTAAACTCAAATAATTCCAAAAATCTTTTTTTTTTTCAATAAAAGATAATTCATGTAGTCTTCTAACAAAAAATCAGATATCACATATAACAAGTATTTCAAAATTATTTTGAATAATCAGTTGAAAATAATATATATGAAGCTTTATATGTGAATCTATATCATATTTATTTATAGTGCTAGTAATCAAAAGATTCATTCATTCAAGATTCATTAATAATTTCAAGGTATCAATGTTTCATCATGTAGAACATTTTATTTATAAAATATAGAGAAAATAACAAGACATAGCTTTTTCTAAAAATGTTTAAATTTTAAATGATTTCAATTTTCAACAGAATTGATTGTATATTAAATAATTATATTGATTAGAATTACTTCTAAATCAAATTATTATTACTTATATACAGGGCCGTAGCTAGCAGTGATCTATAAGGGGGGCTCAAGAGATTGCAGGGGGGGCTCATAATTTTTTTTTCGCTTTCTCTGACACAGAAAGATAAATTAGTGCATATTTACACTGTAAGTACTATGTTTCTTATTAAACTGTTGTAATAACTTAATTTTATATTAAGAAAAGCATATCATGATGAAAATTTTGAGTGTATAACTAGTAGAAAATTAAACATTATGTTAGCTTCATAGCTTCATAGGATAAAGGATTGTTGAATTGTTTTTTTTTTTTTTTTTTTAGATACAATTTAATTATTCTGTAAAACTGTGAAAGGATCTGAAAACTAAATTAGAATTTTGAACAGAATTTCATTTGATTTTTTCGGAACAGAACTTCATTTAGTGACCTTTGAATCTTTTCCAGGGGGGGCTCAAAATATTTTAGGGGGGGCTGAGCCGCCCTTAGCGCCCCCTTAGCTACGGCCCTGCTTATATATTCAAATTTGCTTTTGTTGATAAATATGCATGTATATGTAAAAGGAAACCAAAAAAAAAAGGTTTTTTACCAACCCTGGTTTTGTGAAATTCCTTTCATTAGTTCTTGATTTAGAGCTATTGCAATAATCACAAATTATAATGCACCATGGCAATGCCACCTATAGAGTGATACACACCAAAAACTAATTAGATATAGTTTAACAAGGTCTCACAGAATCTGAAGTTTTGTGAAACTTTGCGCATTAGTTCTTGAGATAGAGCTATTGCAATAATCACAAACAGGGGTGGGGAAACATCATTTTGCTCGCCAGTGTGGATTTTCTCACAAGGCGAGTGCATTTTTAGTTTTTGAAAAACTGTAGGCAATGGGCACTTTATAAGAAACACTTTTTTAATCTAGATATTTTAACTTTCCAAATTATTAGAGTGTAAATAAGGTACTAAGTTCTATTTAATATTAATCTTACCTTTGTTGCATATATTTCTTAATATTATAGAAAAAATAATTATGAAAATGCATTGTAGTAATATAAATTTTGTCTGTAATCGTGTGCGATTTTGTGATAACTATTTTCAACAGCGTGTATGTTGCATCTTGCGGGCTGGTGAAATAAATCCTTGGCTGGTAAGATTTTTGAAAAATTCCCCACCCCTGATCACAAATAAACCATGGCAGCAGCCCTGCAGAGCAATTTACACCAAAAAGTAATCAGCACCATATTATAACAAGTACTAACTACAGTGTCTCACAAAAGTGATGGGACACTTGTGCTTTATAAAAAGAAACTGCAATAAAATAAATAAACAAACATGTGCAAAAATTTTTTGGGTGTGTTTCATATTTAAAGTTAGTAACAATTATTACATAACATACATTTTGTCAAAATATTAAAATATTAATTTAGTAAAAATACAATTGTTTAGAACGGAGCAAAAAATAGCTCACATAAGTGATGGGACACTTACTTTTTCAACAAATATTTACCCAAAAATTTTACTTTTTAAAAGGTTTTAATATTTTGTTGGATTTCCTTTTACTTTTAAAACATGATTTAATCTTTTGGGGATGGATTCGACTAATTTTTTTGTGATTTCTGGAGTGATTTTACCCCATTCTTCTTGAAGCACCGATTTTAGTTGTTTTGAAGAAATGGTGTGTTTGCGAATTCTTGCCAAATATTCTCTATGGGATTTAAGTCTGTGGTGATGTTTTTATTATTTCAGGACAGTTATATTGCAGCCAGAGTCTAATGTCCAGAGCAGTGTGCTTGGGGTCATTGTCTTGGTAGAATTTAAAATCGTTATGAAGGTTCAATTTTCTTGCTGAAGATTTCAAATTTTGCTTTAAAATATCAATATACTTGTACTGATCCATTATACTGTCAATAAAAACAAGATTACCAACTCCAACGGACGACATACACCCCTATACCATAACTCCTCCTCCACCATGTTTTACTGTTGGTACCAAGTTACGTTTGCAAAATTCTTCCCTGGGTTTTCTCCACACCAAGATTCTACCATCAGAACCAAATATATTAAATTTACTCTCATCAGCAAATATAACTTTATTCCAGTAATCAGAATTCTTATTTATGTTGGATTTTGCGAAAGCTAGTCTGAGTTTTCTATTCTTTTCCCTTACGAAGAATTTTTTCCTGCCTACTCTACCGTGATATCCAGCAGATCGAATTACCCTTCTAATAGTCTCAGGATTAACAATTATTTCATATAATGCTTGTAAATCAGCAGCAACTTTTGAAGCACTATTTCTTGGATTTTTTTTTTATATTTCGAACGATAATTCGCTTTATTTCTATTGGATAGCTTTGATGGCTGGCCAGGTCTTCTTTTATCCTGAACCATGATTCTTTTTATATCGTTTAATGATATTGAAAACTGATGAACGACTCAAGCTAACTGTTT